>LPNX010790381.1:0-183206 GCA_001517045.1 Pseudotsuga menziesii | reverse complement strand
ATCATGCATAACACATCAACTGAATATAAAACAATATCATGAAATGACAATTGAATACTTATCTTTTATTCGTTTCATGGGTAGACTCCTTGATCCTTCTACTTCATCATCTTCTTCATTCATGACATCATCATTTCTTATCCAAATGCTAAGATGGATAAGAGCTTCTTCAAGAATTGAGTTCTTCATATTCCTCATTGCTTGAGGGATCTTCTTTGAATCGTGAACGCTTGATCTTTAGTTGCTCCCATCTTCTCTTCTCTTATTATGGGTCGAGTTTCTTCTTGTGTAAGGCTTTAGCCTCATTTCCCTTTGGAACTGGAACCTCTCCACTTATGTAGGTGTCCAATTCATTTTCTTCAAGAACCAGTGAAATCCTATGCTTCCATGCTTGGAAGTTTTCAGCTTCACCAAGCTTGTCATCAAGCTGAGGTGCTGGGTCATTTTGAAATGAGAACCTCAAATGTAAATGGTAAAAGATTAGATCTTACCAGTTTGAGATGATCGTCCTAGTTCCAGATCTGGCTGATCTAGGGTTTGTCAGAGAAACCTTAATTTTCAAAACTTAGAATCTTTCAAATCTGATTGGATAGAAAGATGTGCCTCCTGAAGGCGAGCCAAGCAGCATATTCATTTTCCCAAAATTGTGATCTGAATTGCAAAATATCTGCTGCCCTAGTTTTGTTCAGTTTCTTTTGCAGAATGCCTGATATTGTTTCTGAGGTATCTCCGAAATTGTTGCTCATCTGTGTCTGAAATTTCTTACTGAGGTAGCTGCGTCTGTCCTCTATCCAACACCGCAGGTTTTAGCCGAATTGGTTTCACCAATTAGGACTTATGCACGTTTTACCAAGGTGACTTATTTCAGGACTGTTCAGAAGAGCGAACTTGTACGGACTGCCACGTGTCACTATTTTATCTTCGGGGTCTGAAATTCTTACCACAGAAAGTACAATCCATGCCCTTTCTGGAAAATCTTGCGAAATTTCATTTGGACCTTCGTAGCCCGAGATATAGCAATTTTCCCTAGGTAACTTGTTTAAGGCTGAATCATGAGAGAGGCTGGAACCCTAACTTGGAGGAATCATATCTCCTAGAATATAGCGAATCTGAGGCTGAAACTTTTACAGTGTACATCAGGAATTTATTTTTGGCCTGTGAAAGTTTCGGGTCCTGAGCCTTCTCCAATCTCGAGATATAGCGAATCTACCAAAACTACTAATTTTAGTATTTTAGGGTTTTCAAGCATGAAACCCTAATCTTCCATAGCTGTAGCTATAGCACTGTTTCGGTTGCACAATGACTTCTTTCAGGGTGGCTCTGATACCATGTTGAATTATTAATGGTTATATCAAATCTTAAAACATTTAGCATCATAACAGCATAACCATAAGCCAAAAGATCACTGAAAGATAGACAAGCACAACCACACAAAAAGAACACAAAGATTTATCCTGGGAAAACCCTAATGGAAAAAACCCAGCAAAAGCTTCCTCAATATAGATGCCCCAAAAAAATAAAAGGTAAAACTCAAAAGACTGATCCTCCTTCTCCAGCGACAGCTCTTTCTCTCTCTCTCTCATGCGCTACACAAGTGAGTGTATGTGTCTCAAATGAGGAGTGCCACACCTCTATTTATATTCTTCCATTCACTTAATATTAGACTCAGTCATGTAGGCTCAAGTAATCCTTATTAAGTTATGTAGGCTCGAGAAACCACAACTGGGGTACTAATGACCTGACTTACAATGGAGGGGACTTCCTCATGACTTTAAGTAATTCTCCCAATAGGAACAACGGGGTATAAAGTAATACAAGTAATTCTCTCGATAGGAACATCGAGGACCACAAAATATATTTAGAATATTCTTCGAAGTTACAATAATTCAACACTATATATGTGTGTGTTCCCATGTTGGAGATGATAAGGTCACAAGGCACTTGAGGTGCACCTAGGCAGTTCTTCCATGTTGGTAGAACGCAGGTTGACTGTGGAGAGACGTAATGCACTTGGTGTGCTCCTAGGCAATTCTCGCATAGTGGATGTTATAGGTTGTCTCAATGACGTGAAAGATCCTGGCATACAACTGTGGTGATAAGATAAGATAAGATAAGATAATTTTATTTATGTAAAACTAATGACCACAAAGTAGGTCAACGAGACTGTCGGTTACAATGATGTTCGTGCTAGGCAGGAGGACCAAACGATCCCCTTTTAAAAGAAATACAATGCAAGAAGTAAAAATAGAAGTAAAAAGTGTACAATGCGAGCTGGGCTGAAGTATGGGAGAGTTCCTGCCCCAGTCTCAACAACATAACCCTTCACTGGGACGGAGGAGCTCAGGTGGATAAGATCTTGAAGCCAAATCGATCGAGGCGAGTATAGGACTCCTAACATCCAAGGCTGGAAGAGGAAAGCTGAGGGAAATGCAATAGGGTCTGCTGGCCCGAATAGGAGCTGGTGGGTGTGGGGCGTCCTCTGAAGTGTTGTCGGTGAGCTCTAGAGGACCTTGTATGCCTCTCGAACGAAGGTGTGGTATGAAGTTGTCGCTGAGATCTCGTGGGTCGAGATCCGCAAATCTTTACTAATCTGGAAACTGGATCGGTATCTAGGTCAGTAGGTCTCTTGGTTCCCCTGGAAGGTGGTAGTACGCTGAAGAACGCAGGTGGTCTGCATCTAGGCTATGCTCTATGTGCTCTGTGTGTTTTTGTTTTGTTTTATGAAGGCCAAAAGAGATGATCTGAATACGACGAGATAAAGGTAAGAGACACAGGTTATTGTCGTGCCAATCTAAAGAAGGTCCTGCACTGTTCCTACGCGATGGCTTGCTCGTAAATGTGATGAAGACCTGGATGAGGACTAGGCCTACACCCAGCATGAAAAAGGGTTGGCTTTGTAAAAACTTTCGATGACAAATAGTACCAATAGATGATAGATAAGAAGATGATGATGGCAACAGCTATGATGATGACTCTGTGATGATGACTGGACCAGTTGTGTTGATGAATGTGGAAGAGAGTGTTGATGTATTTGTAACTTCGAAAGATATTCTGATGTATATTATCATCATATGTTTTTGTATCCCCCTCGGAGATGTGTTTGCCTCCTTTCAGGTGTCATTATTGTGTATAAACCTTGAGGTACAACCTCTGTTGTAAGTCGGGGCAATAATCCCCAGTGTAACATCATGTAATGTAATTTTGGAGTCTCTCTAGGAGAAGTCAGCCCTTTTAGGGTAAGAGGTCGGCCCCAGTCATGTAATAGGTTAGTCACTTGAAAGGTAATAAATAGGGAGGCGCCCTCCCTCATTTATACACACCTCACACACACTCAAGTTCGCATGAGAGAGAGAGAGACAACGAGGATAGATAGTTAGCTGCTGGAGACTTCTTATTACTGGGTTTGTTCATCATATGATACAGTCTTTGTGACTGTACTATTCTGAGGAAGTTTGCGGGGTTTTCTCCTTTATGGTTTCCTCGATGAAAATCTTTGTTTCTTGTGTATTCATTCTATCTTATGCATATTATTGTACTTGTTATTCTTTCAGATAAAGATCCTAACTAAGCTAATAAGATCTAGAAAAACTAACAAATGTTAATACAAGTGAGTGGAAGGAGCGGCTTAGCGCATGCCCCCGTAGGTAATCAAATCTAGTGAAAGACGCGAAGCCGAAAGAAGCACCGGGTTCTGGACAAACAACAAACTGTTGACAAGGATCGTTCTATTAATCGTGGGAATCACTGTGAATCCTTCACCCACGACAATGGAGGACAAAAATAATGTAATGACGAAGACTGCAATTGAGATGGACAGAAACGGAAATCATGGCAAGACATTGCCCGAATTCCTCTCCATCTTGGCGGTCAACTTATGCAAATAGCTTGCTCACGCAAGAGGGCCTAATAGAGCAGAAGAAGCATTGTCTTTGGTCTCACAAGAATTGAGGTTGATAGCAACTGGCTTGAGTCAAGGGTCACCAATTTATGGGATTACCCTCAAGCCAATGATATCCATAGCAATATGGTCCTAAACAAGCAGGAGAAACCACTTTCTCATAGCGGCGGTCAAAGGGTGGTGCCGACAACCATGGTTAGTAAGGGGAAAAGATATGGTGACAACAGAGGAGGTAACAAATCCCATGCGCCTTGGGTGTTAAAGGAGGCTGAAGCCTTGAAGACGTTTAAATGCCACCTCCTGTCGAAAATTCAACTCGAAGTCAAAGATGCCAAGGCTTGGGCTATAAGAGGGAGCAGGAGAAAATGAGCACTGAAGACATTCAACGGGATCTTGGACATTGGGTAGAAGATGCAGGCACTTCTAGAACCAACGATACCAATTGTGCAGAAACAGTTATTCTTTATTGGCAAATGAAGATTCTGTTAGGGAAGACTCTCCTGGACATCCAGGAGGAGAGAAAAGAAGTGTTGTTGTAGAGGGATGTGGTTCAAGAGCAAATTTGTCAATTGGATGCCAAGTTTATTCTGATAGCCAAGGCCATTTCTGGTATGAATAGAAAACTTAATATGCTTGACAAAGCCACTACAGGAACGGTCTTGGAGAAAGCGCCTTTCACAGCCTCCAAGAATCCAGTCTGTCCAGAACCAGAGGTGCCAACTGTTCTAATTTCTGATGATGAACACTAGCTATTTTCTAGATAGTTACTTTAATTCCAACTCTAGTTATGTTAGCCCTAGTTTTGATCATAGTTATCTTAGATATCAGGAGAAGCTAGTTAGTAATATGGGTTTTACACACTGGTTTTTAAAGATTGTTGATAAAAGTTATTGCCATTTTGTGGAGCAAGAATGACAATCTTCTGTTTTGTGGCTGGTCTGGTTTCCCATGTGGTAGACCAGCCACATAACAGCAGGTATATACTCTTTTTACAGTAATACAATAAAGACTAGCTTACAAAAAACTTATAAGTAAATACTACATATATTTTTGCCTTTCGCCTTTTCTGATTCATGTGCATTTTAAAAAAAACTGTATTTTGCTAAATCTCCAATTCCTAAGCTTTGGAATACTGATGAACATGCACCTGCACCCATGGTTTTACCAACTTTAAAAGAAAGAACTTCAACAGACAACCATCTACAAAAAGCCATTCCATTTTCAGTAGGTAGAGTTAGGATTAATTCATAGAAAACAGTTCCTATTTTTAATCCCCTCACAAAATGCATAGCCTCCCTTTTCCCTTATTTTTAATTGCATCTTTCATATACACCAAAGTTGAGACTGGGAAGACAAATCTTCCCTCTAAACAAACCATCTTTCCTTCAACCTTATACAAACACGAAAATCAGGTTTTCTCATGGAGTTCCATGCTCAGTTAGAGGGACACTGTTTGAGCGGAAGGATATTAAGTTCAAATGCCAATATGCGTCCTTTTAGTTGCTGTAAATCTAGTTTGGGGTCTGAACTTTTCATAATCAGTCCTAAAATGTTTATATTTTATCACTATAATTCCCACTGGTAAAGTTTCTGGAAAATAAAATGAAGCAAAAATAATTAATACATAGGTTACAATATAACAAAGAAACATGCAAAATAAATTAGTAGTTTATATTGAAAGAAATTCTGCTACTATTAAACCAGTGCTACCTGCTCCTCTTCAAGGCCAAAATAGTCATGTTCCTTGAAATGCAATTGAACAGATGAAATTGTATCTTCTGTAGCTGCAATAATGAGAGGAACTGAAAAAATTTCAACGGCAGCCTGTATTCACATGTATTTTTGTAAAACACCATTAGAATCTAGCAGACAAGATTTAACCTTAGACAATAACCAGATATTTTTCTTGAAAAGCAAGACCTTGCATGCTCCATCAAAACAGTAACAGACTCCATGCATAACTCCCCACTATCACCAATGCTTTGAGAATACGGAAAATAAGAAACTTGGTCTTTGAACAGAAACCGTCATAGGGATTTGATATGGAAACCATGAATAGAAATCAGTTTCAGTTGCTTCTGTAAAGATAGATAGATGATGAGACAATATAAAAAGGAGTATGAGTCTTGAAAAAAAAAAATCTTCTTTCTTTCTCTCCTTTGTTATCTGTGCTATGATTTGCTCAATAAAACAAAATATCCATCCTCGTATACCAGAAATGAAGACTATAACATCTAAACAATTAATGCATTTACCTATACATCATGTTTGATGAAATTTATGTTGTAAAATAGTTAATAGCTAATACAAATCCAATAGGAAGAATCCTTGCATCCTGTTACCCTTCAAAATGCATGGGCATTTTGAAAAGCTTTGTCCAGCAGTACAAGCCTTGTTTTCATGATAACTTTCTGCTAGTTTGCATTTTGAAAAGCTTTGTCCAGCAGTACAAGCCTTGTTTTCATGATAACTTTCTGCTAGTTTGCATCAAAATAGTCTCATCATCAGTATGTACCTTCTGAATGTACATTTCCAACACATTTGGGCATTAAAGGCTTGATAGTGAAGGCTTCATCAGACTTCATGCCTTACATTCAGTCATGGTAAATTGGGATCAATCCATAACCAGCAATCAGGCATTTCTGGAGGAAACTTTGCTGCACTAAACACTCTTTGCAAGGAGCTGTCTAATGTTTGGAACAGCATGAAGAAGACTTGGTGAATCTGGAATATTCAAAGTATGCTACACCTTGGCTATAATGGACCACCCCTCATCGATAAGGAGTTATATTATTTGAGCAGAGGTGATGGCATTATCATTCACATCTTACAAGGATTTATGTACATATCTAGAGGCAAGTTATGATGTGTTGGCATTCTTTACATGACCTTGAGGAGGGATGTCCTTCATAGGATGAGGACACGTCTTGCTAAATTACTCTACAAGGTCAAACATGCACTCTTCATGAAGGCATCCATCATTTAAGGAATTTATGAAAAATTAATAACTTTGGAAATTACTTGCTGCCCCACACTCCAAACCTCATGTGGCAAACAAGCTCATTGAAGGCTTTATTAAATGGATTGTTATATCCCTCTTTAAAGAACGACTTGTATAGAAGAGGCTGCAATACAAAATAAAAGGGATTTTTCCACAATGCATAAGACCAAATCAAGGGGATGTCCTATGGAGAAACATCTAGACTGACATATGCCAAGAAAAAACCAATGTTGCAAATATCGGAGCAGCAAAAAAATCAGCAGGGTCCAAGAAACATTGTTTTGGGATATCTCGGCAGCATATTGGCGAACATCAGCAATAAATCGGCAAACTAAAAAAAAAATACAAAAATATTCGTTTTTTTCAATTTTTTAAACATCTAAAGCAATAGTAACATCACATAAACATATTGCCACATGAATATGGAAAGAAAACCGATATATAAGATGTCTAGAGATACATCACACATCAAAAATGGATCGTGTCTTGAATCCTGAGTCATCAAAAATATAACGAATGTATCTCATGGTCATCATCATAACTCATGAGTCATCTACAATGAAATAAGGTAAATAAACTATCGATTCCCTCTACCTTTTTTACGGGCAAAGGCAATCATTGTGGAAATGGCCTTTCGTCTACAACTAGAAGTAGGTGCCCTTAAGGCTTGTGGGCCTCGTATTGGACTCTGGCGTCCTCTAGAAGAAGACCCTACAAAATGATGTCCTCTAGAAATAGGAGAAGCTGTCCAAAACTAATGTCTTGAAGAAGAAGAAGAAGGTCGAGGAGGTAGTCCTACTCCTCTACTAGTACCAGTGCTACAACTGAATCTATCTCCCTCTAACTTTGAGTGTGGCTCTAACGATGGCACACTCCCAGACTAAGTGTGAAACTCCTTTGGAAACATCCTCATCCAAATCCTTTGCATCATAATCATGATCACTATCAGCCACTAGCCAATCAGGGGTTGCCTCCATAACAGGCTCCTCACACTCCGCCCTCCATGCAACAGTGGTGTCAATCCCATCCACTGAAATGGTCCTCACATCAACTTTTCTCTGATCCTACTTCACCCACAACCTAATATTGTAGTGGACATAGACCAAATCGTTAAGGCGTTGAGTATCAAACCTGTAAGAGGATCATAAATATTAAATTATAAATTTATAATACATAAATTAGAAGGTAAAGGGGCATAAGATTATAAATTAGATTTTAATCATTTATAATCAATTTTTAATTTAATAATTTATAATGAATTTGAAATTCTCTAACCTGTTGCGCTTTTTGGAGTGTACTTTTTCGAATACACTCCAGTTGGGCTCACAACTGGAAGAGCCACATCTTTGGTTAAGCACCCAAATGGCAAGCTTCTATAGAATAGGTACACAACCACCATGGTTCTCCCACCAAATATCTACAACAAATTAAAGAAACATAAGAAAATACAATAAAATTTAAAACAAAGAATTAGAAAGAGAAAATGAAATTTGAAATTTTGAAAATTGAAAGTTGAAACAAGACGAAGCTTACTTGGCATCAAGTTGGTCCTATCATTTATTGCGCTGAAGAGGCGCATTCTATAGCCCAATAGGGGAAGATGTGTAAATCCTTTCATGCTCATCCTAGAGCTAACACGTGTCCTTTATAAAAAAATTAATAAAAAGTTACAAAAAATAACATGTCTGCTCAATTTAGATTTAAAATATTTTTTAGAACCACATATATCAGACTACAAATTAAAACCATAAACATTTCATTCACATTTCTTCAACATTTCCACTCTAAAAAAGGGGTTTACACTTCAAGAGATTTGATCCCTTTCGGCGCTTGGTAGATGCTTTTTAAGATGGATCTATGCTGGTTGCTATACCAAACCCAAATAATCCCATTGCCCCTCTTTCCTGGCATGGTATACGTCGTTTTGCCATGGCTCTCTTATACACTTCCAACTCTTGGGAAAGTTGTGTATGCTCAACTGCACCAGGCACCATCCTTTGGACACACTCATAAAATCCAGACATAACCTCTCCATCAAATCTAAAGCTATAGGAGTAAGCAAACGCAAGGTTGAGGTATAATCCTACAGCATGAATGGGGTGATAGAGTGTGTGGCTCCATCGTGCACCAATCACACCCCATATCATCTATTCTATCTCCTTAACCTCTCCATCAAATCTAAAGCCATAGGAGTAAGTAAACGCAGGGTTGAGGTATAACCTTACAGCATGAATGGGGCGATAGAGTGTGTGGTTCCATCATGCCTCAATCATCCCCCATGTCATCTATTGTCTCTCCTGCCCTTGATCTCCCTTGTCTTCATAATAGGCACGGATGGATGCTTTGGCCCTATCCATGGCCTCATATAGGTATCCCATTGCGGGCTTCTCTCCATCAACCAAGCAAAGAACCTTTACCAAAGGTTCAGAAATGGTGCACACCTCCTTCACCGCATCCCAAAAGCTCTCCTCATATGTAACTAGCCTGAATGTGGCTGGCCCATCTAGTCTAGTGCTAAATGATAAAGTACGCCACTAAGTGAAAGGAACATCGCCGACAAGTCCCACATAGAACTCAAGAGAGACTGAAGAGAAATAAATCTAGTGGCAAAGTGTATGATGATGAGATGCACCAACTCTTTGTCACCTATGAACTTTCTCATCAAGCTAAGCACCGCTACATGATTGTATATGAATTTTGTGATGCTCTACACTGAATCAATGGTATCCTTGATCCAATCAATCTTGCCTAAATCCTCTAAGATCAAATCAAGGCAATGGGCGACACAACAAGTCCAGAACAGTGTAGGATACTTGGCCATAAGCATCCTACCAGCAGCCACATAGTTCGCAGCATTGTCCATTATGACTTGGACAACATTTTGCGGGCCAATCTCTTGGATAAACTCATCCAACAAGCCACATAGTAAAGCCGCATCTTTGATATGTGTAGATGCATCCACTGATCTCATAAACATAGTCCCCCTAGGACAATGAACCAAGAAGCTAAGAAGAGTCCTACCCTTCATATCGGTCCAACCATTTGACATCACAATGCATCTGATCCAACAATAGCAGTCGCCTCAAACATGGACACATAAAATAGGTTCTTAGCAAAGTTGAATGGAATAACACTTTATAGCAAGCATCAACCAATAAGTTTGTTTGCTTCTGATTTCTCCTTTACTTTCACCATGGACCTTAAATAAGGTTGTACACCAGGTGTGCATTTTGGGACAAAGAAAAGCGATGTTCCCGAAGACGAAGCCATTGTGCACTGTTGTGTGGAGTAGGTATCAGTATCTAGACTCATCCCACTAGCCCCCACTCTTGCTGCAGACCCAAATCTTGAAGCAATTTGATTTTTCATGCCCTCCTTGTATTGTTTCTTTAGCCCAGTGCCCTCAATTGCTTGTGTGGCCTTAAAAATGAGTTCTGAGGTTGTTTGGTTGCAAGGACCCACATTATGCCCTACTATTTGTGCAAGGTGTTATTTCAGCCTACTTATCCCACCTGTCATTCTCTTCCCAAATAGATTGCAAGTGAGAATCTGTCGATTGAGTGGGTCAACAAGTGTGCCCCACTCCCAAAATGGATCCAAAGCCTTCGGCATCTTCTATATGGAAAAAATGAAGTTTGAATCTAGGGCAAGAAAAAATTATTTTTTAACATATGTGATTTATGGAAATGTAAAAAACAACAAGACATCAAAGATACATTGAGCATTCAAACTTTGATTTGATGAGGGAAAAAAAATGGAAATTTTTGTGAGGATTTCTAAGGACCCAAGGCAAGAAAAAAAGAAAATACAGTTTTTGGCAAGCATAACTGTTGCAAATAACATAACAACTAGCAAATGCCAAAATATTGTTTAAGAGCCTTTAAAAATCAATTATGAAGATGGAGAAGTCATTGCCAATGCAAACCAACAAGAATCCCTCTTGGAAAAATGAGAAATGATGGGCAATTTTTTTTCCATACCTTCAGTTGTGATAACTGTGGTGAATCTCCAAATGGCAAGGTCCAATCTTCAAAACCAATCCTTGATGGCGAATGAAATGAAGTGGAAAATTCTCCTTGGGCAGATGTGAAGTGATCCTAGTCTCCTTGGCTCCCCTCTCGGTTACTGTGGTGTGTAAATGAGGCCAAAAATAGTCAAAAAACTGAAGTTAAAACCCTTGTTCCGTCCCTTTTCCGCACGACTAATTTTTTGCATCAACTCATGATTTTTTCGGGGAAAAAATCGCCCTGAATTTTTGGCAATCTTTTGAGAAAAAATCAGCGATTTGAAAAACTCGTGATTTCTGAACACCTTGCAATTTTTTTACGGATGTTTTTGCAACACTGGAAAAAATGATATTCTAATGGAGTGTCGACGCTAGGATGACACTCGAATTTTTGGCCCCTTCATATCATCTTGAATGCTTAATTAGGTGAGACGTCCCATTCCCAAGGGGATTTCTAGACCTTTCTTTATATTTTAATATTGTGTATTGGAGGAAAGATGGATCCATGAATCTCTAGAACCTTTTCAAATAATATTTTATTATAAACTTAGATGGGAGAAAAACGATAAAAGGATATACTCCCCACTTGCAAATGAGAAGTTCAAGTGGAGAGAGATCCCCATTGAAGGCCAAATACATTGTCATTTGCAAGCAGAAGGGAGGAAGAGTTGTTGGTAAAGGAACGTTCATTTGCTAGATTTTTTATCACATTTATGATAGGACTACCACATCATTCTCTCTTGGTATCTTTATGTTGGTGTTTCTCCAAGTTGCAGCATCAAGCAGACATTCTCCTGGATTGGTCTTGCTAACTTGACCAAGGGGGAATGATACATTCACTCACGAGGCTATGCTAGTGGTG
Source organism: Pseudotsuga menziesii (assembly GCA_001517045.1). Lineage (NCBI taxonomy): Eukaryota > Viridiplantae > Streptophyta > Pinopsida > Pinales > Pinaceae > Pseudotsuga > Pseudotsuga menziesii. The sequence continues at coordinate 171,439 of LPNX010790381.1, read as the reverse complement.
AATGGACCTGGCAGGGGCAGTCAAATTATCACTCACAGGGTTGTGCTAGTAATGATCGGCCCCATTTGCTCTCACATTGTCTGCTCCAAGGCAGAGTGATCTATTCTATATTAGATTGTTTTAACTTGCTTATTTGATAGGGGCTTTCATCCCCTTGTGAAATATACAAGTCTAGTCTAATGATGAATTTGACATAAGCTCTAAGAAGTGCCCGAGACTTCTTAGTGTGGGTCAAATCAACATTAGAGCTCTATGGGTGAATAGGCATGCATGTGAAGAGATGAACATCAACAACGATAACTTTTCTATGATGAAGAAATAACTAAGAAGTCAAGTCAACCATTGAAGAAGTCCTAGATAGCATTAAAAAAGTTCCAAAGAAGATTGAAGGCAAAAAGACAAGTCAACCCCAACAAATGCGCAAGTCGGCCCCATTGAGGAAAAAGACAACTGAACTAAAGAATATAAGTGCTCCAGCAATTCATTTTCACTCCTCATCCAACATCTTCTCTGCTACACAAGGGCACACTTTCCAAGGAGGGCTATTGAAGATCACAAGGAGTAATTTTGGGGTTTCTTATTGTCTCTAGAAGATTTGCTACCCTTACTAGGGTTTCATGTGAAGAAGGGAGAACCTCTTATATGCTAGGGTTTCTCTTCATGAATGGTATTGCACTTGAATTGGACTGATTTCTTCTAAGAAAATTTGTTGGGTTTTCTCCCTATTGGGTTTTCCAAGATAACAATTCTTGTGTCTCTTGTGCATGGCTATCTTTCTATGATCCTTTGTTTCCATTGTAATTTAAATTGAAATTTTCAATGCGCAATTATTTAATGAAACAGTGGGATGAAATTAATGCTTGAAATCATTGTGAAATGTAATGTCCTCTTCTGCTTAGGCATTGAGGACCGACCCGCTAACCTATGTGATTCCTGTAGGTTCGAGCGGGTACTGACAGTTAGGGAATCAGCTGAAGACTGATGCCATATACAGAAGATCTAGGGCATCAATATTATATCATCATTGGGTCGAAGAGGGTCACCAGAACCAAAGGCCACCTGCATGCATGACATTTGAGCATTATTTAATGATGCATGCACTCGATTAAGTCTCCATGCGCACACATGCAACTCAACTGTAAATTAGAAGTTAAAGTGACCTAATTAGGTCAAAAGTTAGGGTTTTCGCAGTTGAAAGTTATAAAAGAAAGATAAAGTGAATGGAGAAAACACTTATGTGATTATTGATTTGTGGAGTCGAATTGGAGAGCTCGACGAGCTAAGTTGGGGTTGAGCGCATGCTTAGCTAACTGGTGTATTTCGACAACGAAATCTATCTGCCCTAGTTCATCGTCGGGTTGGATCATCCAGGTTCAGCACTAGTTCATCATCAAGTTACATTCAACAATTATTTCAAGAGGTTAATTATTCATCCAGTTGGAGAGTTCCACCATCACACCATGTCACCATGGTCAGAGACCAAGCAATTCATTTTCCTATCTACAAGGTTCAAAACTTCCGCATGTCACTTCCATTCATCCCGGAGCACCTCCATTACCCTTCCCCTAGAAGAAGGACCGTTCAGCTTGAGTATCCAGCAAGTTATCATCAGTGCTCCCTTTTCTGGAGGTGCTATTCTGCATGGGCGAATTGATTTGAGGAGGCATTCACGTTTTGGGCTAGTGTGCCTCTGTTTCTTCCGCATGCTGCTTCCATCACCATTAGAGGGGTATTATAACCCTAGTGCATATCATCCGGGCTTTCAGCAGTTACTTATTTTTTATTCTGGAGCATATACAGTTTGAGAGGAGGGCGCATTCACCTATGGAGGACGATTTGGTTTATCTCCCTATTCCTCCGGCAGAATCCTTGCATGTTGGGGCCATCCTCTTCACCATCAGCTGATCTATATACTAGTATGTACATGCATTGATTTCTCTTATTTTATAGCATCTCAGTATTTTCTAGGGCACAGATCTGCATTCAACTGCATGCATGCAAGATCGGGGTTTGCTTTCCTATTTTATTGAGGCATAAGTCTATTAGCCATCTATAGTACACACATAAAAAGAAATATACCAATTTGGGATATTACAATGGTATTAGAGTTATTTTCCTTGCCAGTTGTGGGCATGCAAAAATTATAAATGAATTCAGGAGACCCATACAACATTACTTACAGGAGACAGAGGTATAGAGACAAGGAAGAGGAGTTAGAGGACATAGATTTGGGGGACAAAGAGTATCAGAATGGAAAAGTAAAAGAAACAATGGTCGAGGATGATAAAACAACTTTCAATAGTCTCATGTCAGCCATAAAAGAACTCACTACTGGGCAAAAAGAAATGATGAACACCTTTAGACAAATGACTAAGAAAAATGGGCCCACCCCACACAGTCCCCTATTTCCCAACAGTGATAGGGTATCCACCAGCAGTAGTAGGGAGCACTTACATACCAACATGCAAAGCCATCCCCATATATACAAGACTTTCCAACCCACCATGCCTCAATTCTTAGATAGTCCAGCTGCAGTGCCTCTAGCACAAGCAGAACCAGAAGAATCCATGAGTGCCTATCTAAGAGAATATAGAGCTTTAGGGGAGGACTTCCATTCAGCCATGACCTTCACTAACTTTTGCCACTTTAATAGTAAGAACAAACCCAAAGCTTACAATAGGCCATTCACCCAGAACTATGAGCTACAGCACACCGTAGGGAAACTGACTATCCCTACCTTTGAGGGCACTCGAGGTGGCCCAGCCGAGAATTGGGTGCAGAAGTTGGATACATACTTCCAGCTCAACCCCATGATTGAGACAGATGCCATTAAATTGGCTACTTTGCATTTGGACAGGGAAGCACATGAGTGGTGGTACCACGGGTTAGTGACACTGGGTCACAACACCATCACCTCATACCCAGATTTTACACAAAGGCTCATTGAGCGGTTTGATCGGAAGGATCCAGAGGTACACTTTAGGGAGTTGGCACAACTCAAGCAGACAGGTAGTGCAGATGCATTTATTTCTGAGTTTCAGAGGATAACAGTCATGGTCACAGATATATCAAAGAGCAGGTTGATTATGTTGTTCACTGAGGCTCTCACTGAACCCTTACGGGGATGGGTCAAGTCTTATAGGCCCACCACCCTAGTAGATGCCATCAGCCGGACTAAAGATTTACAAGATGCAGTGCCCAAAATTAGGCTTCCTCCCAAAACCAATTCCCCTATTGAAGATGAAGAGAGGAAACCCGTCTGGAAATAAGGGCCCAAGAAAGAATGGATGGACAATGATACCCGACAGGACCTTAGAAGAAAAAAGTTATGTTTCACTTGCCAGGAACCATGGGTACCAGGTCACAGATGTTCAGGGAAGGGAAAGGCTTACTACATAGAGGACTATTCCGACAATGGGGAGGATGATGATTATCAGGACCAGGAGCAGAGAGAGACACCAGAGACAATTAAGGAATGGCTGCCCTCAGGAGGTACCATTGCTACCATGACAAGGGTTCCTAGATTCCACACTCTTCAGATCAGAGGTACCGTACAGGGCCACAGAGTGAGAGTGCTGATAGATGGTGGGGCATCCCACAACTTTAATGATGTTGCATGGGTTAAAAGGAGAGACATTCAAACTAAGAGTTTTGATGGGTTTTCAGTAGCTACTGCAAGTCACACCATGGAGTGTAGTCAGAGGATTCCTCAATTAACGGTAACACTTGGGAATTATACAGTGATAAAGACATTCTATGTGGTGGATGTACCTGACATGAAGGTGGTATTAGGAGTTCAGTGGATGTATTCCCTAGGAAAGTATTCCACAAACTACCAGACCATGGAGATGGAGTTCACAGGACCAGAGGGACAAACGGTAGTATTGAGAGGGATGAATACTTACCCTCCCACAGCAGTGACATCACACAGGATGGAGGCAGTACTCCAACCAGGAGATATTGAGGGAACAACAGAGTATTTTGCTACCTTCAAAAAACCACCAGATAAAGGCACACAACATCCAACAGTATTCAAACACCGTCCAGCAAGTCGACCTCCAGATAGGGGATTTGAGAGCTGCACCCCCCCTTGATGATGAGGGGCAATTAATTATGATTCCGAAGCGCATCCTAGAGGTGCGAGAGCGGAAACTAAGGAACAAAATCATCAGAGACTACTTGGTTCAGTGGAAAGATCTGCCTATAGAGGAGGCCGCTTGGGAGGTAGAACAGGTATTATAGCACCCAGCTTTACAATTGCTTGAGGATAAGCAAATTCGAGTGGAGAGGACTGTAATGTCCTCTTCTGCTTAGGGATTGAGGACCGACCCGCTAACCTATGTGATTCCTGTAGGTTCGAGCGGGTACCGACAGTTAGGGAATCAGCTGAACACTGATGCCATATACAAAAGATCTAGGGCATCAATATTATATCATCATTGGGTCGAAGAGGGCCACTAGAGCCAAAGGCCACCTACATGCATGACATTTGAGCATTATTTAATGATGCATGCACCCGATTAAGTCTCCATGCGTATGCATGCAAGTCAACTACAAATTAGAAGTTAAAGTGACCTAATTAGGTCAAAAGTTAGGGTTTTCGCAGTTGAAAGTTATAAAAGAAAGATAAAGTGAATGGAGAAGACACTTATGTGATTATTGATTTGTGGAGTCGAATTGGAGAGCTCGGCGAGCTAAGTTAGGGTTGAGCGCATGCTCAGCTAACTGGTGTATTTCGGCAACGAAATCTATCTACCCTAATTCATCATCGGGTTGGATCATCCAGGTTCAACACTAGTTCATCATCAGGTTACATTCAGCGGTTATTTCGGGAGGTTGATTATTCATCCAACCGGAGAGTTCCACCAACACACCGTGTCACCGTGGTTAGAGACCAAGCAATTCATTTTCCTATCTACAGGGTTCAAAACTTCCGCATGTCACTTCCATTCATCCTGGAGCAACTCCATTACCCTTCCCCTGGAAGAAGGACCGTTCTGCTTGAGTATCCAGTGAATTATCATCAGTGCTCCCTTTTCTAGAGGCGCTATTCTGCATGGGCGAATTGATTTGAGGCGGCATTCACGTTTTGGGCTAGTGTGCCTCTGTTTCTTTCGCATGCTGCTTCCATCACCATCAGAGGGGTATTATAACCCTAGTGCATATCATCCGGGCTTTCAGCAGCTGCTTATTTATTATTTTGGAGCATATACAGTTTGAGAGGAGGGCGCATTCACCTATGGAGGACGATTTGGTTTATCTCCCTATTCCTCCGGCAGAATCCTTGCATGCTGGGACCATCCTCTTCACCATCAGCCGATCTATATACTGGTATGTACATGCATTGATTTCTCCTATTTTATAGCATCTCAGTATTTTCTAGGGCACAGATCTGCATTCAACTGCATGCATGCAAGATCGGGGTTTGTTTTCTTATTTTTTTGAGGCATAAGTCTATTAGCCATCTATAGTACACATAAAAAGAAAAATACCAGTTTGGGATATTACACTAAATAATTGTTAAGATATGGAAATAGATTAAAATTCAACACTTTCTGTTTTTCGAGGACCGTTGCACCTTTTTGTGGAATGTCTTGGAACTGTTATCACATTTATAGTAGTTAGGAGCTACTACCATTTCCAAAGTAGTTGTACAAGCCAAAGCCAGTCCTTTACATGAGATGAGCTTTGATGCCACATGATGATCATTAGTTGGTACATATAGAGGCATCTAGACTATTCGAAGCAGCATTTCGAAGTTACCTTTGTTACTTTCGAGCCCTCTTCATGATCCCAAAGGGATACTTGTCATGCCTTGGTCTACTATTGTAAGAGGAGCAAAGCAGCCAGTTATTCATTTCTTCCTTGCTATTCAGATGGTCAAAGCAATTGCATACTTAGATGTAGGTGATTGAAACCCATGAATGATGACCTAAGGAAAAATCCAGTGAGTCAAGCACCACCTAATCCCAATGCTATCAATTGGACTAGAGAACAACAAGAAGAAGATCTTGATTTACTATCCTCATGAAGAAAATGAAGAAGAAGATTCACCAAAGAAGATTAACTTCACTAATGATTTTGATGAATCATTTGGTAGAATTTTATTTGATATCGAGGATAATAGTCAGGAAGATCTCGTTAGTACATGTCACACTCGCCCTTTAGAGCAAATAAATGAGATCAAAAGGTCCTAGTCCAAATATATAAGAGGGAGAAGGGTAAGGAAAGGTCATTGCCTTTTTCTTGATTGAAGGTTGGAAGAAAAGAAGGATGAAGAGAAAGAGTTAGGTCTGATTCCTGCTAAGTATGGTTTAAACATTAATATTGAAAAGGAATTGGATAAGATCATGCAAAACATTCCCTTGATTGAGTTGGTAAAGATTCCATCTATTAAAAGTCAAGTGAGTGAGTTCCTCGATAGCATTCATGTAGTTGGACAAAAGGATAGTATAATCGATCATCTTCCCATCCCACTTTTGAATATCATGATTAAGGAATAAGAGGACCCTCCAATTGAGATTAGGGCAGCTCTTTATGAGAGAAAGAATGGAGGGCATGAACGTTTCTATATTACGTTACACATTGGTGAACTCCTATTACACAACTGTATGATTGATTCTGGAGCCGCCATGAACGTGATGCCTAAAAGTATTATGGAAGCCATGGGGTTGCAAATCACTAGACCTTATAAGAATGTGTGTGGAATGGATTCGAGGCCAGTCCATGTTTTTGGATTGATCAAGAATCTACAAGCAAACTTGTTTGCTTGTCCAGACATATCTACTCTCATGGATGTTATAGTAGTTGGTTTTGCCCCAGTCTCCGAGATGCTTTTGTGTCGGAGATGGTCAGTGAAATTAGGTGGCCAGTTACAGATAGATTTATGTTACGCCACTATTCCAAACTCTGGCGGAGCAATAGTAAGAATTTACCACGAGCCTTTCTATGATGAACATTTAGAGCGATATGAAGTCGGGGTTAAGAATTCTTATGGCCATGGTCAGTTGTTTCCTAATGGTGTGTTCATGGTTATGGAAGGAGATAATAATTCACCAGGAAGTGAGGATGACATGGAAAGTATTTGGAGATCCTTTCGCGAACCCGATTCATCAGAAGAAGAAAGGGATCTCCAAGATTTTATTCGAAGGTCTGATCATGAGGTGATGATATCTAAAGCATCTCATGAAACCACTCATGATTTGACGGCTGTTGGTAGTACAGGAGGCACTAGTTCGCATATGACTATTCCACATGAGGAGCTAGAACAGAGGTTAGAGGTTATAAGGAGAAGCGGGGAAACTCCAGTAGAAGATCTTATACCCCCTTCTAAACAAAGGAGTTATAGAACTTTGAGAGAATACAATGTTAACATGGAAGACAATCAAGATAGAGCACAACAGGACCTTCCTCCAATTTATTGGTGGGAAAGTAGTAGTATGCCCAGTGATAACGAGATTATTCATACGAATGACCCACCTCCACCCCTTTCAGAGCCTACCACTGACCAACCAACTTAGAGTAATCTTCCCTTAAAAGCAATTTCCCAAACATCCCTAGTTTTCTTTTACCACGAGAGAATCCTCCTTTTGAAGGAAAAGGCACCCATGCTGACATGTCTTCTTATTCAGTGCATGTCCCTTCAGGAGAAAGATCTAGTGCTCATCACAATGAGTCTTCGTCCATTTCTCCCATTCACACACCATTAGAGAACACGTTTTTCAATTGCAAATAATACACAAATAGATATTATATGCTCGCAATCCAAAAGAAGAAGTACTGAGTTCATGGAGAGAAATAAGATCCCTCTGATGTTAATGGGAAGCATTCCTTTACCACTTAAGGAAGATTTTGCTAGAGTTAATACCGTTGATCCCACACCTCACTACGGCATAGAGCATCCTTATCCACGAGGGAACGTTGATGTGCCTTTAGACACTATACGAGATATTCAAGTTATACCTTCCATGGTAAACCAACGGCAGTTCGACCATGGTGATAGAGTTGTCTTGATGAATGCAGATTATTTTCACATTTCCAAAAACTATGTTGATTTATGGGTTGGCCCGTTCACAGTGGAATGTATAGATGGAAAGTTTTATTATCTATCCTCTGCAAACGGACATCAATTTCATATCCCTGTCCATGAGACTAGCCTGTAAGATTATATTCCCGATATGACCTAGCATGACTTTCTTTTCCTATTTAGTCTAGAGTAGGAAATTGAATAAGCTCTTCTGAGCAGTAGGGTTGAATCTTCAGTGTTGCATGGTCCTAAGTCTTTGAATCTTTTTCAATTTTAGTCTTCTATGCCATTGAGTCCGGCCCCTGTTCTGTATTTTGACTGTGTCTTCATTAATAAACTCCGCAACTGCTTGACAATTCTTAAATTAGATATTTACATTCCGCATTCATATTTCAGCATTTACTTTTCAGTATTTCATTTACATCATTTTATTTCATATTATGCCACATGTATTGTTGGGTAGTGTTGTTTCCATCATGGGCAAGAATAAGTTTTACTGAAGATGGAGCAGTCGATCGGGTGCATATTTGATTATTGGATGAGTGTTGTTGCGTACCAAAGATATCTGAGGTTCTCATGTGCTCTCTCCCTTAGAGCACCTGTCCCAGTTGGAACCAGATGTCATCACACACATAGTAGCTAGGATACTATTGTTCCTGAGCAGTACTAAGCAGTTCTTTGATCCAGTCCTTTACTATGAGATCAGCAGATGATGAGCCACCAGTTGATGATCTCCCATGTTCAGCAAATCCAGAGCATCCAAATTGACCAGTTCTATGCCATGATTGAGCCTTATGACCTCAAATTCAGTGACTAAGTTAGCCATTTTTCATGCCCAGAGTAGAGGCTATTACAGTGCCCATGATATATAGCGGCAGGAGTTGTTTCAGTTCCCTTTAGATTGTTCAAATATGGTGTGGGTATATGACCCAAGTGATATTATGGATTTTGATGTTACTCTATTGTTTATTTTAGCAGTGATTTAGTTGTTGCGTTCAAGAGGTTCCTTTGTATACTCATTGGTCATTCCCTACTTGTAGTATGGATTTGGTCATTTCCCTTCAAGGACACAGCTTGTTAGTCTTGACACCATCTCCACTGTCTTCGTCCATCCGTTGCTTTCCCTTGTTGTTGTTTGACCCTGACTTGCAACTTGACTAGTGACATCTAGGATTTCCCCCACCTTCACCTTTATGTTGGAATAGGTCTCCATGTTTAATTTGTGTCTCGGTGTTGGTTTATGTGACTCTTGTCACAGGGATGGTCTACCTTTAGGTCTTGAACACGAGTAGTCTTACCAAAAGTGTTTTTAAGCACTAAGGCATCGAAGCTTAAAGTTATTCTAAATGGATGCCCAGCCAGCAAAACAAAAGTGTCTTTAGACACTACTGCAAATAAAAGTAAAATTTAGCCAATTGCCAAGAGATGAGCACTCATCCATTGTATGATGTAAGGCTCATTTTCCCCCATAGGGCAACAGGGTGAGGCAAACTCGTCGGGGCTATGGATGCTCGTTGGCAACAGGGCTAGGCCTTAGTCATTTTCTGGAGCCCAAAAGGCTTCCCAGGGCACCTGCTCTTGGAGGCTGGCAAGTTAATAAAAATAAATGTTTTGAAAAGTTAATGGCTAGAGGATGAGCACTCATTCATTGTATGATGTACGGCTCCCCACAGGGCAATAGGGTGAGACTAACCCACAAGGGTCATGTCTTTGTCATTTTCTGGAAACCTAGAAGGATTTCCAAGGCACCTGCCTCTAGAGGTTAACTAGTGTATATTGTTATGCAAATAAATTGTTAAAAAGGTGGCTTGTCTAGAGTCTAGTGGAGCCTTCTCATTATTCAACCCATTTGTGAGACACTACCATTCCCTATTGTTCACCTAGTCCAACTTATGTGTTGTGTGGATTTCCTTGTCCTTTAGCCTAGATGCTTACAGTGTCAAGTCTCAAGTCATCCCCTCGGCCTTACTTGGTTTTATTCACCTTCACCCTTCACTAGCAAAATGGCTAAATCTATAAATGAGTATACACTGGAGGTGCTTGTTTAAAGCCACTAATCATTTTGATTTAGATTATTTATATATATGTTTTGTGCTTATAATCGCCGGCAGAAGCTGCTTGTACTTGAGTCTTATTGTTAACATACATAATTGAGCATGCATATCCATTTTGTACTTTACAATATCAGAGCTTAGCGCTTGTTCATTGTTTTATCATTCTTGACCTGGTCAACCCAGTGTGACCATGCCAGAAGCAGGGTCTAGGATGAGTTTTAGGCCAATGGTTGTGGATGATGATTATTTGTTGTCTATCGTAGTCCATTAGAAATAGTCATGCTTCAGATGGTGCTTTACTATGATGGATTGTATTACTTTCATGATTATCAGCATTTACAGGCTTTATTATTATTATTATTGTTCTAACGTGGATGGGGCCTCTGGCGTACCTTTGTGATGGACATATGGTGTATGAGTACTCATTCCTAGATTATTTGGACATTCTGAGTACATTGGTGCATCCGGTTTTCAATTTCGGGCAGTTCCAGGTGAGATGTGGGCCTTTTTATCATTTTGCAGCAGTTTGGCCATGGAAAATCAAAATAAAATTCATTGCAGTTGATGGTGAGTTCTCCTAAGGCGCCAAAGGGACACATGGGGTGCAGTCAGTCGATTGTACCATATAGCTATGGTGCCAGACCCATTCGTGTAGTCAGCTGGTGCAGCGGGTTTTCAATTTCGGGCAGTTGCAAGTGAGATATGGGTCTTTTTGGCATTTTGTTGCAGTTTGGCCCTGGAAAATCAAAATAAAATTCATTGCAGTTGATGGTAGTTCTCCTAGGGCGCCAAAGGGAAACATGGGGTGCATCCAGTTGATTGTACCATATAGCTATGATGTATATTTCTTTATCGTGCTTTATCATTATATAACTAGTCTCTAGGCTTTGGCTACTTTTCTCATTCAATAGTTTATTTTATGTTAAACTTTATCTTTTAGCCTTTAGCTTTTAGGAGTTGTTTTGGCACTCCCACAGTTTGTCACTGCAGAATTGTACATGAGTCCAATTGACCTACATTTTTTGGACATTCGTGGACATCAATGAAATTATCTCATCTTATCTCACTTTTTCGAGTCAAAATAATTTCAAAGTTCACATTTAATGACATGCGAGTGTAGCCTGTAGTTGCCAAATAGGGATTTCCAGAACCATACCGAGTTTGCAAGCTTCTGAACTGTGAGAAGTTTCTCTGCCTGAAGATGGAACAAGTTTTGCAATGCTGAATTCCTTTGATCATACATCTTTTTATTTGTGTCATCTCCTTTCATATTTTCTTCATCCACAAATATAATTACTGCAGTCTGACCTTGGGCAATGAGCTCTAAGCCCTCCCTGTGTAACTGTAATGTCTCTGTGCTCACATATTCCTTTTTCCAAGACCGGAGATGGCCTTTCCTGAAATCGTCTGAGCTTAACCACAAGTTTGTTGTCAATTTGGTGTCCATAAGTCGAGACAAATCAGACCTGTATTGACAGCAGATAGTAGATGATTCTTTCAAAAGATACGTATCATGTAAAGCAGCTATAACAAATCATACAAAGGCCAGTGCTCTAAAAGTGCCACAAGCTCTAGACACTTTTCTAAAATACAAATAATGTAAATACTCAATATGGATGGTGCTGAATGACTTCAAAAAAAAATTAAATGAGCATGCCTTTTGTAGTTCGCACTAATGGTCTATTTCCAGTGAAGCTTGTGCAGTACCATGCACAGTAATTATGACCAGTTTACAATGTTACTAAGCCTGGTTAATTTGTTAAAATTCTTTCTCCACTAAGTCTACTCTCCTGCTTAACCTAAAGTGAAAAAGGATAAATTATATCATGTATGGGAGGAACTCTTCTGTGAGGATGGCCTATGAGCAGGTGTCAAAATTGGTTAGGCCAATGCATAGCCCTTGCTACTGAAGGTATATGAGAAACTCAATATATGAAGTCAAATATAAAACTCTCACAAAAAGTAATCAGTCAAAGAATGCGGTCTGAGTTACAAAATCCCATTCTTACATAGATACTATTTCTTATGGTAATATTGTACACTCTCATCATTCAAGATCATGCAATTATAGTCAACCAAATTCCCTCTTTCCATTTATATCTGTCACTGTCATTAGAGTGCCAGACTGCCAGTGAAACAATCACTGGTTGCTGATTGTGACCTGCTAGACAAAATCCACCTTTATGCTCTTGAGATTATTATTATAAGTTCAAAAAATCTGAACCGTTGACTTCAAGAAACCTAGAAATTTGTTGTTTTTCTAGAAATGGATAAAACCAAAGCATGAAACTTTATCGATGTTCAGCTAACAGTATTAACATGAAAGGCTCTAAAGCTGTTGTACAGTTCGTCTTGGATAGCTTTAAAGTTTAGAAAACAGCCACAAATTATTTAAATAAATACAATACAGTGTATATAACAAAAAGCATGGAAAAGTTTATATACCGGAGCATATTAGAGGCTTTCAAAATTTATTCAATCCTCCCAATTTAATCTTCACACTAAATCACCTATATCCTTTTAGTGAAATACCACCAAATTGGATAGACCGTACCCCATTTAGAGTCTATTTTGAACATGCAATCACTATGTAAAGATTATCATCCGGTATATACCACCTCTTCATAAATTTCTAAACATGTTTTGAGTTATATTAGTAAACAATCCATATTTGCACTACAAGTTGATATTACCTACCCTGTCGAAATCAAAACCCTTCCAACTATCATATCAATCATGAATTTTATCTCACTACATTTTGGAGGAAGTCGTCTCCAAATCTCATCACTTTAACCTTAACATGTATGCTTAAAAGCTTTTGCATCAGATTCAAGCCGACCTTCTCAGAACCTGCCATTACTTACATGCATCTAACCATATTCTAGTGGTTCTCAGACTTCTAAAACAAATGGAGAAAGAGCCGCCACCTTTGGTAAGTCTCTGATGAATCTTGCAATGCATGTTTGAAAAGCTTGAAGTCAAAACTCAAAATTTGATCTAAAAGAGCTTGCTTTTGGGCCTTGTCCCCATCAGAGAGTCCAAACAGAACATGCTCTTGCCCAATATCGAGCAATTTTTTTCTAATTGCTGTAATTTTTTGGCGTGCCTTTCTTCTCTGCTTCCATTCCTGTTTGTAACAATGTTAGCCCCACCATAGTGGGAAGATCAGAACTTTGCATATTGTAAGAACAAAGAGAACCAAAGAAAATAAAATTGATCATTTAATAATCAGGCATGTCTTTACACAATCAAAACTGAGAACCTGAGCATTGTGATTCACAATTCAGGTATGAACAATAGACGAAAAAATTGCCAAAAAATTAGTAAAACCACAAAAAAATCGCAACTCCAAACCCTAAACAACAAATCTGCCATTGTTTTAGAAAAAATGTGATTTTTATTACGTGATTTTTCCTCCAATCGCCACGGCTTGAAAAAAAGGCCACCAAAGCCTGATAAAGGCTTGATGACATTGAAGTTGATCTAATTAGAGATGCTTATATAGCTTAAGTAGGAATTCCAAATATCCATATGAAATACATATAATTATGGAAACAAATAAATTTCAAAACCAATATTAGAAGCCAGTCACCATATAGAGGTGCAGGCTTATGAATGTTGTTGCTATAGGATCATAAAATTCGAAAATATGAAGATTTCATTATTGGTTTACAACTTTATCAAAATCATACATTTACAATCTGTGGGACTTTAAGAACATCATCCTTAAAATATTGGGATCTGCTAGGGCTGCCATTGTTCATTAACATTTCATGGGCAACGAAATTAGAATAATGTATGAAATTTTGGAATAATTGTCCATGAAAAAACACTGACATCGTTAGCCATACAAAGTAATAATTCAGAAAAAAAATAGAACAAAAGTTTAATCATACCATTGAAATCTGAGAAATTATTTATCTCATGGCACCATTTATCAGGCATTGCTTTCACCTTTATTATATTGTCTGTAAAGGTGTTTTCCATGTACATTGTCCACTTTTCTTTTTTACATGAACAAAATTATATTATAGGACTTTATGAACATGTCCTTGAAATATTGGGATCTGCTAGAGCTGTCATTGTTCATTAACATTTGGTGGGCAAGGAAAACTGAATAGTGTAGTAAATTTTGGAATAATTGTCTATGAGAAAACATTGCCATTGATAGCATATACAATAGTAATAATTGGGAAAATATAGAACAAAAGTTTAACCATCCCATCACACATCACTAATAGACCTTTTCAATATTAAATCGGAGAAACAATTTATCTCATGGAACCAGTTATCTTCCATGTCCATTGTCAAATTTTCTTTTTTACATGAACAAAATTATATTATTACAAGCTGACCCAACATTACGTACTGGATAGTTCATAAATCCATATTTTGCACACGAAGTGCAGAATGAAGGCACATAAAGATATATCTGAAATACATATTTGATATTGAAGTGATTGATGATTGATACAATTACAATGCAGTGTCTAAATACACACAAAAGGTGATAAGTCATGCCTTTTGGTGAAAGGGTGAATTATCATAATCAGGTTACCAGAACGTGAGTTTTGGAGACGCTTTTGCTATGGAACCATACTCTTAAGTAATTCCATCATAAGCCTAGAAAAGGCCAATATATACCCAAAATTTGATTTTTTGGAGACATTTTTCTTACTTTATTTTTTGTTGGAATCCATCAGTAGCAATATTAAATTCTTAAAGTAAAAGTTGATGTTTTCCTTTATCTTTCCTTTTCTATCCTTTTACTTAAAATTTTAACATTACCATAAATGATTCCACATTGTTTGAGAGTAGTTCCAACATCATTAAACTTCATATACAGAATGCAGAATTTCACAAGACATTCAGAATTCAGCAGACTTAAAACAGTTTTAAGGATTTCAGCATTTCAGGATTAGTGGGCTTGCATCATTTCAAGACTAGACTTTTATCATGTATGAGGGTATGGGATTGGCATTTAATCAAGAACACTAAGCCTTCTATGTACCACATTGTTGGTGGTGTTCACTGCTGAACTCATCTGCCATGACCTTAGTAAAAATGTACCCTTCACTAAAGCCAAAACAACTAATTAGCCACGTTAAGCTTTATGACTTATTTTAATGCATGGTTAACAAATTTCATGAAAATTGGAGGGTACTTGTAATATCCCAAATACTGATATTCCACTCTTTTCTATTCTAGGGCTTGCTTGTAGCCTCAGGATTTACAATAATACTGAATTAAAATGTGCATGCGAGGTGTCGTGCTAATGGCCCTAAATTATATCTGATCTAGGACAGAGAAATGTAGGAAGAAGGTAAACACTTACCACTGGTAAAAAAGCTGAAGATGCTCCAGAGATAAGACGCATGCAGATAAAGCTGAGCTGGTGAAGTAATATTGCTTCCTTCCAAGTGTTACCACCCGACAACACAAAACCCTCTCCTTAGCTAAAGGTGACATTTTTGGTGAAGGAGGTGCCTGATGGGGCTAAGAATTTGTCAAGATGTAGATCTTCCCGTGCCGAAGAGAATGACCGGAGCATGCATAGATTCTGACCTCTCCAAGAGCCCTAGCGAATTGGTTTACCAATCTGGTGGCCACGCCCCCCAACCTCTCGGATCTGTTGATAAATGCTCCAGATGAGAAAACCAGAAGTTGATGATCACCCAATGCAGTGGAGTGACCCTGTCAGTGAAGGTGATGCCAATATACAGGAGTTAAACCGGGATTTAGACACCCGGTGAATACCTTTGGGTTTTCCAACTAAACCCCACCTGCACACCTGAACCTACAAATAATCTTCCAGTGGATATTGAATCGCTGGATATGGATGAATACGATGAATGTTGTTGATAAACCTGGATGGTCTATCCTGAAAGAGACTAGGGCAGATAGTTGCACTGTCGAACCCTCGTTAGTTGAAGACATCGTCTTCAACCCCAACTGTTGCGGCTGCACGATGTGTTGCTGCTCAAAAGCTCCAAATCAACAATAACAATAATAGATAGTCTCTTTAGTCCAATAACCCTCTTAAATAGAGTCTCATGCGCTTTTAGGGTTTGCATGTCACTTTTAGGGTTTGTGCTTCACTTTTGCATGCATGCAATTCTAATTTGATGTTGACTTTTAAGCCTAAAGAAATACGTCTTCTTTTATCCAACTGATGACTTTAAACTGAAAGAATATCCTGGTTCGCACTAAGTATCAAATGCCCTCAGTCAATTCCCTCTTATGCAGTACCTGCTCGAACCTATGGGAATTAAGTAGGTTAGCATGTGTTTTGGGTGCTTAATTAGGGGGGATATTACAGTCCTCCCCGCTTGAAATTGCTTGTCCTCAAGCAACTGCAAACTATGATGTTGCTATACCTACTCTCCCTCCCATGTGGCATCCTCCATACGTAATTCTTTCCATTTTACCAAATACTCTCGAATCACCCTGTTTCGGAGCTTCCTCTCTCGCACCTGTAGGATTTTTTCTGGAATCAGTACCAGCAGCCCTTCATCATCTAAGGGAGGCAACTCGGTGGATGGAGCAATGTGTTGTCCTAATGTTTTCTTGAGATTGGACACATGAAACACATTGTGAATCTTGCTCTCCTTTAGGAGTTCTAGTTCATAAGCCACCTCTCCAACCTTCTGAACTACCTTGTAAGGACCATAGAAGCGACGTTTTAGTTTTTCCGCTCATTTTTTCTTGAGAGAGGATTGCCTGTAAGGTTGTAGCCGTAAATATACCAAATCTCCTACCTCAAAACTCCTGCCAATCCTGTGTCTATCTACATATAGCTTCTGCTGATTTTGTGCTACCTATAAGTTCTCTCTCAGGACCTTAAGAATATCCTAACTGTCCTGCACCCAATCCTTTGCCTAGGGTGCTTTGTTATCTCCAAAAGCTAAATCCGTGAAGTTCAGTGCCTCATAGCCATACAGTGCTTTAAAAGGTGTCATCCTGATAGACATATGGTAGGTAGTATTGTAGCAGTATTCCCCTAAGTGTAGCCATTTAATCCATGTCCTCTGTTGGCCTGCTACATAATTGCACAGATACCCTTCAACCCATTTGTTGACAATCTCCGTCTGCCCGTCGCTTTGCGGATGATAACTTGTACTTGTAGCGAGTTCAGTCCCTACCAACCTGAATAGCTCTTGCCAGAAAGCATTGGTGAATTCACTGTCACGATCACTGACAATGGTTTTGGATAGCCAATGTAGTCTGAAAACCTCTCTGAAAAATAACTTGGCTACCTGTGCTGCTGAATAATCGGAAGAGATAGCAAAGAAGTGAGCAAATTTGGTCAATCGATCTACTACTACATGTAAGCAGTCTCGTCCCTGTACTTTGGGTAACCATGTAATGAAGTCCATTAGAGATACTTTCCCACTTCTGCTCCGGTATCGGTAATGGCTGAAGTAACCCTGTCGGATGAGTGTGTTCGATCTTGTTCTGTTGGAAAATGTTGCATTCCCGAACGCGCTGCATCACTTCTCCTTTGAGGCCCTTCCATGAGAACCTCTCTCGGATCTGCCTGTAGGTCTTCAAGAAACCCTGATGCCCTGATAACGACGAGTCATGTGATGCCTGTATGATCTTCCTTTTTAAAGTTGATTCTGGGACAAGGTATATCCTGCCTTTACAATAGATGATGTCATCAATAATTCTGTACCTGTCATCTTGGATCTATCCATCCAATAACTCACAAGCAAATTTGTTTTTGGAGTACTCTACTGAGAGAAGATACCTCCAATTTGTGGATATACTCATGAGAGATAATGAAGTTGGTCGTCTGGATAATGCATTAGCTACTACATTGTTCTTACCCTTCACATACTCTATCTCGAAATCATAAGCATGCACCTTGCTGACCCATTTCTATTGGCGCTCATTTAACTCCTTCTGCTCCAAGAAGTACTTGAGGCTGCTATGATCTGTTTTGATTTTGAATTTGCTTCCCACCAAGTACTGTCTGAATTTAGTGAGGGCATGTAAGATGGCTAACATCTCTTTTTCATATATGAAGAAGTGGCACTCATAGTCCTTCAGTTTTCGGCTTTCAAATGCAATCGGGTGATGGTTTTGCATCAGTACGACTCCTATCCCTTCTCCTGAAGCATCACATTCCACTATGAATGGTTGTGAGAAATCTTGTAGGGCCAAAACTGGGTAAGAACTCATGATGGTTTTCATTTCCTCAAAGGTACGTTGTGCCAATTCTGTCCATGTGAATGCTCCTTTCTTGGTGAGGTCGGTGAGTGGTGCAGCAAATTGAGAGAATCCCTTAACGTACCTCATGTAGTAGGTGAAAAGGCCTAAGAATCCCTTCAGTTCAGTAACTGTCTTCGGTGTTGGCCAATCCCGAATAGCTCTAATCTTCTCCATATGAACTTGTACCCCTTCTGCACTGATTATGTGTCCAAGATACAACATCTCTTTCATGTCGAATTCATACTTAGACATCTTCGCGTAAAACGAGTGCTCTTCCAAAATTCTCAATACCTCATCTAAGTGTTTCAGATGTTCCTCCCAAGTTTTGCTATAAATTAAAATATCATCAAAGAACACTAACAAATACTTTCGTAACTGAGCATTGAAAGTGTGGTTCATGCACGACTGGAAGCTGGTTGGAGCATTGGTGAGTCCAAAAGGCATGACCAAGAACTCATAGTGTCCATAGTGGCAACGAAAATCTGTGTTGGGAATGTCTTGATCCCTTACTCGAAACTGATGGTACCCTAATCGGAGATCGATTTTTGAAAAGTATTTGGCACCTCGTAGATCGTCCATTAGTTCATCAATCCTAGAGATGGGATACCTGTTTTTGATGGTCTTCCTGTTGAGGGCTCTATAATCAATACACATTCGCAATGTGCCATCCTTCTTTTTAACTAAGACCACTGATGATGCAAAGGGACTAGAACTCGGACGAATATATCCTAGTTCTAGTAATTCCTTGATCATCTTCTCGATCTCATCCTTGTATCTTTTGGGATGCATGTATGGAGTGGTGATCAATGCTCGCGTCCCCTCCTCCAACTCAATGATATGCTCAAATCCCCTGTCTGGTGGTCTACCTGCTGGAAGATCCCGGAATACCTTCTCGTGCTTCTGCAATAATGCTTGAATATCTGTTGGGTGTTGGGTGTTGTTCTCTGGAGGTTTCCTAAAGGTGACCAAGCACTCTGCTGACCATTCTATGTCACCCTACCTGAGCACAGCCTCCATTCTCTGTGAAGAGATTGGTTTTGGGGAATAAGTGTTCATGCCCCTCAAAGCTACCTATTTCCCATCCGGTCCCCGGAATTCCATTTCCATTGCCCTGTAATCTGTAGTATATTTTCCTACTGAATAAAGCCATTGGACGCCTAATACTACATTTGTATCGGCCACATTCACCACATAAAATGAGTCTGTCATATGGTAGTTGCCTAATGTGACATTCAGTTTTGGAATCCAATAGTTGCACTCCATGCTAGTGTTTCCTGCAACTGCTACAGTAAATCCCTCAAACTTCTCTGTCTGAATACCCCTCTTAGCCACCCAAGCTGCATCAATGAAATTGTGGGTTGCTCCCCCATTAATCAATACTCCTATTCTGTGGCTCTGTACTACTCCTCTGACCTTGAGAGTATGAAACATAGGTACCCCGGATAATGTCGCAATAACTCCCTCTGGTGCATCCCCTTGCAGTGACTCCTCCTCTACTGCCCACAATTCCTCTGTTGTTTCCTGCTTGTAGTCATCCCCTTTACTGTCTGAATATACCTCTATGTAGTGGGCTTTGGCCTTTCCTAAGCAACTGTGTCCTAGAACCCACGCTGCCTGACCAGCGACAAGTAAAACACAATTTCTTTCGTCTCATGTCTTTCCTTGTGTCGTCGTCTAACCAAGTTTTCTTCAGTATTTCCTGCTGGAAAGGTTTCCTATCTTTGTCTCTAACTGGAAAAGTTGGTCTTCAATGGAAACCTATTCTTCGAAACTGAGTCATGGAGATCCCTGGCTCTGTTGATTGCATCCTATAGAATGGAGGGTCTGTAGGCTTTCACCCACCCCTGTAGTGGTTCTGTCAAGGCCTCGGTAAACAACATAATCAGCCTGTTCTCCAACACATCTGTCACCATAACAGCTACCATCTGGAACTCAAAGATGAAGGCCTCAACACTACCTGTCTACTTGAGTTGAGCCAACTCTCTAAAGTGTATCTCCGGGTCCTTCCTGTCCAACTGCTCCATGAGCTTCTGTGTGAACTCACTGTAGGAACTGATGGTGTTGTGACCCAATGTCACTAGTCCGTAGTACCACCATTCATGAGCTTCTCCGTCTAAGTGTATTGTAGCCAATTTAATGGCATCTGTCTCTGTCATGGGGTTGAGTTGGAAATAAGTATCCAACTTCTGAACCCATATTCTCGCTGAACCTTCGCGAGCCCCATCAAAGTTTGGGATGGTCAATCTACCCAAGGTTTTCTACAACTCATAGTCCTGATTAAACCCTCTGTTGAAATTCCTATGTCGGTTCCTACTCTTCATGTTGCACAAGTCTGAGAAATACATGGTTGCATGAAACTCATCCCCCAAATCCCTGTATTCTACTGGCATGACTGGTCCTGCTACGGCGTCTGCTAGGAATGAGGCATAGTAGGCCTGCTGGAAGGTTTGTTATATATGTGGGGTGTGTTTTGCATATTGGTGTATGCATGCTTCCCACTACTGCTTGTAGACCCTCTATCTAGTGGTGAGAGAGGTACACTGCTATGCCTCGGTTCTGGTTTCATCGCCAACCTATTTATTGCATACAAGACTTCCTTTTGCCCTTTTGGCTAGATCATGTAATGCGTTCACCAAGCTACGAAACTCCATCATATCTTCGTCCTCTCTTATTCATTTCCCTTTGTCAAAGTGTATACATGTTGGGTCCATGTCTGAGTTGGTATCTTCTAGCTAGATACCCTCAAATTCCTCAGTGTACCCACCCTTCCTTATCCTATAGGTTACAAAAGTGTCTTCTTTTGTATTCATTTACTTCTCATGTTCAAGCCCACAGCTGGCAAGGAACATGCTCCAATACCACTGTAATGTCCCAAACTGATATTCCGCCCTTCTGATTTCAACCGGAATGCTCATATACGGTTGCCCAATTTCTCGATCCTAGCCAACCTATAAAAACCATCTGCCATTATGCAAATGCGGACTCAAGCTACTACAAGCCTTGTCTATGTACTCCTGAAGAGGACTACTTTGAAATGTAATAGTATGTTTGTTCTGTTGCCCCATCAAGGAATCTAACTGCTCTTCAATACTAGAAAGCCTGACCATTGACTCGATACACACAACTCAAAGAACTGTAAGTTCAACATCTCGCTGTAATATGGTGTCTCGGAGTATCTTGGTCCTCTCTTTCATCGCTAGAATGCTTTCTTTAACACGTTCAAACTTCTTTCGGCGACTATCATCTGGAAGCTCTATCTCATGCATGTATAAACTCTCCCTAACCTCCATGTGTGATTGTGCACCATCTCAACTGTTGTGCTCATTGCCTTGCACCTCATGTATTTCTCCTGTCATAATTGTCTGGACTCCTGCTATAGGTGATGAAGAGTGTACCAACTCCAACTCATCACACGGCTTGTCCACAATTTGACTAGCAAATGTGCTTGTGTCACTAGACTCACAGGATGGCTCTAATGCTATCTCTTGATGCACATCCTCATCATGTACTGTTAACTCCAAATGAAGCTCACCAACAACCTGTACTTCATGCTCATCTTTCTTCCCTCCCCCAACTATGCCTTTAAGGAGATCCTCATCCAAATCCTTGGGCTAGCTCCCGAACTTGATGGTGTAATAATCTTGAAAGGACAATGCTGCACATACCTCATCACCCAAGGCTAGATACTCCTGATATCGAGGCAAGTGTTGAAGCACTGCTAACCTCTGCAAATTTCCAGTCAAGATCCTTCTCATTGTCTTCATGTTCTCACAAGCTGGAAAAACGAAACCTTTGTTCTAACATACACTTCACCAACATCACTGACATGCATTTGCATGTACAAGCATGCATCAACATGCACTTTTATTCAATTGCTATGTGCCCACAGCTGGCAAGGATAATGCTCTGATACCATTGTAATATCCCAAATACTGATATTCTACTCTTTTCTATTATAGGGCTTGCTTGTAGCCTCAGGATTTACAATAATACTGAATTAAAATGTGCATGTGAGGTGTCGTGCTAATGGCCCTAAATTATAGCTGATCTAGGGCAGAGAATTGTAAGATGAAGGTAAACACTTACCACTGATAATCAAGTTGAAGATGCTCTAGAGATAAGACGCATGCAGATAAAGCTGAGCTGGTGAAGTAATATTGTTTCCTTCCCGGTGTTACCGCCCGGCAGCACGAAACCCTCTCCTCAACTAAAGGTGACGTTTTTGGTGAAGGAGGTGCCTAATGGGGCTAAGAATTTGTCGAAATGTAGATCTTCCTGTGCCAGAGAGAAGCATGCAGAGATTTTGACCTCTCCAAGAGCCCTAGCGAATTGGTTTACCAGTCTGGTGGTCACGCCCCCCAACCTCTCGGATCTACTGATAAATGCTCCGGATGAGCAAACCAGAAGCTAATGATCACCCAATGCAGTGGAGTGACCCTCTCGGTGAAGGTGATGCCAATATACAGAAGTTAAACCGGGATTTAGAGACCCGGTGAATACCTTGGGGTTTTCCAACTAAACCCCAGCTGCACACCTGAATCTGCAAATAATCTTCCGGTGGATATTGAATCACTGGATATGGATGAATACGATGAATGTTGTTGATAAACCTGGATGGTCTATCCTGAAAGAGACTAGGGCAGATAGTTGCACTATTGAACCCTCGTTAGCAGAAGACGTCGTCTTCAACCCCAACTGTCGTGGCTGCACGTTGTGCTGCTGCTCAAAAGCTCCAAATCAACAATAATAATAATAGATAGTCTCTTTAGTCCAATAACAACCCTCTTAAATAGAGTCTCATGCGCTTTTAGGGTTTGCACGTCACTTTTAGGGTTTGTGCTTCACTTTTGCATGCATGCAATTCTAATTTGATGTTGACTTTTAAGCCTAAAGAAATAAGTCTTCTTTTATCCGACTAATGACTTTAACACTGAAAGAATGTCTTGGTCTGCTCTAAGTATCAAATGCCCTCAGTCAATTCCCTGTTATGCAATACCCGCTCGAACCTATGGGAGTTAAGTAGGTTAGCGAGTGTTTTGGGTGCTTAATTAGAGGGGGGCATTAAAGATTACAGTGCTCACTTGAGAAACTACAAGGTGGATGGCTTGGATCCACAAGTAGCGCCAAGCACTATTACCACTATACCCAGACAATCAATGTAGGAGGCCAAAGAAGGAGGCAGATGGTACAACTGATGATGACGATCCCAATATAGGGGATGATTTTCAGTTATTTGTTGTAGCATGATGTTTTTTGGACTCTAGAGGCCATTTAGAACCCTAATGTTAATGAATTTTGCTTCAAATATGTACCACACCTATTGCCATTTTGCTAAATTAACCCTTATATGCTATATACATGAGCAAAACTTTGCATAATAGGTGTCTGAGGGTTTAGATTAACATTGATGTGTCTATATACATATATATATTTGCATGGAGGATGGTAGAGACCAAGAGGCCTGTTATGGAGGATGCACTTGAGTGGTTACATAAAAAGGAGCAGAGGTAGGGGAGGATGATCCACAACCATTAGGAGGGAAGGAGATTAAGAGTGAGGAGGCTAATATGCTAGCCTCAACACCACCTTATGCAGAGAGTGAGACACTCACCAATGGCCATCCATCTCCAGTCGTAGTGCTTCTTCTATGACACGACAAGCCATTCCTATGCATGTAAAAGGGGTAGAAAGATAAATCATTGTAGATGATTCATGATGATGAGACACATTTATTATATAGATATAGTTTTGTATTTATTAGTCTTGAATGGGAAACTATCAGGATTCAGTATCCACTGTAAATGTTTGATTTATTTTGATTTATTATTTGGCATCCACTACATCATATATATCGGTGATTTTCCATATTTATGTGCCCATGTGATTATTTGATGTGGTTGTTGGTTTAAATCTTAAAAGAAATTGGAAAACATGAATTTATTTTGTATTTTTTAATGCTCGTCACAATTTGCATATTTTAGCTGATTTTTTTTATGTCTCAATGTCCAAACCCTCGACAATATGAACTCATCTTACCGGATTCACAAGAAATTAAACACACAATAAGTAAAATATACTAGGAGGAGGATAATACTAAGGGAGGATATACAATTCTCTTAAATTGTCTGACAAATCTCAAATTCTAGTTAAGTACATGAAAATCCCTGTTAGATTTTTACCTTCTCCATAGACATCTGGGTGCACACAATCTTTAGGTACAGCAGCAGATTTGCACTAAGGCATCAGCAAAGAGGGTGCATTTAATAAGGCTTGCTACAGCATTTGTTTGCATAGGTTCTTGTGCACAGAAGTGTGAGGGAGGTGCAATTATGTAGGAGAGAAGAGGGTGAATGCATGTTGAACACCAATTTTAGAATATATTTCCAGTTTTTCCACCTTCAGTTAGACTTGGTTCATTGTTGTTCCAGGTTTAGCAAGTGTTAAGCTAGTAGCAACAAGGAAGGTCTTCCTGCATGCATGTGCTCTTGCATGCAGAAGACTTAAATTAGGAAACCAGTTGTATTTAATTTACTTTTCCTAAGTTTACTTTGGAAAATAAATTAAAGTGATCTAAATTAACTTCAGTGAAACACTAGTTATAGTGTAAGTGAAATTAGGGTTTTTGCTTTACCACTAGTTAAAGTGAAAGTGAAATTAGGGTTTTCGCTTTACCTAAAGTTATAAAAGAGAGATCAAATGGTGGAGAGGACACACACACTTGTATTTCGACAGAGACAAAATACAAATAGGGAGAGAAAGTCAGACAGAGGATTTAGCTAAGAAGACGGAGGAGAGAGCAACAGGATCATCGAGCTTCGTACAGCTGGGTCGTACACTCACACAGGAGGGTGTTGAGGTTTAGTTGGGATTTGCCGAGTGATTCTGCCGAGTACTGCATTCGCCAGGTTTGGGTGAATTTGCAGTGATTGTAAAACTTCCATATTTTCTCATAATAAATCCTATATCTGACTGTTGCACCGGTTTTCCCATCTTGGGTTTTTCCGACGGTTTCCATACCCAAAATAATAGTGTCAATATTGTGATGTGATGTTGTGATTTATTTATCAGTTTTATATTCCGCTGCATACTGTAATGATATTCATGTGTGGTTATCAGTAGAGATTTGCATGCACTGTTAGCCCTAGTTTGAATATTAAAGGAAAATTTACATGGTATCAAAGCTCTGGTGAGCAAAAACTGAGAGATTTGCAGCAGCAGTGATAGATCAGGGGCAAATCTATTGAAGACACAAACTTAGATTGGAGATCTAGGGTTTGACAGGCAACACTTACTATGGCCATGTAGTTGAGAGTGGAGGATAGACTCCAGGGTGCTCAAAACTTTCCTACATGGAAAGAAAGGATCACAAGGATCCTAGACGTCAGTGATTCAAAGGAGCACATTGACTCCATAAAGGTTGCACCCACAGATCCAACAGATCTAGCAGCTTGGAAGAAGATTGATTCCAAAGCCATGCTAATTATCATGGATGGAGTGAAGGACCATATAGTTCCTCACCTTTCTGGTAAGAAGAATGCAGCAGAGATGTCGACCGCTTTGGAGAGTCTGTACCAAAGCAAAAACAAGAACCGAAAGATGGTGTTGCAAGAGAGGATGCGCAGCACCAAGATGGCTAAGGGAGAAGGAGTGGTGTCTTGTCTCACGAGGCTCACACAGATCAGGGATGAGCTTGGAGCTGTTGACTCTAAGACAATGGATGAGGAGCTAGTTCGGATAGCCCTCAATGGCTTCTCTAAGCCATGGGACACCTTTGTCAAAGGTGTTGTGGCTAGGGAAAAGCTCCCTGATTGGCAGAGACTATGAGATGACTTTGTGCAGGAGGAGACCCACATGGGTCAAGGATCAGGCTCATCCAACAGTGCCCCACAGATTGTGGATGAGGAGGCTCTAGCCCTTACAGGGGGGAGGAAGGAGAAGGCAAAGAGGAAGAAGGATGGTAAGAAGAACCTTGACGTGTCAAAGGTCAAGTGTTTTATCTGCCACAAGAAGGGACACTTTGCCTCCCAATGCCCAGACAGGAAGAAGAAGAGTAACACTCAGATGGATGGATATGCAAAGGTGGATGACTTAAGCAGGAACTTCGATGAGGAGTTCTGCTTGATAGCTTGCATGGCAAGCACCACAGGGAGCAGCATATGGTACATCGACAGTGGAGCATCTAGTCATATGACTGGACAAAAGAGATTCTTCAGAGACTTGCAGGAGGGTGGAACAGAGATCCATGTTGAGCTAGGTGACGATACGCGGTATCAGGCACAGGAAGTTGGCACTGTTTCGTTTGAGAAGGAGTCTAGCAAACCCCTTAGTTTTGCTGATGTGTTGGATCTTCCAGGACTGACCAAGAACCTTATATCAGTCTCCACTCTGGAGGGCAAGGGATATCAAGTGAAGTTCCATGACCATAGAGTATATATTAGGCCCAAGGGGTCAAATAGGAGCTTGCATCGGGTGATCGGTAGGAGGAGCAGGAAAGTGTACAGACTATACTTTGAGCCTGCAAAGGCTCTAGTTAGCAGCAACAACAGTTAGGGTGAGTTGTGGCATAGGAGGATGGCACACTTACACCATGGAGCACTGAAGCATCTGAGACAGGCAGTCATTGGAGTTCCTCAAGTACTGGAGGAAAAGCATAACCACTGCAAGGGTTGTGCTTTGGGGAAGAACATTAAGAATCCTTTCCCACAAACTGAGCACAAATCTAAGGAGCCCTTGGACTTGGTGCATCCGGATGTATGCGGACCTATGAGTGTCCATTCATTTAGTGGTTACAGTTACTGCATAACTTTCATTGATGACTATTCCAGGAAGACCAAGATCTATTTTCTGAAGGCCAAGTCAGAGGTCTTTGAGAGGTTCCGAGAGTTCAGGACTCTCGTGGAGAACCAAACATGGGAGAAGATTCGGGTGTTGAGGACAGACAACGGGTGTGAGTACACTTCCAATGAGTTCATGGAGTATTGTTCGGCTGAGGGGATCAAGAAGGAGCACACCGTGCCCCATATCCCAGAGCAGAATGGAGTTGCAGAGCAAGAACAGGACGATGGTTGGAGCATCCAAGGCCATGCTATTTGATCAGAGATTACCACTATTCCTCTAGGTCGAGGCATACAGGACTGCAGTATACATTCAGAATAGGTATCCCCACACAGCTTTGGGGAGGAAGACACCGTAGGAGGTCTTCACAGGCACTAGGCCAAATGTGAGTCACATTCACATATTCGGCAATGTCTGCTATTGTCATGTTCATGCTGACAATAGGAAGAAGCTAGACCCTTCTGGAGAAAAGGGGTTACTTGTTGGTTATAGCGAGACTTCAAAGGCATACAGAGTTTACATTCCTACTCGCAAGAGGATCATTGTGAGCAGGGATGTCCAATTCGATGAGGACAGGGCCTTGCGGAGATCTATGGACTTACCAGCAAACCAACAGCCAGCACAAGACACAGGGATTAAGTTGGAGGACCCAAATGTACAGGTACAGGTACAGACACAGAGCACAGGTTCTGGTGGTCAGAGGGAGTCAAGTGGACAAGATCCTTCAGTCATTGAATTGAAGGATGAGCTGCAGCAGGAGATGGATATCCAGCAGCCACAGCAGGTAGACACTAGGGCAAGGCCTAAGTGGTTTAGGTCCATAGTACAGGATTCTAGGCAGGTTGATCCTCCACAAAGATATTTCAAACGGAGTGTACCACCAGAGAGGCTTAGTTATATGGCACTGATGACAAAGTTGATTAACTCTGAACCTTCCATCTTCGGGGAGGCTGCACAACATGATGTGTGGCAGGAGGCTATGGTTGAGGAGTATGACTCCATTATGAAAAACCAGATATGGGAGGTTGTGCCGAGGCCACAAGGGAAAAAGGTGGTGGGATCCAGATGGATCTACAAGGTGAAGCATGCAGCAGATGGAAGCATGGAGAAGTACAAGGCGCGCTTCGTGGCAAAGGGGTTTTCATAGAAGGAGGGTACTGATTATGAGGAGACCTTCACCCCTGTTGCCAGATATTCTTCCATTCGGACCATTATCTCACTAGCAGCTGAGATGGGTTGGTGATTCCATCAGATGGACATCAAGACTGCCTTCCTCAACGGAGTGATAGAGGAGGAGGTATATATTGAGCAACCAGAGGGGTTTGATGTGGAGGACAAGGAGTCGTATGTATGCAGACTGCATAGAGCTCTTTATGGGCTTAAGCAGGCACCTCAAGCATGGTACTCAAGGATTGACAGCTATCTATGGGAGATGGGATTTCAGCGGAGTGAGGCTAACCACAACCTGTACTTCTTGACAGGTGAGGTGCCTCTCATACTGTTCTTATATGTGGATGATCTCTTTTTGACAAGAGATGAGAGGCTGATTAGAGACTACAAGTCCAATCTTGCAGTGGAGTTTGAGATGAAAGACCTTGGGTTGATGCATTACTTTTTGGGCTTGGAGGTTTGGCAAAGAGATGGATGCTTCTTCATCGAACAGGGGAAGTATGCAACAGAGATTCAAAATGGAGGACTGCAAGCCTATGGCCATCCCTCTAGTTTCCAACTAGAGGAAGATTGATGCATCAGGGTCAGACGGATTTGATCCTACCTTGTATCGTCATCTTATCGAATCACTTATGTATCTCGTCAACACCCGACCAGACATCAGCTTTGCAGTCAACTCTTTGAGTTAGTTCATGGTGGACCCTCGGAGAGTGCATTGGACAGCTGTGAAGCACATACTTCGCTACATCAGAGGTACAGTGGAGTATGGATTGGTTTATGAGCGCAGGGAGAGTGTACAGTTAGCAGGTTTCACAGATGCTAACTGGGCAGGATGTGTAGAGGACCAAAAGAGTAATTCAGGTTGATGTTTCAGCATTGGATTAGGGGTTGTCTCTTGGTTCAGCAGGAAGCAGAAGTCAGTTGCATTGAGCTCGGCAGAGGCTGAGTACATGGTAGCCAGCATGGCTACTTGTGAAGGTATGTGGCTAAGGAAGTTACTTGCAGGGTTGTTCGAGTGTGAGCTAGAGGCTACAATAGTTCAATGTGACAATCAGAGTGGCATCAGGCTATCTAAGAATCTAGTGTTCCATGACCAGAGCAAACACATAGACATCAAATACCACTTCTTGAGAGATTGTGTTCAGAGAGGAACCATTCAGTTGAAGTACATACAAACAAATGAGTAGGTGGCGGACATTTCTACCAAGGCACTTTGCAGACAGAGTTTCGTGAAGTTCAGGGATAAGTTGGGGTTGCTACCGAATCCCTTCCTCGTTGAGAGGGAGTGTTAAACTAGTAGCAACAAGGAAAGTCTTCCTGCATGCATGTGTTCTTGCATGCAGAAGACTTAAATTAAGAAACCAGTTGTATTTAATTTACTTTTCCTAAGTTTACTTTGAAAAATAAATTAAAGTGATCTAAATTAACTTTAGTGAAACACTAGTTAAAGTGAAAGTGAAATTAGGGTTTTTGCTTTACCACTAGTTAAAGTGAAAGTGAAATTAGAGTTTTTTTACCTAAAGTTATAAAAGAGAGATCAATTGGTGGAGAGGACACGCACACTTGTATTCCGAAAGAGACAGGATATAGACAGGGAGAGAAAGTCAGATAGAGGATTTAGCTGAAAAGACGGAGGGGCCAGCAGCAGGACCATCGAGCTTCGTACAGCTGGGCCGTACACTCACACAAGAGGGTGTTGAGGTTTAGCTGGGATTTGCCCAGTGATTCTACTGGGTATTGCATTCGCCAGGTTTGGGTGAATTTGCAATGATTATAAAAGTTCCATATTTTCTCATAATAAAATCTATATCTGACTACTGCACCGGTTTTCCCATCTTGGGTTTTTTCGAGGGTTTCCATACCCAAAATAATAGTGTCAATATTATGATGTGATGTTGTGATTTATTTATCAGTTTTATATTCCGCTGCATACTGTAAAAGATATTCATGTGTGGTTATCAGTAAAGATTTGCATTCACTGTTAGCCCTAGTTTGAATATTAAAGGAAAATTTACAGCAAGTTCTAATTTCTAGTTTGTTTCTAGATCAGTTAGGCTCTCATTCAATTGAAATCTGCTTTAAGTTTCATTTTGTTTTTCAAACAAGTTCTATTTCTTACTTAGAGATGAGAACAGGGTTAGTTATGGCAGTGGTCTAGGAGTATACTTATCTCCATGAGAGCACACTAACCTACGTATTCTCCCATGCAAGCTAGGTGCAGCAATCTAGGCCAAAATAAGGGTGTTAGGGTTAGGGTTTCTTACCTAACCTAGAGCCAATGTTATCAAAACCCAACTGGTTTTGAAAAAACCCGCCAGTTGGACCGGTTTACAAGCTTCACCGAGTCAAATCACGCACTCAAACCGTTTTTGGCCGGTTCCATCCAAAATTGGTCGGTTTCAAGGCTGAACCGGTCAGTTCCATAAAAACCGCCTGGTTTTCTCCAAACCGACCGGTTCAATACAAAACTGACCCGTTCTGTACAAAAATGCCAAGGACCCCCAAAAACAACTAATTTCAAATTCTTTCAATAAAATAAAAAATAGGTTCAACATATTAGTTGTTTATTTGGCCCACAACCTTTCTAATGTTATAAAAGGAGGCTCCCACCCTCCATATCAATCACATTTAGTTGTGGATGAACTTGGGACCTCTTCCACAACAAGAGGATGTGAACATTGATGTTGCAGTTAGACAAGTGCCTTCAGGCTTAGGGGAGTCAAGCCATGCTCATGTTGAGGATGTAGATGATGACTCTAGGTCTGAGCATGAGGACTCAGATAATTCTGATATATGATTAGAATCATTAGATGGTAGATTCTAGAGCAGTCATATGCTTATATTTTGACTTTAGAGGCCATTTATAACCTCTTTGTTGATGTACTTTTCTTTAGATATGTATTTGCAGTCGATGCTATTTTGGGTTTATACACTCTTGCTATATACATGAGAAACTTTGCATATCTATGTACAATGGTTTGAATTCACATGGATGCACATGGATATATATGTAATTTTGAAAATATGAATGTTTTATGTATTTTTGCTCAACCGGTTTATTGATCCGGTTTGTTTCTCGGTTTTTGTCCGGTTCCAGTTCCCAGGGTCAGTCGGTTCTGATAACATTGCCTGGAGCAAACTAATTTAAGGTTTGTGATAGTAAACCCTAGTTGTGCTTCATATTCTATAAAGGAGATACAGGGTGCATCACTGAGATGGTTAGCAAGTTTATGTCTTCGAGCAATAGCATTAGAGTTTACTATTTTCTAGATTCAATAAAACAGTGATGTATAATTGAGAGCTTTGTTTTTCCATGTACTTTCTGTCAGTGTTTCCACCAGCATGTGTTAGTTGATTCTAGTATTTGGAGATTTTAGCTTTGATAGGTTTAAGGCTTAAGATTTTAAGCTATCTAGAGTTTAGATATTATTTGAGTGCAGAATCTTCTTACCATGTTTTAAGAAACTTCAACTTGGTATCAAATCACATCTATTGGAACTTTACTGGAATCAGAGTATAGGACTACAACCTGTGTAAGGGAGTTTTTGGACGGTTTCAAACATTAAGGGAAAGAATCCTAGGATCTTCCAATGATTGGAAGGCTGTATTTGATCTTAGTTGCTGATCTATTTCCGTGTTTGTTTCAAAAGTTGCAGTAATGACCAGTCACAGTCTCCGAGATTGTCACGTGTTGGAGGACGCTTCCAGCTTTGTTCCATAGAAGTGCAGGCTAGAGAGTCTCTTGGAAGAGGTTAAATTGCAGTACCTTGTGGAGAAGGAGGTCGCACTTCCTAAAATTCCCAAGAAGTTGGTCAATTTAATCTTTGAATGCCATCAGATACTTCAATTTATCAACCGCATAACATGTTCATGGAACCTCAATAACTGGATCTACTTCATAATGTTATGGTTGGTAGGAGGACAACTCTAGCAACTAAAAAAAAAAGTTGACACGCATGTTAATGGGTCTAGAATCTCTCTCTCTCTCTCTGTTGATAGATTATTTGGTTAGAATGGTTTTCAATATTCCTCATGCCTCAAGGGCTGAAGTTTCCACAGAAATTAATGCTCCATCTAGGTTGAATAAAAATAGAGCTCAGAAAAGAACAGGGGCAAGGAATTTATTCAATTTACAAATCCAGCAGAAAAAATTGCATTTCAGAATGCTCTAACCTATAACCAGAACTATGAGCCTGCAACCATGTTCTGACATCAATTTAGTACCTCTTCACGTTTTTCCCCTTTCGATGAGCCTTTTGGACGTAAATTCAGCTCTAAAAGTCCTTCAGGTGGTGTGATGAGAAGTTGCCTCCTTTGCATATCAACATCTGGAACAATCTCTTTGACAAATGGTATCCATATTAGAGGGGCAGACTTTTCTTCTTCTGATGCTGCAGCACTTATATTAGCAACACTATCTTTAGTTTGGATCAACATCACTCGCAGGAGATCACTAGCTCCAGTGTTATAAATGTCGATAACAGTCCCCACTAGCTCCCTGGTATCCTGCAAAAGAGAATTAAACTTTCTGGTGAAATCATTATTAAAACATTAAACAAAATGTAAAAGGTGAGGAATGCATTCAATCATTTTCAAAGAAATTTGTCATTTTCCAATATTGTATTTGTATTGTTTGCATTACAGCTCCCACAATGGAACAAAATCTGTATTTCTCCTTGCTTTGCCACTTGGGCATTAGATTTCTACCTTGAATTTCAACCTCGATCATCATCTTGATTACTCAAATTATCATACACTCTTGCCAATTGATCACATAGTTGGGGGCTCTTTCAAAAAGAGATCCAAGTATTCTCTCTGAAAATAGGAAAAGCAATCACCTTTTTCTAATTTCAATCCTCTGTAATCCCTCATTTTTCAGGTAGTCTACCTTCATCCTAGCAAAAATTCAATAGTATCATTTAACATGTTTCTGCACGCATTGGATGTGCTCGTCTTAATCCATAGCTCTTTCACTGTTAGTAATTTTAATTGAACTTCTCTTGACAAGGAATTGCCATTCATTTGTATTCCTGCTAATAAGTAAAATGATGTATCTATTGACTAAGCATTTCTCAGATATCTCATCTCTTCATGTGTTGAAAGTCTAAATGGTCAGATTTAGACCCATCTTTAAAGTATTAGATACATCCTCATCACACACTTAACATACAACTACACCTTGAGTCTTTAAAATGATCAGAGGCTTTACCAATTACAGCTCCATTCAAGGATAGTAAATCTCTTCATAGAATTACAGAAATAAGAGAACCAAGTGCAGTAATATTAAAGTTAAAAAATTCTTACAACAAAAACTACTAAATGAACAATATTTCTAAAATGGCAATATACTAACCTTTAAAACAACACCCATCCCAACAAGATCGGGGGAGTAAAATTCATCTTCATCTAATGTTGGTCTATCGTCATTCTTCACAAGTAACGCAGCTCCTACAAGTTCCCTTGCCTACCAATCATTAAAACCATGTAAAAGATATTGAGTAATAAAGCAGAAAAGCTTTAAAAGTTTTGGAATTTTGAAAAGACATCTGACTTTAAAAGTACAAAAGAATTCAACAATATTTTCCCTTTTTATAGATTTAAATGATAAACCCCTTGCTTTCTGTTACTTAAAAGTTGAATAGGGAACATGATTTATAGCTAAAAGAGTTGCTGACTAACACCTAAAGGTGAAATTGACAAAGATATAGCAGATTGAGGCTTAGACAAGAAAAGTTGTAAACACTTGACATCCAATTTGACAAAATTGATTATTTACCAAACTGAAAGATAAACCTCGTCGAGAATCTTAAACCAAAGAGAATGTATATGACCAGCACATCATCCATTATGACTTCATCTATACACTTAACATTCCCATCATGTACTCACTAAATGATTTCATAATTTATTTCTTGGACCACTTCAGGAGAAAGAAAGAAGAAAGACTAGTGACGAATCGGTCAATGGGGCTTGAAAATATAAGTAATAATCAGAAAATATGGAGAGCTAAACAGCAATAGAGGAAGTGCATTCTCCAGTACTCTTATTGTTTGTTTGATGTAACTTTCTCTCTTCCATGATGTAATTATTTGCTTTATTAATGATGTAATTATTTGTTCTAATAAGTAATGTATGAAGCATTTCTAAAAAAAAATATGGAGAGACTAAGGCATCTCCTCCCTAAAGCAAAAACGAAATGAAATTATATTATATTAATTCCCCCAAGAGACCAACATAGGTTAATAGAACTCTAAAGTACACATAAAAAAAGCAATGAAGGCCTAGGGCATCTTTTGAAGACAAGAAACAAAGAAGATCAACCTAAAAAATACAAGCAGGCAAACCCTAGACCAAGAAGTAGAGACAAAAACTCTACAGGGAGAAACATCAGTGTAACAAAAGAAGTCAACCAAGTCATGAGTGGCAAGACCCTAGCCAGCATCCGAATCAAGGGAGCTATGAGTATTTTTGTCAACCATTATGAAAGTACCAATGTGCTACCAACTAGGTTGCACTCAGTTGGACTTTCAAGTGAGCCTCCAAAGATGAACAAGTACTTGTTCAAAATCCGAGTTCAAGAGTTCATTCAGGCCTTCCTAGGCCCTTTTTTTTTAACCATATGTTCATACCCTATAGGGAACTTGTAAAAATGTACTAGCATGAGTTTTTTGTAAAGGATTTGGCTTCCTAGGACTTATATATCAATCCAGGTATTCCAAGGTGTTTTTCCTTGTTAATTATATGTTGTTGAATAAATGACTTATAATTTTCGAGTTTTTCACCTGCTCCTCCAAAGCTAGAATGGTCATCTTGGTGGTTAGGACTTAGAAGGTTATTAAAGTTCATGTGTCAATGTATATGAACATGCTAGACATTAATTTTGAGTCAAATAGACATGTGCTAGGTCCACATAGGTTTTTTGTTAAGTTTTGAAAAAATTAATTTTTCCCGTAAACTTAGGTTATTTTTTAATAGTTTAGTTGGGAAAATTAAAAATGTAATAAAAGTGTGGTCTAGAGTCCGAATTTGCCATGGGGGTACTCGTTTTTGTTGGAGCACATTTTCCATCTAGACCTTAGTCATGCATGCAAGCATACAGCCATACAACATGCATGCAACAATGTTGACCTCCATAGTACCTAGATCTTGTTGTTAACTTCCTAGTGCCTCAATCCTTGTCATTTTTTACCTCATTACCCACTATTGCGCCCTCATACATGATTTTAGGACCTCATGCGCCCTCTTCCATGATTTTAGCCATCCACCATCAATTACATTCAGTTAACTAGGCTACAATCAGTTAGGTGGGCCACATTTCCTAGATTTCATCGTTATGGGATGATAGTGAGCACCGATGACCACTGTTAGTCAACTAAACCTCCTAAATTCGCCCCTATATCATTAGATATCATCAATTAACTCCCTCATGCACCATTCAAGAGTTAGGACTAGTTCTCACGTCTAGTGATGCTTTCTATGCTAATTTAAGCCTGCCCAATGAGAGGATTCCAAATGCCTTCTTAGGCCAACGAATTTCTCTTTTTGAGATGTATTTATATTGTACACTTATCAGTGATTAAATAGAAAATATGGATGTTATTCAATTGAGTTTCTTCTGATATGCATTTTACTCAATATTTCTTCACTAGTTTTGTTGCAAATCTCTATTGTTCATCTCAGTAGGATTACATTGTGCTTTAGATCCTTAGTTGTGGAATTTCTTGCTGCCATCAAGGCTATAGAAATCTCCTCCTATATGATCAATTAACTCCCTCATGCACCATTCAAGAGTTAGGACTAGTTCTCACGTTTAGTGATGGTTTCTATGCTAATTTAAGCATACCCAATGAGAGGATTCCAAATGCCTTCTTAGGCCAATGAATTTCTCTTTTTGAGATGTATTTATATTGTACACTTATCAGTGATTAAATAGAAAATATGGATGTTATTCAATTGAGTTTCTTCTGATATGCATTTTACTCAATATTTCTTCACTAGTTTTGCTGCAAATCTCTATTGTTCATCTCAGTAGGATTACATTGTGCTTTAGATCCTTAGTTGTGGAATTTCTTGCTGCCATCAAGGCTATAGAAATCTCACATGGTATCAGAGCCTAAGGAGCTCAATCAATTCAATTAATCCTCAATACAGATTTTTTAAGTGTTTATTTTGCAGGTATACCAACTTCAAAATCGATTTGAAATCAATTCCTCCTCTATCACCATTTAATGAGCTCTT
This sequence comes from Pseudotsuga menziesii, assembly GCA_001517045.1. NCBI lineage: Eukaryota > Viridiplantae > Streptophyta > Pinopsida > Pinales > Pinaceae > Pseudotsuga > Pseudotsuga menziesii. The sequence continues at coordinate 134,902 of LPNX010790381.1, read as the reverse complement.
TGATTTGTCTACTGGAGTTGTGGCAATGCCATAATCCGATAAAGAGAAAAATGATTCGCTAAATGGTTGTGATAGTGCATACGGAAAAAAGTGTCTGGCAATGTCTCATAAGATTTGGTATCTCATTGATTTTGCTAAGTATCTATTTGAGCTTTGGAGCAATCTAGATAGAAATTTTGGGGTGCAAAAAGATGTAAAAGATACCTAGAGCCAATCCAACACCTCCTCAAGTGTTCTTCCTTCAAATGTATTGGCCTCAACACTCTCTGATGAAGTTGTTCAAGTTAAAGAAATGGCAGGATCTTCAACTCATTCAGTGTGAATTGGTGAAAGTCTCCTTGCAATGACTCCTTCTCTTGTTGCTCTAGAAGTTTATGAGAAATCTGATGTCTCATCTTCCAATACAGTTGCTCCATCATAAGACATTCGAACCACCATTGTTGAACAAGAACTCTATTTCCAGCTATTCTCCAGTGATTCTTCTATTCTAAATTCTAAGCAAATTTTGCCAGTGATTGCTCAAGAAGTTGAAGAGGAATTCAATTCCTCTCTCTCCAATGTTGTTGTTGGTGTGAAGAAAAGTGATATTTTGGATGTTTTGGAGGTAATATCAGATTTGGGAAGTGATCCATTTGCCCTCACTGGTCCAATGCTTCCAGCAAATTCCTACTTGATTGCTTGCAAGTTGCAACAATTCTCAGAATTTTATTGAAGATGGAGAAAACTGTGAATTTGCTCTCTCAGTGGCACAACTGGGACACTGACAGATGTCTCACCTTCTTGGATCTGATTTTAACTCTCGTGATTCGAATTTGATGCTCCGAGACCTTTCAGTTATGCTTGGGACTAATCTCATCATTATTGGTGTGAAAAATCAAGCACCTCAAGTCTACTTCATAAATTTTGTTGTTGGGAATTCTATATCAATTTCTTCTCATGAGTTTGTTGATACAAAATGTTGTGATTTCTTGGATATTTTGGATCCTATATCAGATTACGGAGCTCATATATTCGCTCTTCATGGTCCAATGCCTCCTTTTCGTTCCTACATGGTCACATCCTCATTTCCTCATAATGCTAGTAAAAATGGAGGACACCACCATTCACTTGGAGATAATATAACCACCTTTGGTTCAAGTTCTCAAGCACCTAAGGACTCATTTGGACCTGATCTCACCTTCCTTGGTTCAAAGTTCAAGTCTGAAGAGCACCTACAATCGCTCTTTTCTCAAATTATCTCAGTTTCTCTACATGGTTCTAGTCTCCATTTTGCAGCTGCCTATGTTCCTAATCAAGTTGAGCATATTCCACTTCTTCCAAAGAGGAAGATTCCTCAAGACATAATCATTTAGTTTGGAGAGCATTTTTTGTTTACCTTTCATGTCCATTTTTTAGGAAGGATTTTCCCTATGTGGTTTTTCCTTTTTCCTCAGTTTGTATGGATGAATAATATAAAGGATGACCATAGGCCTAGTTGCCTGCGCCCAATTTTTTTTACTTCTCATAAGTTAGGCTTAAGGGTTGTTGGAGCATATTTTCCATCTAGACCTGAGCCATGCATGCAAGCATACAGCCATGCAACATGCATGCAATAATGTTGACCTCCCTAGTACCTAGATCTTGTTGTTGACTTCCTGCTGCCTCAATCTTGGTCATTTTTACCTCATTACCCACTATTGCTCCCTCATCCATTATTTTGGGACCTCATATGCCCTCTTGCATTATTTTAGCCATCCACCATTAGTTACATTCAGATAACTAGGCTACAATCAGTTAACTAGGCCACTTTTCCTAGATTTCACCACTCTGGGCTGATAGTGAGCTCTAATGACCACTGTTAGTCAACTAAACCTCCTAACTTCGCCCCTATATCATTAGATATCATCAATTAATGCCCTCATGCACCATCCAGGTCCAGTTACACTCAGTTAACTAAGCATACTCAGGAGTTAGGACTAGTTCTCATGTTTAGTGATGGTTTCTATGCTAATTTAAGCCTGCCCAATGAGAGGATTCCAAATGCCTTCTTAGGCTAATGAATTTCTCCTTTGGAGATGTATTTATATTATACACTTATCAGTGATTTAATAGACAATATGGATTTTATTCAATTGAATTTCTTCTGATATGTATTTTGCTCAATATTTCTTTACTAGTTTTGCTGCAAATTTTTGTTGTCCATCTCAGTAGGATTACATTGTGCTTTAGATCCTTAGCTGTGAAATTTCTTACTGCCATCAAGGCTATAGAAATATCACAGTTTTCACACTCAGAGAACCCATTTACGCTTAGACCCACTTTCCTAAGTTTTTAAGTGATTTCACTTAATTAACTCAAAAAACCCAAAAAAGACCAAAACATTGGATAAAGTACAAAATTCGGCAACTCATAAAAACATGGAAACATTCTATGAGTTGGAAAAGTAACGCGGCAAGTATCCTAAAGTTTTTGGATGGTTAGATGTTGCTATTATCATCAAATCAAAGCGTTGGAAGTTTCCTCATGAGAAGGGGGCGCATCTTCTAGGAAAAGGCTTCAAACTTTTAGGAAGTGGCTTGATTTTTGGAAGTTCGCGCTTTTGCCATGTGTTGTTTACATTATACAACCCGCATTCCAACTCATGCCAACCAAAGCAAGGCGTTTCTCTAAGGCAAGTGCGTCCCCTCTTCTGCTTGGCTTCATCTATTTAAGCAAGCGCTCTCTCCATAGTTTGAGAGGGGAATGAGAACCGAAAGGTTGCTTCATTTGTAATCATTTTGTTTATCATTATTGTGGAAATAAAGAGGCTTTCGAGGCAAATTTGTGTAGAGCATTAGTGTGTGGATGATTGTTGTGCTTGTATGGGGTAAACCTATATCAGTTTCATACTTCTTTTCATTAAGTGTTATAATTGTCCTTGGTAGGATTTATGCTAATCAATAGGAAAAAATAATCAATTTTGTTTTACTTGTTTAGTTCTTTTATTTACTTGTGCGTGGAGATCTAGAAGGTGTATGTTTTGCTTGCTTGTATGCATACTTTTCTATCCTCTCATATAAGTGATACCAGATATAACACTTTGTTTGAAGTTTTGTTCAAGTTGTGCAGGTAGATCTTGCTTGAAGAAGTGGTGGATCTTGCTTGAATCTCACACATCATTGCGCTCTTGTTGGAAGATCTAAATCCCTCCGCTCTCCACTTGAAGACTCCATTGCCCAAAGTTTTTGTGCTTTAGAGCATTCTTTCTCTCATTCTTTCTTTTATAAAGTTAAAATTGTTCTGGTAACTATTCTCATGCTAGAGTTGAAGAAAGCTATAAATTAAATTTTTAATCTTTTATCTAGTATGAGGTTTTAAAGTAGATCTAATTTGTTCAAGTCGAATTTATTACAAGTAGATCTATTTTTTAAGTCTAGCTTTCAATCTAGTAAAAAGTCTATCTTTCGATAATTGAAGCCAGCAAATATTTTTAAGCTTTTAAACGTTTATTTGGCATCTTAGTGCTACATTTGGTCGCTGATTTCTACATTTTTATGAATAGGTAGAAGGAAGTTCTGCCGAAGTTTTGAAGATTCAAGCAATCTAGGTCCTAGGACTTACGTTTCTTTTGCATCTTTTCATCAATTGTTAAAAGCTTCCAAAAACTTGTAAACTTGTTGCTCCTAATATGTAAAGGACCACAAGTATCCTAAATCATTGAAATTATCATTAATAAAAGAGAAGCAAGTGAGCGGCCAAGTGCCACACCCCATCCCCTTGGGGGGAAGCCATGTCGTCTCTTTTCTTGCGGTTCGATTTTGTTTATAGTTGTATTCTTTTTATTAAATTTTTTTATTTAAAATTTTTGCTTGCTTTTAAAATTAACAAATCCGACCATGTTCCCGGAAATGAGAGTATCGGTACTGAGATTTTTTAACAACTACACGATTGATATTTTTTTTAAATAAATCAAGGCTTTAGTCCCTGTATGCTCTTGCGAACACTGCAAGCCTTTGGCTAGAACGGAGGGACAATCAAAAAGGGATTAAAGTGACTATCTTAATAGGACAATCCACATAAAGCAAAATTCTAAGAACTCAGGAGGTCGCAAAGAGCAAATACCACAGAGTCAGGGGAATACTCCAAGCAGGTTCATCCTCACCCCGTTGGACACTTGGTAAAGCTGCTTCAACGCTCAGTTCAAGGAGGTGAGTCTTAGTGGGCCAAACCAAGAAGTAACCCACTCCCTAATCAACTCATTACCAACTAAGACAACTGCAATACTTGCATTGAGACCACAACAACAACCCTTATACACAAGCACTCTCTTCATTGGCACTGGTCTTTACTATTTTCATGTTTAAATCAATTTCTACAAATGTCATGAATGGTGTTATAATATGAAGTTGTTGATTAAAATTTCATATTGCAGTGATCTGTTGTTTAATTTTAAGTTTTTTTATCTTAACTCCTAGAACAGTTGTTTTTCCTTTCATAGATTAAACAACCTTGGATTATTTTCATAGGGAGCACCCCCCCCCTTGGCTTCGCTAGGAGAGAGCCTAGACGAAGGGGTCAAGATCAAGTGATAGCACTTGACTCTTACTTGCCCCCAAGGTCACACCTGGTGGCTTGAGCCTTGAATATTTATGCCACGTGACCAAAGGTGCAAATCAGGCGGCAACACAATGCTAGCCCTAATGATGTCCTCCAAAGAGTGACTTGGTCCAATATGGCCTTGTTACCCCCTAAAATGTAGGGGTGACTTGATGATCATTGCCTATGTGATTTTACATCACATCCAGCAATTCCACAAATGAGATTTGTTGCAACTTAAACTAGCAGGTAAGTTAAAGCCCCAAAGAACACAACTAGCCCAACTGCAACCTAGAGGTGTTTACCCATAGTCACCTCGATAACCACATCTTAGCACTTTCAGTTGGCTCTTCTCCAACTCAACAGGGACTTCCCTAGATAGGATTTCTAGCCTATGGCACTAAGGACTAGGTGATTTCTAAGAGCTGGCCTTAGCAAAACTTGAGGTCTTTTTTTGTAGTATAGGTGATGGGAGGACCATGAAGACCAATGCCAATCCCCACGGCAAAAATGGAGTCTCAAGATAATCCCCCCAAGGGCCTTGTTTGTATATGTTTGGTTGGAATCCCTACACAACACAAGAGCATTCCTATCCCAAAATTGTTCAAGCTTCATGTAAAATTTAACTAAGGAAGGGCCGTCACTACAACACACACCTTCAACTCATGATGTAGCTTGTACCCTAGCTTATGCCACTCAATTTGCATCCCCTACAAAGGCAATTAAACCACAAACCAGCTACAAAACTAAACCACAAAATGATAAAATCATTCCATTGGAGTAAACTTACTCTTTCAATGAACTCAAAGCATGAACCTTACAATGATATAAACAACATATCACCTGAATATTAAGCCATCCAAGAAAACCCTTTAAACTTCAAAGTGCTCCATGAAAAGATATAACATTTAGGCTCCAAAAGAGAGAACTCTCAAAATCCAACCATGCCATCACAATGAAGAAGAGGCTCTATTATATAAGAGAGTAACCTAACTTCCTTTACAATAAAATATTCATTTATCCCTAAGATCTAGCATGGGGTAAATATGACAAAAAACCCACTAAAGTTAACAAATTCTAAAGTGATCAAATTGTACATTATATCATGAAGTGAGCCCTCAAACAAAGAGGTTGATCCACCTAAAGAGGAATAAACAATGATAAATCCACACCTCCATTTGCTCTCATGAGGATGAATAAAATAAACATTTTTTTATCCTCCCAAATACATAACCATAAGTTTATAACTTCATCATACATGTAAGTGATGAAGAAGCCAAGGTCATAAGGTTTGACTAACCCCATGACTCCTCCAAAGCTCAATGTTCCTCCATGAAGTAAGCAAGATAAGGCCAAAATTCTCTCAATCGAATAGGGGGCAGCCCCTTAAACGAAGTTACGGATCCATGTCCAAATCTACACACCAATGGTCATCTCCATGATATATGGGGTTCAATATATGCCCAACAATACTCCACAATCCAAGATATATTTTTTATTTGTGTTAGAGTCAACAAGTGAAGGGCACAACCACTTATGATGCATTTGATTATCTCAAACATAGGTGCCATGAAGCCTGGAACAAAGCTGTACTCATAATCAAGCACAACCCATCACCACGCATTTGGTGAATCCCAAACCCACAATCAACTAGAGTAGCTTTGTAAAGCTTCCAATTTCACCTAGAAACCAACTGTGAATACCTCTGGGATGTGCCAGGCTGGCCCCAAACTTAAAACCTGACACCTTTCTACAGACAAGATGTTGAAAACACCAGCAATTGGGCTGATCAAAACAAAATTTCGTCAATAGATTTGGATGAGCAATAACCTAAAAGGATCGGGCTCTGTTGAGTTCGCAATTCTTGGAATGGACCCCCTCAAATCTATGCGAGATCGCAAGTGTATGAAAACGGTTGTGCATCATCCTTGTGGCTCAAAGTCAACCTGAGAAAACTATGTCCATATCAGTCCCTCCACAAGTATTGTTAACATTGGATCTGCGCTATACAACAAAGTATAGCCTCACTACCCTATTAAATACACAACCGATAATCTATACAAATCCAAAGCGCAAGTAATCTTTGAATATTGATGAATCGGAGACAAGAGTTGCATGAGGCCTCCACAAGCTTTTGACAAATAAGAGCTTCAATAACAGTCTTAACATTCTCACCATTTCCATCAAAAATATATGGATCCTAGGAAGCATTTTCCTCTATTTCCTCATCGTTTAATTGAATAAGCTTCTCCAAAGTTGGCAAGGCAGGTTTTGCCTACTCAAAAGGAGGAGGTGCTTTTCCACGACAAAGTTTGACAGCGTCTATGGGGCATTCTTCAACATGGGAAGTTTGGTATGTTCATCGAATAGAGCAAGTAGATTCAGCATAGCTCCATGATTGAGAACAAGATCCCTGCACTTCAAAGAGTCCTCCACAATTTACCCAAACCCCACATAGCCTACTCCTACACATCATTGTTAGGAGAACAAAGAAATTGGACAACAAAAAAAAGAATTGCACCATGCTCAGTCACGACAGTTGTTTGTTTTGTTGCTCCTAATGCAACATCCATTAAATCCTAGACTGCCCCAAACTGAAGCTTCGATATGTCTACACTCAACCAAGGAACAATTCCTGTTCTGATTACAACATCAATTGGAGGATCCCTCTCAAGGGACAACAATTTTCCAAAACAAGGTAGTAGCACCTATTGATTTTTCCTAAAGCAGCATTGAGAGCCATTCTCTTGGAGAATGAGGCACCTGGTCAGTTACCAGGAAGTTGAACTAGTCTAGCACTGGGGGACTCAACCTATAGTTGAGTGGCCATTCTTTTGAATGGAGGCACCTGGTCAGTTATCAGGAAGTTGAACCAGTCCAACACTGGGGGACTCGGCCTAGAGCTGAGTGGTCGAGTGGCCATTCTTTAAATGGAGGCACTTGATCAATTACCAGGAAGTTGAACCAGTCTAGCAATGGGGGACTCATCCTAGAGTTGAGTGGCCATTCTTTGAATGGAGCCACCTGGTCAATTACCAGGAAGATGAACCAGTCTAGGACTGGGGGATTCATCCTAAGGTTGAGGGCCATTCACCGGGAGAATGGAGACGCTTGGTCAGTTACCAAGTATTTGACATTGAGTCAATTGATGTAGCCTAGGGCTGAGGCACCTAGTTAGTTACCAAGCTATCACTAGAAGCCCTAGACCGGGTCTGGACATGTGAGGCACTCCTAACCTGATCTATGGGTTGTGTGATCTTCTCCATGGATTATCTACCCTTGATCAAGACACCTAATACCCGATCTTGGTGGCACAAGGAGTTCAAGTTAAAAGCATTAGTAATTCTCCCTATTTATGATGATGTACTTTGAGTGGGCATGAAGGACCCCTATGACCACTTGCATTGACCACATGACACTTGAAGAAGACCAAAGGGCTAAAGACAAAAATACAAGAAGATTTATTGTACCACAGAAGTCAAAGTGAAAATACAAAAAGGTCTTTAGTACCACAAAAGGTCAAAATCAAAAGGGTAAACAAGAAAAAGAATAAAACCCTATCATTTTATTCCTATTTGTAAGGACCACATTCAAGTGACTAAAAGGCTATAAAAGAAGATCATTTGCAAAACATTTTAACACACCTTTCCTCCATTGGAGACTAAGTAATTCATTGGGATTAGCAAGTGAGCAGCAGACTTCATGATCTATGCCCTAGCATGGCGGTTAGCTAGCTAGGGCATCATCCAAATCACACTTACAAGTGAAGGCTCTTCCTTTTCCCCTAACGGTCAACAGAAGCAACTCCAACCAGGCTTAGGGCAGCCCTCTCCTCATCCGGGCTGACCATTTCTACTCGCTGGTTGCTCCACTCTTCCCTCACGCAGCAAGAAAACCTCATGGGCAGCCACCATAGAAGTTTGGGCAGCATCACCTCATCTCAAGCAGCCTGGATCTGACTTCGGGCAACAGGAGGAATTCACTGGCTTACACAGCCGAGATCTGGGCAGCCCGGATTTGATCTTGCGTAGCCTGCTACCCTTCACATGCAGACACATCATTTCGAGCATGTCCTTTTCTTACTCGGGCAGCCACAGAATTAACCTGGGCAGCCTCAGAAGTACCCCGAGCAATCTCGGGCAGTAGTCTATCGTCTCAAGCAGCAGCATAACCATCTCGGGCAGCTCAAATCTGGTTCGAGCAGCTTCAGAAAAGCTTCGGGTAATCCTGGCAATAGAGATAGAGGCTCCAGCAGCAGGATCAGATTTTGGGCAACAAAGAGAAAATCTGGGCAAAAAGCCCTAATCTGGATTTTTCTGTGAAATTTGTTCTTGTGGAAGTTTTTGGTCAAACTCTAGGGTTTGACAATTTTGAAGAACATTCATCTCAGAATTCTAAGATTCTTCTTTTTGCTGCTACAAACTCAGTCGTTGCATTTAAGGGATGAATTACGAATGCTTTTGGGGTTTTTGTCCTTTAAAGGTTTCCCCGTGAAAACATCTGGTGTTCATGTGTGTTGATGTTTGTTTATCTACTGCACCTGTCTTATTGTTATCTATATTACAGTCTGCAAAACTAAAGAATATATGCAAATGCTAAAATTCAACATGGTATCAAAGTTTTGCATGTGAAGATTCCAGTAATAGAAGATTACTGTAATCTTCCTGGACCTTGGGACATTTTGCAGACTTACATAACTAACTTGTGAAGTAGAGATGGCCACCAACACTTTCAGACCGAAAGAGAGGCTTGAGGGTTGAGCAAATTACAACTCTTGGAAAGCTAGGCTTATGGCCACCCTAGAAGAAAATGATTTGGATGACCTGGTTCTCAATGACATGGAAGAACCTACAACCAATGCTACTAGAGTTGCCTTCAAGAAGAAGCCAGAAAAGGCAAGAAGGATCATCTATGACTTCGTCAAGGAAACCTTGATGCCCACCATCACACCATTGAAGGCTACCAAAGAATGCTTTGACATCTTGAGGAATCTGTATGAAAAGAAGGCACCTAGCCAAAAGAGAGTACTGAAGAAAAAGCTTCGTACACTGAAGATGAACAAGGATGAAGGAGTTGCACTCTTCTTTACAAAAATTGCACACGTACAAGATCAACTTACTGCTATTGGTATATCTGTGGATGATGATGATCTTGTACAGACTGTGTTCGATGGTCTTCCCAATTCTTGGCAAAACTTTCTAGTAGCCGTAAGTGGATGTGAAACTTGAGCAAACTTTGATAGACTTTGGCATGATTGCTTGGAAGAAGAAGGAAGAGTTCAAAGCAAAGCAACTAGTGCAAAGGAAGGGAGCCTTTCTCTTACAGCTACGACAAGGAAGTTCAAGAAGCCCTCCACTCAGAAAAGGAAGGGAAAGAAACCACAAGGTAAACACTCTGATGCTCCAAAAGTTTAGAATGCTTTAATTGTCATAAGATTGGGCATTTTGCCAAGGATTGCAGGCAGCCCAGGAGAAAGCTCAAAAGAAGGTTTCAAGCTTCTGCTACAGAAGAAGAAGAAGACTAAGACTACCAAAGAAGATGAACCTAGAAGGGAATATTACCTAGTCTCTGCTCTTTCTGATCCATCACTGACAGTGCTAAGTCTTGGTTAGTAGATAGTAGTCCCTCCAGACATATGACAGGTCACCATGAAGCACTCACCAACTACAAAAAGAAGAAGTTCACTACTCAAGTGGAACTTGGGGATGACACCACTTACAAGATTGAAGGAGTTGGATCAACCTCACTTCAACTTGATTCAGGCACATTTTTGCACATTGATGACATTTTATATGTACCTGGTTTGAAGAAAAACCTCCTCTCCATTGCTGGCTTAGAAGACAAGGGCTATAGGATCCTCTTCATGGACAAGAAGGTCCTGCTATGGGCAAAGAATGAGAAGCTAAGCTCAATTGTACCAATTGGTGTTCGAGAGGGAGGTCTTTACAAAGCTTCCGAAAATTCTACACAAGCCTTGGTTCACAACACAGTTGATCCATGTGAGTTGTGGCATCGAAGATTTGGACACCTCCACTATATAGCTCTTCCAAGCCTTCAAAAGATGGTTACAGGTATGCGAGAAATCTCTCCTAAACATGATGGTGTTTGCAAGGGTTGTGCCCTAGGAAAGAATACTAAGAAATCCTTTTCCAGAAGCAAGAATGGATCTAAAGGAATATTGGATTTGATTCACTTTGACATTTGTGGGCCTATGTCTTCACCCTCCTTGAGTGGGTGCTTGTACTATGTTTTATTCATAGATGATCATTCTCGGAAGTCCTGGATTTACTTTCTCAAAGTCAAGAGTGAAACTTTTGACAAGTTCAAAGAGTTCAAAGCTCTGATTAAAAATCAGACAGGAAGACACATCCGTATACTAAGGTCAGATAACGGAGGTGAATACGAGTCTAATGAGTTTGATGACTTTTGTTGAGAAGCAGGAATCAAGAGAGAGCTGACAGTGCCTTACAACCCTCAACATAATGGGGTTGCAGAAAGGAAGAATAGAACGATTTGTGAAGCTGCTAAAGCTATACTGACTGACCTTGATCTTCCTTTATCTTTGTGGACTAAAACTGCATGTACTAATGTGTACATTCAAAATAGAATCCCTCATGCCATCTTGGGGGAAAAGACTCCAGAAGAAGTTTTCACCAACAAGAAACCTGCAGTTGACCACATGAGGATTTTTGGCACTCCTTTGTATATTCATGTACCAAAAGAAAAGAGGGCTAAGCTAGAGCCTTCCGGAAAGAAAGGCATATTTGTCGGTTACAATGAAAGCTCGAAAGCTTACCGCATCTATGTCCCTGGTGTTGCCCGCCGATGTGCACACCGTCAGCAGAAATCTTTCGAAAGTTGTTTCCCAAGTGGGAAAGGTGTGGCCTTGGGGGCAAGCAAAGAGTCAGGTGCTGTCACCTGATCCCGACTCCTTCGTTTAGGCAAACTCCTAACGAAGCCAAGGGGGGTAAACCCTACAAAGAGTTTCTAAGGCTCTTGTGTTTTAAAAATGTTTTTTGGTGTATGATAAGGATGGGTGTTTTTTAGGAGTTTTTAAAAGAGATTTACAATAACAGTTTAATGATACAAGTATGTACTTGCAAGACAATTAAATATGCACAACCACTTGACAATGACAATTTCAAAGTAAAGCATCCATAGTATGATACTAAAATAGATAAACAAGTGCTCCAGATAGATAATAAGCAACTGAATAATTGATAAGACCAATGCCAAATGGAGTGCTTGGGATGCTTGATACAAGTCTGAGGTGTGCTTGAGAACACTTTGCAAGTGTTCTTGGTAAATTTTATTGTAAATTTTTAGCAGTGAAGTTGATTATTAAAAGGGAAGGGAATCTCCAAGATATACCTTCTGGTACTGGAGATATGTCCGGATAATATTCTAAGTGGTTTTGTACAAGAACATGTGAGTTGTCCGGAGTCTCTAAAACGGTGTTCAAGGTCTCAATACAGTGGTTTTCGCGTCCCTAGACAGAATTTTCCCACTTTCGATTATTAGTGATCAACGCCGGATTTTCGTTGGTTTTCTTGGGGGAGTATTTTATTTATGGTTGAAGTGGATTAAAATGTGAAGATTAAAGAATCTACAACTGCTTCTGGGTATCCCACAAGTGGGTAGAGCATACACAGTGTAGTAAATGTAAATTCCAATTTTAACAGTTGCGAACAAGAACCACCGAAAAACTCTCCAACAGAGAACACTCTTGATCCGCCTTATGGTGAGATTCAAGAGATTTATGGAAAAGGTAAAAAAGCTAAAGTAAATGAACTAAAAAAATAAACAACCAACTCTCCGACAGAGACCACTCTTGATCCACCTTTCGATGAGATTCAAGAGATTTTATGTTCTTTTTAGCAATTTATATGAAAAAAACAGGGAATCTAATCTTTAAAAAAAAAGGCAAAACCTCTCCGTAGAGAGTGCTCTTGATCCACTTTTCAGTGAGATTCAAGAGATTTTATATTCTTTTTAGCAATTTATATGAGATAAAGAATAAACATTTTCAAAAGAAGAAGCTAACCTTTCCTATTCTACTCTAGCAGTTTATTGTGCAGGTATAAAGCAAAGTAAAAGGACAGATAAAAGTTTCCCCCAAATGGGGGGAAGAGGGGTGTAGGAGCCGTAATCCCACTTGCTTTTATTAATGTTTATTACAATGCTTAAATTTTTAGAGAAAGAATCGCCTTTTGACCCTCAAAAACTAGTCAAAATGGCTTACAAATTGCCTGAGAAAGAAGGGGAATGAAGAAGGGGGAAATGGGTTGGACCTCAAGGGCTCTGAAAGGCTTAAAGCACAAAATTTCCGCAGTGAATCGCTCTCTTTTTTGTTCAACCTGCTAAAAACCAGCAAGTTAAAAGTTTACAAATTAGTGGATTAGTGCAATAATACAATGAGAAAAATACAGTACTAAGTACTAGCAAAGATTTGAAAATTTTGGGACTTGAAGTAGTAAGTAATTGCTGCTAGATCTAGGCTTAAAACTATGATTTAGATGCGCTTTAGATCTAGTAAAATAACAAGCTAATCTTTATGATAAAACTTCTTTTTAAAAATGAAATAGCTTTGCTTCAACATGTAACCAAGGAAAAGTTTTGAGGTTTGAGAGAGGAAGAAGAGAAGAGTTTTGCTCGAGCTTGAATCTTTTTGAGAATTGAAGGTACTAATGGGCACAAGAATTTGTAAATTCTTCAAGATTTGAAGAAGAGGGCGATGCAACTTAGCTCTTCCCCTTACTCCAAATTTGCAACCTGAAAAAACTTATTCACACTTGCACAAAAAGGGATCAAATCTAGTACATTCAACCAATGGAAACCAAAAGAGCATGAATACAACTTAATAAACAATGCTATTCTTGAATCTCAAGAATACAAAATGTAAGTAAATAACTTGAAGCATCAAATATTTACCCTGTGTTTCAGAGAACCCTCTAAGCTAGATTGATTACCAATTAGATATCAAGCATAAACAAATTAAAACAGGATTACCTCAATAAGCATACACCATTCACCATGTGACATGAACACCAATGGACCTCCAAAGTCTCAATATTATTTAGATGATAACAAACAAATTACATGAGCAGAGGTTCCTTGCTTCCGTCACAAATGGGGAAGAAGGCCTCGCTTTTATAACAAAACCCAGCCCCAGGGGGGGCACCAGCCAGCTGAAGATCAACCCGGAGTTACCTGAGTTAAACTGAGTTGAAGAGAAGTCACATTGAGTTGAACTGAGGTGGGGACTGAAGAGGTGATTGACACCTTTCACCCACCAATCACCTAACTCACCGTTAGCTTCCAACACACCTCACCAACTCACCAACTCCGAATTGGCGAGTTCCTCCTCCACACACGTGAGTTTCCTTCCACGCGAATGTACGGCATAATGTGAAGGTCTGTAAATATTTTAATAAGTGTATGTGGGCCCCCCCAATCCCATTCCGTCACAATCTCTTTAGGTGCTAGCGTGAGTCTCAAATGATGTTGACGTCACACGTGAAACCTTCAACCATTCGCTTGCATTGTAGAATATACCATGGTTTTAATAAAACTCATATGATATCCATGTCTTTAAATTAATATTTTTTAAGTGGAGAGGGGTCCACCCCACTCCCACTCACACCTTCACAAGCTAGTGTGAGTGCTTTCATCTCCTCACGTCCCCCTCCCTTTTATACCAATCTGTAGCTACCTTTTATCCAAAGTTTAATTTCCAATACAATTTGAAGTGGGGCCCATGGCATGAGGGACCCACCTCCATGTCATCCCCATCTTTAAAATATTAATTTTTGACTTTTGTGAATTTTCTCAGAATTTAGCATTAAAATGCCATTCTGATGCTCTGTTAGCCAAATAACGTCTTCCAGGGTGTTTTTGCTGCCTGAAACATAGTGAAAGTGGCCCATGGGGTAAAGATGCTGCTCCAGGCTTGAACATGAGCCCAACCACGCCAAAAACGGACTACAGGTCACACTTTTTTTACATTTTGAACTTTTCCATTTAAACCATTAAAAAATGGCTTAAAAACGGAAGAAAATAAAATTAAAAAAATATATACATATATTCTCGGAATCAAACGAAATTCTAGGGGGACCTAGTACATGTCCATACGACTCAATTCGAATGCCTAGCATGTTGAAAACTGACACGAAGGCTCTAATAACCTCCTAAGGCCGAAACACCAAGACGACTACCCCAGCTTTGGAGGTGTGAGTGAAAAACTCGTAAATTATTAATCGTTTGTTCAACAACCAATAATAACCAAGGGAAAAAACACTCTTAGCTAATCGGCTTGATGCTCAAGTCTGGGAAGCCGAGCCTTTTATAAAAAATTAAATGCTAGGACATTTTTTACAATTTCCCCAAGGGGGTATGAACATGCATTTTATTAAAAAGAACAAACCACAACTGGTCCTTGTGTAAGCATGGAACTTCTGAGCACTGACAATGAACAATTGACTTGTTCAATGCTCTGGCGGCTCACTGGAAATCCCCTAAGAGCAACTTAGGTGATAACACCTGGACAGAGGTACATTGAAGTGAATAGAGAGTCGAGACGTGATATTCCATGAGGAAGTCGTGTTTCGTCAAACACAAGAGCCTTCAAAGGAAGATGAAGAACCTCCTTCTGAGATCCCAGAGTCAGAAGTTCAGAGGGAGGAAGAAGAATTTGAGACTCAAATTCCAGATGTGCCTGAGGAACCTGGAAGTCCGCTAGAAGAACTACTTGAGGTCCCTCCTTCCAAAAGGAGACCTGCCTGGCACTGAGAAACGGTACAAGAAGTTGAGAAGCATAAAGCTCCTCCCGGGACTTTCAGAGAAAGCATGAGGCCGCAGAAGTACTTAGGCCTTATGAGCCAACTCATCAATGTTGAACCTTCCACATACAAAGAAGCAGCAAGTCAACAGGTATTGAATGATACTATATGATTGAAGAGAACAATTCAATCATGAAAAATGATGTGTGGGAAGTTGTTCCCAGACCGACGGGAAAGTCAATGGTAACATCGAGATGGCTCTACAAAATCAAGCATGTTGTTGATGGCATCGTTGAGAAGTACAAGGCCAGATTTGTAGCTCGTGACTTTACCCAAAAAGAGGGCATGGACTATGATGAGACGTTTGCTCCTGTCGCTAGGTATACTACTATCAAAACCATTGTATCTCTTGCTACTGTGTTATGATGGAAACTCCATCAGATGGATGTAAAAACAGCCTTCCTCGATGGAAAAATTGATGAGGAAGTATATATTGAACAACCTGAAGGCTTCATGACTCATGGGGACAAGTCCCATGTGTGTAAACTGAAGAAATCCTTGTATGGGCTCAAACAGGCTCTGAGAGTCTGGTATGCGAGGATTGATGGGTACCTTCACAGCTTGGGGTTCTCCAAAAGTACTGCTGACTCCAATCTGTACTTTAAGGTTGTTCATAACCATATCTTGATCCTAGTTTTGTATGTGGATGATTTGTTCCTTACTAGAGAGGAAAAGTTGATAGCTCAGTGTAAGAGGGAGCTTACCTCTGAATTCAAATGAAGGATCTTGGTTTGATGAATTATTTTCTTAGCCTAGAAGTCTAGCAAAATCCAGGTGAGATCTTCCTAACACAAGGGAAGTGTGTAGTAGACATCTTACAGAGAATTGGGATGCAGGACTGCAAGTCCATGAGCGCGCCCATGACAACAAACTTGAAAAAGTTGCGAGACGTAGCCACCAGTTCACAAGATATGGACTCTACTCTATATCGATAGCTCATTGGATCTCTAATGTATCTCGTGCACATGAGACCAGATATCTGTTACACGGTAAATGCTCTGAGTCAGTTCATGTCTGATCCAAAGCACATACACTGGGTAGCTGCTAAACACATACTCAGATATGTGCGAGGTACTATCACTTATGGGTTCAGGTATACTTCCAGCAGTGAAGTAATGTTAGCCGGATATGCTAACTCAGATTGAGTTGGAAGTACAGTCGACCGAGAAAGTACTTCAGGTTACTGCTTCAGTATGGGATCTGCAATGATCTCTTGGTCCAGCAGGAAACAGGGTTCCATAGCTCAGAGTACAGCTGAAGCTGAGAATATTACTACAAGTGATTCCTGCAAAGAAGCAGTTTGGCTTAGGAAACTACTCTCTGATTTGTTCGATGGAAAGCTTGACTCAACGATTATTCATTGTGATAATCAGAGTTGCATTAAGCTTTCAGAAAATCTAGTGTTTCACGATAGATTGAAACACATTGAAATGAAGTATCATTTCATCAAAGACCTAGTACAGAGAGGCACTCTGAAGCTGCAGTACGTTCGTACAGACGAACAGATTGCAGATATCTTGACCAAGCCTTTGACAACAACAAAGTTTGTGTACTTTCTTGACAAGCTTGGCATGGTAAAGAATACCTCTCTCGCTGAGAGGGAGTGTTGATTTTTCCTAAAGCAGCGTCGAGAGCCATTCTCTTAAAGAATGGAGGCACCTGGTCAGTTACCAGGAAGTTGAACCAGACTAGCACTAGGAGACTCATCCTCGAGCTGAGTGGCCATTCTTTTGAATGGAGGCACCTGGTCAGTTACCAAGAAGTTGAACCAGTCCAACACTAGGGGACTCGGCCTAAAGCTGAGTGGCCATTATTTGAATGGATGCACCTGGTCAGTTACTAGGAAGTTGAACCAGTTTGGCACTAAGGGACTCAGCCTAGAGTTGTGTGGCCATTCTTTGAATGGACGCACCTGGTCAATTACAAGGAAGATGAACCAGTCTAGGACTGGGTACTCAACCTAAGGCTGAGGGCCATTCTCCGGGAGAATGGAGGCACTTGGTTAGTTACCAAGTATTTGACATTGAGTCAATGGATGCAGCCTAGGGCTGAGGCACCTGGACAGTTACCAGGGTATCACTATAATCCCTAGACCAAGTTTGGGCATGTGAGGCACTCCTAACCTAATCTATGGGTTGTGTGATCTTCTCCAGGGATTAGCTACCCTTGGTCAAGACACCTAGTACCTGATCTTGGTGGCACAAGGAGTTCAAGTTAAAAGCATTAATAATTCTCCTTATGACCACTTGCATTGACCGCATGACACTTGAAAAAGACCAAAAGGCTAAAGACAAAAATACAAGAAGATTTATTGTACCACAGAAGTCAAAGTGAAAATACAAAAAGGTCCTTAGCACCACTAAAGGTTAAAATCAAAAGGATAAACAAGAAAAAGAATAAAACCCTATTATTTTATTCCCATTTGTAAGGACCACCTTTCCTCCATTGTGACTGCTCCATTGGAGACTAAGTAATTCGTTGGGATTTGCAAGTGAGCAGCAGACTTCATGATCTATGCCCTAGCATGGCAATTAGCTAGCTAGGGCATCATCCAAATCACACTTACAAGTGAAGGCTCTTCTTTTTCCCCTCGCGATCAGCAGCAGCAACTAACCAGGCTTAGGGCAGTCGTCTCCTCATCCGGGCTGACCATTTCTACTCACAGGATGCTCCACTCTTCCCTCAGGCAGCAGGAAAACCTCACGGGCTGCCACCACTTCGGGCAACAAGAGGGATTCACAGGTTTACACATCCGAGATCTGGGCAGCCCGGATTTGATCTCAGGCAACCTGCTACCCTTCACAGGCAGACACAGAATTTCAAGCAGGTCCTTTTCTTACTCATGCAGCCACAGAATTAACCCGGGCAACCTCAAAAGTACCCCGGGCAATCTCAGACAACAGTCTATCGTCTCGGGCAGCAGCAGAACCATCTCGGGCAGCCCAGATCTGGTTCGGGCAGCAGCAGAACCATCTCGGGCAGCCCAGATCTGGTACGGGCAGCCTCCGAGCAGCAGCAGAAAAGTTTTGGGCAGTTCTGGCAGCAGGATCAGATTTCGTGCAGCAAAGAGAAAATCTAGGCAGAAATCCCTAATCTAGATTTTTCTGTGAAATTTGTTCTTGTGGAAGTTTTTGGTCAAATTCTAGGGTTTGACAATTTTGAAGAACATTCATCTCAGAATTTTGAGATTCTTCTTTTTGCTGCTACAACTTACAAGCTCTAACAATTTTGAAGAACGTTCATCTCAGAATTTTGAGATTCTTCTTTTTGCTGCTACAAGCTCTAACAATTTTGAAGAACATTCATCTCAGAATTTTGAGATTCTTCTTTTTGCTGCTACAAGCTCAGTCATCTCATTTAAGGAACGAATTACTTATGCTTTTGGGGTTTTTGTCCTTTAAAGGTTTCCCCATGAAAACATCTGGTGTTCATGTGTTGATGTTTGTTTATCTACTACACTTGTCTTATTGTTATCTATCTAAAAGTCTGCAAAATTAAAGAATATATGCAAATGCTAAAATTCAACAGCACCAAGTTGTTTTATTGGTTCTTCAGATGTAATTGCAATTCCCATTGTTTGCATCATTATTTCCTCTGTTATTGACATTAGAAGACTCAAATAAGGTCCCATATATTCCATTCATTTCCACAACAGAATCTTTGCTACCAAAAACACCACCAAAAGTTTCAATTCTACAAGAGCTCAGTCCATATTTGGAAGGAAAGTTTTATCCACTATCATCGAGGCTGCTTTAAGCAGAATCAACTGACCCCTTTCTGGATCGATACTACTAAGAGTCATCACAAGCATATCATTAAAGTCCATGCCAGTACTTCTTCTGACTTCTGTTAATTTTCTAAGCCCAGATTCGATCTCAAGTTCGAATAATTTACTTAAAATTATTAACTGGAAACACACTAAACTCTAACAAATTACGCAATGGAAAATACAGGAAACCATTCACACATTTGACACTTAGATTTAACATGGTTTACTTGAATAAAGATGATGATTCAACCTGCACTCGCAAATAGCAAACAATAATGGTTGTCCCCAATGTCGATTGACAACTAAGTTACGATAGGATTTTCCACCTTCAAAAAAAAAATAACTAAAATACATCCTCCTCAAGAACAACAAGACCCTTGAACAATACAAGACGGTTAATAAATGTAGCCTATACCAACACAAGGGAAATTAATACAAACGCTCTTTAATGTTGATCAATATGTTGCCTTAATTGTGTCTATACCACAGCTAATCACAATGTAAGTGGCTTTCTCCCCATGGTCAAGGTGGTCCTCATTATAGCTCAACTATGGCTACTAGGGCTAGTAATAGTTTAGCTATAGTTCCAACTACATCGTCAATATTTACTATGGTCCCTTAGACCTTGTCACATTAAATTATAGTTAACAATCAAACCATAGTTAACAGATATCCCATCTAAGCAAGTAACTTCTACATGTAGACAAATACCTAGAAGTGCAAGCTTGATTGTCTAGCTCAAGAGGTTAAGTGCTTTGAACTTCATGCAGGAGGTCTCAAGGTTGATTGCCCGAGTTGGTTCCCTTTGTTGTGTGCCTAACTCGATGTCGCTACCAATTATACACCATAATTAGTCCAATGAGTTTACACTAGGTACCATCTGCAAAATGCAAGGAAGTGCAAGGAGGTTTCCTTGTGACGTTTTCCTTGGGGGCAAAAACCTAGATGTGCAAGTGAGCCAATATCTACATCCCGGTAAATGGATATGGTCTAACAAAGTTTAAATGAGATAAATAAAAGATATATAGAACCCCGATATAGAATCTAGCATGAAATATTTGGCCAACACATCAACTTCATACAATTCTTTGGCATAGTGACATTGCTATAGAGCCAATATAAAAACATAGAAGATTCAAGTCCAACATAAAAAAACAAATAAGCCTACATAATATTTTGCAGTATGATTGAGCCCCAATTAAATCTTTGGCATTTTAGCGCTAGTATAAAGCACATATAATCTAGATGGGATCATCATTGTTATGTCCTCAATTGCTGGACTTGTTTTCAATTGAAAGACCATGACACTTTTACACAACAATAAGATGGGATACCTAGTTGAGGCTATGGGGTGTTGGCACCTAGCTGTGTATTTTGCTAACAAATAGGAAGGGACCCTTCAATATATAAACTAGTGTCACAAATATCACGGTATTTCCAAGGCGGCATTATTATTGCCTCAATATATAGCGATGTTTTTCAAATTTTAAATATATCACAACATTTTGAAAAATATTACACTATGTCGATAATATATCGCAAGATGATGGAAAATACACAACTTGATGAACTCTTGCATCTCTTAAGACAAGATGATGTGAAAATATTCCACTGAAGAATCTTTCCTCCCTTTGTATATAATAGGTGAGGGAGGCCAACAACAGTGAAATGGACAAGGCCCAAAAACAACAATCTCAACTGACCTAACTAATCACTAGCTAAGTCCAAATTTGAAGTGTTCCATCTCTAAGGCAACATGATAAGCTATAAGGTAAGCATGTCCATCAGGTCCCAAGGTGAGCACTCAACAAGACTAAGGTCCAACACTCTCCTCCAAAGGTATCCAATGCTCCAACCACTACCTCCTAAGCCATGTGCTCCCTTGGATCCACCACACCTCCATGAATGCTCCTCAACACAAGTATCCTCAAGTCAAGCACAAGTCCCCATATAACGAACCAAGTGGTACCATTTGACTCTCCTCCTCCATATAGGTTCTCCTAAGCAAGCAAATATGCCCTCCATGTGCACCTTATGAAGAATGTCAACATGCCACATAAGATACCAACCTCCTAAGGAAGTGTGCCACATAAGCATCAAGTCAAGGCCTGGCAATCCATGAGTAAGCTATCTCCAACGTGTGTGTCCACTAAGATACAACCAAGGGTAGGCATCACACCAAACACACAAAGCACCTCGAAGCATGGTGTGAACACTTGCATGTGACCACTGTTGTCACACACATAGTAGCTAGGCTACTATTGTTCCTAAGTAGTACTAAGGAGTTCTTTTAGCCATTCCTTTACTATGAGATCAGCAGATGATGAGCCAACAGTTGATGATCTCCCACTTTCAACAGATCCAGAGCATCCAGATTGACCAGTTCTATGCCATGACTGGGCCTCATGACACCATATTAGGTGACTGAGTTAGCCATTTTTCATGACCCAAAGCAGAGGTTATTATAGTACCCATGATATATAGCAGCAAAGGTTGTCTCAGTTCCCTTCAGATTGTTCAGATCCGGTGCAGGTATATGACCCAGGTGATATTATGGATTTGTGCACATGGACTTTAATGTTGCTCTGTTGTCTATTTTAGCAGTGAGACTTAACTGATAGTGGTTGTATGTTGGTGATACTTTATTGATCTTACCGAATCCTAAAGCATGAATGATCTAGCTGAAATGTCCAAGAGATTCCTGTGTATACTCGTTGGCCATGCCCTATTTATAGTATGGATTTGGTCATTTCCCCTAGGGACATAGCTTGTTAGTCTTGGCACCATCTTCACTGTCTCTGTCCATCTGTTGCATTTCCCTTATTCTCGTTTAAACCTGACTTGTAACTTGACTAGTGACATCTAGGATTTTCCCCCACCTTCACCTCTATGTTGGAATAGGTCTCCATGTTTAATTTGTGTCTCGGTGTTCGTTTATGTGACTCTTATCACAAGGATGGTCTACCTCTAGGTCTTGAACACAAGTAGTCTTACCAAAAAGTGTTTTTAGACACTAAGGCATCGGAGCTTAAATGTTTATTCTAAATGGATGCCCAACCAGCAAAACAAAAGTGTCTTTAGGCACTATTGCAAATAAAGTATAAAATTAGCCAGTTCCCAAGAGACGAGCACTCATCCTTTGTATGATGTGAGGTTGTTTTCCCCCACAGGGCAACAGGGTGGTCACTTCATCGCACCTATGGATGGTGGCAGGCAATGGAGGTCATATCGAGTCATTATCTCAGGCCCACAAGGCTATTCAAGGCACCTGTTCTTGAAGGATGGTGAATCAAATGAAATAAATGTTTTAAAAAGTTGATGACCAGAGGATGAGCACTCATTCATTGTATAATGTACAGCTCATTTGCCCCCACAGGGCAACAAGGTGAGACTGACCTATAAGGGTTGTGTCTTTGTCATTTTCTGGAAGCCTAGAAGGCTTTCCAGGGCACCTGCGTCTGGAGGTTAGCTAGTATATATGTATTGTTGTGTAAATAAACTGCTAAAAATGTTGTTTGTCTAGAGTCTAGTGGAGCCTTCTCATTATTCCACCCATTTGTGAGACACTGCCATTCCCTATTGTTTACCTAGTCCAGCTTATTTGTTGTGTGGATTCCCTTTTCCTTCAGCCTAAATGCTTACAGTGTCAAGTGTCAAGTCATCCCCTTAGCCTTACCTTGTTTCATTCACCTTCACCCTTGACTAGTAAAATGGCCAAATCAATAAATGAGTATACACTGGAGGTTCTTGTTTAGAGTAGTTGATCATTTTGATTTAGATGTATTATTAATTTATTTATATATATTATATGCTTATAATCGCTAGCAGAAGCTACTTGTACTTGAATCTTACTGTTAACACAAATAATTGAGCATGCATATCCATTTTGTACTTTGCAATATCAGAGTTTAGCATTTGGGCCATTATTTAATCATTCTTGACCTGGTCAACCCAGTTTGACCAAGCCAGGAGTAGGGTCTGAGATGAGTTTTAGGCTGATGGTTGTGGATGATGATTATTTGTGGTTTATCAATGTCCATTAGACGTATTCATGCTTTAGATGGTGGTTTACTGTGATGGCTTGTATTTTTTTCATGATTATCAGCATTTACAGGCTTTATTATTATTATTGATCTAACATGGATGGGGCCTCTGACATACTTTTATGATGGACATACAGTGTATGAGTACTCATTCCTAATTGATTTGGACATTCTGAGTCCATTGGTGTAGTCGGTCTTTAGTTTCGGGCAGCTGCAGGTGAGATATGGGTCTTTTTAGCATTTTGCAACAATTTGGCCCTGGAAAATCAAAATAAAATGCATTGCAGTTGATGGTGAGTTCTCCTAGGGCGCCAAAGGGAAACATGGGGTGTATCCAGTCGATTGTAGCATATAGCTAAGGTGCCAGACCCATTCGTGCAGTCAGTTGGCTTCATATTTTGGTCCTCGATGAGATATTGGTAGTTTTATGTTCCCGAGGCAGCATTTTGGTGATAAAAAATGGTTAATGAGGAAATCATTTGGGCAAATGAAGCACGGAAATGGCATGGAATTGGTCTGAGGCACGGTGTTGGGGTCACCTTCATCATCCGACATCAGCTTCACTCTACATGGGGTCCACACATCCTTGATTTCTTCACTTTGAGGGCGTTTTGATGTATTTTTTAGGGGGACATCCTAGTGATTTTGATCACTTGATGATATTATTGATGATCACACCTTCTTATTGTGCCATGGGGTCAGGCTAGTGAAGGACATGTATAACCTCCTAGCCCCACCATGTGCTACGTCATGTTTTTACTTTTTACTCATTTTTATGTGGTGTGCCCCCCTCTATTATTGAGTTGATCCATGTACGATGTATCTGGCTAATCTTAGTCGTAGATTAGGTTGATCTTATCTTATGATCTTGACCCTTGATTTTTTTGGATCTAGGTTTTATGTACTTGAGAGATCTATATATTGAGATGCTCTCTCATTGTAACAGGACTTTTGGCTCTGAGAATATTGAATACAAGAAAATTTTGCAAAAATCTCTAGAAGCTTTGTGAATATACTTAGATGCATTGGATTTTTCTCTATAGATGACGTACGTAGCTTATCTTTTTCATCCGTGAACAAATCTGACTTCGGTAGTTTCATTTTGCAGGTGGAGAAGAGGGGCGCACTCCCTTCATTGGGAAAATTTCTCTCGTTTCTTGGTGGATCTCACTCAAAATTGTAACTAAGTGGAAGGATCATCGACATTCAAGGCGGCCGTAAGTGTTTTCAGGTACAATCTGCAAGGTGAGTACTATTTTCAATATTTTTATCCAATTGTCAAGCTAAACCCTTTCTTTCAAACCCTAGTTTTGTAGATCTTATAGATCCTGTGAGTTTTATGTGACGACCATCAAAACCCACTTGGAGATTATTGACTAAAGCCTATATCTCAAATTTCATATAATTTCGACTCCATTTTCCCTGGGATCTAGCACTAGTCTCTCTAGGTGGCGTGCCCTCCTTGGGTTTGTTGCCAAATATTTATATCTATCAATTGGGTATGCTTGAACCCACTTTAATTTCACAGATCTATCCTTCAAGCCACTAGATCTAGTCATTTGTTACCCCGATCTACTCTTTTAGGTCCACCATGTCCACTTTTGCATAAACCCTAGGTGGGTCTCATGAGGGTTTTCTTATGTTTGGCTAGATCTCTCTAGATCTATGTTACTATACTCCATGTGGTACATTTCCAATCAACTTGGGTAATTTTCCCTATTTTGCTAAGCCTCCCCAACTTTGCCCTAACCTTCTATACCACATATATTCTATAGATCTAGACTTCCTTACTCATTATTTCTCCTCTTTCATTCATTGCATAAACCTAGGAGTGTTTTGACTAGGTGCACTAGCCCTCATAGGCTAGTAGGGTCTCCCCCTTGATCATTCTCCAGATTGATCTAAAGCGACAAGTGCATGTCCTGTGTGACAACTACCCTTCAACCTATAGTGGGCGAGGCCCTTGTGGTGTCACCAGTTACCTACCTTACCTCTACCGTCCCAAATAGGATACCTTCAGTGGGTAGCTACACTTTGTGTGGTAACAACCCTAAAGGCTAACAAGTTGCTTTAGATGTTTAAATGAATATTTTTGTTTTTTTAAGTTTGTTTATATTTTCACCAATGTTGCCATTGAGTTTATTTCGGACCCTCAATGATACATTCATTGACACAATATTGCAACATTGATATAAGCCTAGTGTCTTATTCCACAATTAAATGCCAATCCGTCCATAGAAAAAACTGCCTTCAGTGCACAATAGATCTTCTAGCCTATAAGGGTTGAACTCCTATTGAAATGTTCTTGTCTATAAGTTATGGATGACACAAGATTCAAGCACTTGAGATGAAGTCCCTCGTAATTTAGCAATTCAAACTGTGTCATTGTGGCTTTTTATATTGATTCCTTCGTATTTTCAAGTAATCTTTATACCTTCAATAGAAAAATGCTTAGCCTTCCTAAAAGAAATCTAAGCAACATATTTATCTAGAAGATTTATGTGTTTTCAAGTGGGGCTATTTTCCCATATTCAAGATGCTATGTGGACAGTTTCGACATGCTTGCTTCCGAAAGTTTTTCTAGTTAGGACTTGCTACCCCTCATGTTACATGAGGATTGCACTTGCGATTTTCATAACAAAGCTTGTCATTTTTTGTCACAGGGATCGAGCCTATAGGATCATATTGCTGGATGTTTTGATGGACGAATGGTACACTTATGATTTGGCTTATAGATGTTGCTTCTTGGTGGTTAGGTTGATGTTATGATGGTTTTCTATGAGGTGTTGGATGGTGTATGCATGTGCTAATGGTTAGGAGTCTTGATGATTGGTGCCTCCTCCCTTTTTGCTAGTGTTTACATGTAAATTATTTAACACTTAATGCATTTTATGGAGTTTAAACCCATCAACTTAGGGTCTCCCAAAGTTTTAAGTGTTAGTGATTTATTAAGGGTGTGATGATAAATTAAAAGAGGTTTGTTATGGTTTCTAATGTCCTGTTGTAATAAATTTTCATGGAAGTGGAATACCTTAGTGCTTTGACTCTTTTGCAAAGATTCTGAGATGATTATTAATGTATTGCAACTTGTTGGAGGCCCTATGGAGCGCTAGCTTTTTACACATGATGTGAGGGTGATTTTGGTTTATTTGACTACATTCGATAACATGGAAGGTTTAGTGTGAGAGCAACTTAGCTCAATTGATCCCTTTCACGCTTGGATAATGACTGTTGCAAGACAAACTATATGTTTCCATGGAGCACCTTCCCTCTTGGCACATATGTTGAGGCAAGCATACATGAAAGTAATATTTCATGGGCCATGGCTTGGAATGTTGGCACACATCCCCTAGGGTGCACTTCCTTTTGTCCATGGTTTGAAAGCTAAAATTCACAGCGATTGGTCAATGCACATTCCTCTAGGGCGAACTAGTTGGATCTAACTTCCTTGGCACTCTCCTTGAGAAGCACACTCTTCATGAAATATAAAATATTATCTGTTGAAGGAATATCTAACCTCTTTAGCACATTCTACAAGGGCACACTAACTACTTCAAGATTATTTTAATATTTATGTAGTCAAAGGAGTTAGTCATGCATAGTTTGACTCCTTGTTTCTCTCACAAGTGTGGAGGTGGTTGTGCCTTGTAAAAAGTACTTCGAGGAAGACACATGTACCTTGGAAGTTGGTTAGAAAGATAGTTAGAAGTTGGTTCTCTCTCTTGAAGGGCACCCCAGATACATGGGACTTTCTAGCACACTTATAAACGACATCACATGGACGGATTATTTTATTACTTGATGGAATCTTGCTTGGGTCAGACTCTAATTCATCTCCCTTTTGGAGCCTTGTTCACATGTGGGACTTCTTCTTCCTCGAGGGTGCATTTATGGAGGAGTTATTTATCATTTCATGCTTGGTCAAGCCACAATTCATCCACCTTGGAGCCTCTCATATGTGCAGACATTCTCTCTCTTGAAGGTCACACTTTTGAAAGGAATTATTTATTATCTCATGAAGTTTATTGTCCAGTCAATGAAAGAAAGGAGGTGCCCCAACTACATGGCTATTTTTGGAAGAGGTTCCTAACTAACTCATTATTTTAATGTTGTTGAACTATCTCAATGAGTTAGTTAGGGGAGAATTACTATTTTATTGTAAAGAAAGTTGAACTAGACTCTATATATATATTGTAAAGAATAGCCCTTCCTCGTTCATTCTCATGGTTGGATTGTGGGATCCCTTGGAGCTTTGTTGGATATCTATTAATGATTTTGAAGGATGAATAAAGTGCTTTATGAGTGAAAAAATCTTTTAGATCTTCATGATATTTACCCTTTTCGCTTTAGTTTCCTTGACAAATGCATATGAAATAAAAAGTAGTTAAAATATTGCCTCTTTTATTTATGTTATCCATGGAATGTGTAATGTCCTCTTCTGCTTAGGCATTTGAGGACCAACCCGCTAACCTATGTGATTCCTATAGGTTCGAGCGGGTACTGACAGTCAAGGAATCAGCTGAAGACTAATGCCATATATAGAAGATCTAGGGCATCAATATTATATCACCATTGGGTCGAAGAGGGCCACTAGAGCCAAAGGCCACCTACATGCATGACATCCGGGCATTATTTAATGATGCATGCACCTGATTAAGTCTCCATGCGCATGCATGCAAGTCAATTGCAAATTAGAAGATAAAGTGATCTAATTAGGTCAAAAGTTAGGATTTTCGCCGCTGAAAGTTATAAAAGAAAGATAAAGTGAAGGGAGAAGTCACTTATGTGATAATTGATTTGTGGAGTCGAATTGGAGAGCTCGACGAGCTAAGTTGGGGTTGAGCGCATGCTCAGCTAACTAGTGTATTTCGGCAGCAAAATCTATTTGCCCTAGTTCATCATCGGGTTGGATCATCCAGGGTCAACACTAGTTCATCATCGGGTTACATTCAGCAGTTATTCAGGGAAGTTGATTATTCATCCATCCAGAGGGTTTCACCGTCACACCGTGTCACCGTGATTAGGAACAAAGCAATTCGTTTTCCTACCTATAGGGTTCAAAACTTCCGCATGCTGCTTCCATCATCATCAGAGGGGTATTATAACCCTAGTGCACATCATCCGGGCTTCCAGCAACAGCTTATTTATTATTCTGAAGCTTATACAGTTTGAGAGGAGGGCGCATTCACCTGTGGAGGACGATTTGGTGTATCTCCTTATTCCTCCGGCAGAATCCTTGCATGCTAGGACCAGTCTCTTCACCATCAGCTGATCTATATACCGGTATGTACATGCATTGATTTCTCCTATTTTATAGCATCTCAGTATTTTTCTAGGGCACATATTTGCATGCAACTGCATGCATGCAAAGTTCGGGGTTTGCTTTCCTATTTGATTAAGAAGTAAGTCTATTAGCCATCTACAGTATACACATAAATAGGAAAATATCAGTTTGGGATATTACAGTGGTATCAGAGCTATTTTCCTTGCCAGCTGTGGGCATGCAAAAATTATAAATGAATCCAGGAGACCCATACAACATTACTCACAGGAGACAGAGGTATAGAGACAGAGAAGAGGAGTTAGAGGACATAGATTTGGGGAACAGAGAGTACCAGTTTGAAAAAGGCAAAGAAACAATGGCCAATGATGATAAAATAGCTTTCAATAGTCTCATATCAGCCATAAAAGAACTCACCACTAGGCAAAAAGAAATGATGAGCACCTTCAGGCAAATCACTGAGAAAAATGGGCCCACCCCACACAGTCCCTTATTTCCCAACAATGATAGGGTATCCACCAACAGTAGTAGGGAGCACTTACATACCAACATGCAGAGCCATCCCCATATATACAAGCCTTTCCTACCTACCATGCCTCAATTCTTAGATAGTCCAGCTGCAGTGCCCTCTAGCACAAGCAGAACCAGAAGAACCCATGAGTGCCTATCTGAGAAAATATAGGGCTTTAGGAGAGGACTTCCATTCAGCCATGACCTTCACTGACTTCTGCCACTTTAAAAGTAAGAACAAACCCAAAGCTTACAATAGGCCATTCACCCAGAACTATGAGTTACAGCACACCGTAGGGAAACTGACTGTCCCTACCTTTGAGGGCAGTCGGGGTGGCCCAGCTAGGAATTGGGTGCAGAAGTTGGATACATACTTCCAGCTCAACCCTATGATTGAGACAGATGCCATTAAATTGGCTACTTTGCATTTGGACAAAGAAGCACATGAGTGGTGGTACCACGGGTTAGTGACACTGGGTCACAACACCATCACCTCATACACAGATTTTACACAGAGGCTCATTGAGCGGTTTGATCGAAAGGATCCAGTGGTACACTTTAGGGAGCTGGCACAGCTCAAGCAAACAAGGAGTGCAGATGCTTTTATTTCTGAGTTTAGTGGTACACTTTAGGGAGCTGGCACAGCTCAAGCAGACAAGGAGTGCAGATGCTTTTATTTCTGAGTTTCAGAGGATAGCAGTCATGGTCACAAATATATCAGAGAGCAGGTTGATTATGTTGTTCACTGAGGCTCTCATTGAACCCTTACGAGGATGGGTCAATTCTTATAGGCCCACCACCCTAGCAGATGCCATCAGACGGACTAGAGACTTGCAGGATGCAGTGCCCAAAAATAGGTTTCCTCCCAAGACCAGTGTTCCTATTAAAGATAAAGAAAGGAAATCATGGCCCAAGAAAGAATGGATGGACAATGATACCCGACAGGACCTTAGAAGAAAAAAGTTATGTTTCACTTGCCAGGAACCATGGATACCAAGTCACAGATGTTCAAGAAAAGGAAAGGCCTACTCTATAGAGGCTTATTCCGACAGGGAGGAGGATGAGGATTACCAGGATCAGGAGCAGCGAGAGACAACAGAGACAGTTGCTAAGGGACAGGCCTCAGGAGGTACCATTGCTACCATGACAGGGGTTCCTGGATTCCACACTCTTCGGATCAGAGGTACCGTACAGGGCCACAGAGTGAGAGTACTGATAGATGGTGGGGCATCCCACAACTTTATTGACACTACATGCGTTAAAAAGAAAGACATTCAGACTGAGAGCTTTGATGGGTTTTCAATAGTAGCAGCAGGTCACACCATGGAGTGTAGTCAGAGGATTCCTAAATTAAAGGTAACGCTTGGGAATTATACAGTGATAGAGACATTCTATGTGGTGGATGTACCTGACATGAATGTGGTACTAGGAGTTCAGTGGCTGTATTCCATAGGGAAGTATTCCACAAAATACCAGACCATGGAGATGGAGTTTACAGGAGCAGAAGGACAGAAGGTGGTATTGAGAGGGATGAATACCTATCCTCCCACAGCAATGACATCACACAGGATGGAGGCAGTACTCCGGCAGGGAGATATTGAGTGGGTTGCAGAGTATATGGTTACCTTTAGGAAACCACCAGATGAGGCCACACAACATCCAGCAGATATAGAGGCCTTACTACAGAAACACAAGGTAGTATTCGGAGACCTTCCAGCAAGTCGACCTCCAGATAGGGGATTTGAGCACATTATTGAGTTAGAGGAGGGGACCCAAGCAATTATCACCACTCCTTACAGACATCCCAAGAGGTATAAAGATAAGATCGAGAGTACAATCAAGGAACTACTCAAGCTAGGATACATCAAACCTAGCTCCAGCCCCTTTGCATCTTCAGTAGTGCTGGTGAAGAAAAAGGATGGAACCTTACGCATGTGCATTGATTACAGGGCACTCAATAAGAAGACCATAAAGAACAGATATCCCATCCCTAGGATTGATGAGTTAATGGATGAACTACAAGGGGCAAAGTACTTTTCCAAAATTAATCTCCACTCAGGGTACCATCAAATTCGGGTCAAGGAACATGATGTTCCAAAGACCGCTTTCCGTTGCCACTACGAACATTATGAGTTTTTAGTGATGCCATTTGGGCTCACTAATGCACCAGCTACTTTCCAATCATGCATGAACCATATCTTCAGGACACAGTTGCGTAAATATATTCTGGTATTCTTCGACGACATATTGATATACAGTCGGACTTGGGAAGAACATTTGGGACATCTTGATGAAGTACTTGGTATTCTACAGGAGCAGTCACTATATGCCAAAATGTCAAAGTGTGAGTTCGGCATGCAGGAGATGTTGTACTTAGGACATGTGATAGGGGCCAACGGGGTCCAGGTGCACCTAGAGAAGATTCGGGCAATTTTGGATTGGCCTACACCTAAATATGTGACAGAACTAAGGGGCTTTTTGGGCCTTTGCACCTACTACAGGAGGTATGTCGACAGATTCTCACAAATGACCGCACCCCTCACAGATCGTACCAAGAAGGGAGCATTTAGTTGGTCGGAGGCAACACAACAAACATTCGAGAAAATGAAGGCGGTAATGAGTTCATGCCCAGTATTAGCTTTACCAGACTTTTCTCAATCCTTTGTGTTAGAATGTGATGCTTAAGGAGAGGGAATTAGGGCAGTTTTGATGCATAACAACCACCCCATTGCATTTGAGAGCAGGAAGCTCAAAGACTATGAGCGCCACTATTCGATATATGACAAAGAGATGTTAGCTATCCTCCATGCGCTAACCAAGTTCAGGCAGTACTTAGTAGGTGCCAGGTTCAAGGCTAAGACAGATCACAACAGCCTGAAATACTTCCTAGAGCAGAAAGAGCTAAACGAGAGACAACAGAAATGGGCAAGTAAAATTCAGGCTTATGACTTCGAGATTGAGTACGTGAAGGGGAAGAGCAATGTAGTGGCCGATGCACTTTCTAGACGACCAGCTACTTTATCCCTTATGAGGATCTCATCAGATTGGAGGTCTCATCTTTTGGTTGAGTACTCCAAAGATAAGTTTGCTTGCGAGCTATTGGATGGACAGATTCAGGATGATAGGTACAGGGTCATTGATGATATCATATACTACAAAAACAAAATCTTCTTGGTTCCAGAGGCTCCCCTCAAGAAGAAAATCTTACAGGCATCGCACGATTCACCATTAGCAGGGCATCAGGGGTTTCTCAAAACCTACAGACAGATTAGAGAAAGGTTCTCATGGAAGGGCCTCAAGAAAGATGTGATACAACATGTGAGGGAGTGCAGCTTGTGCCAACAAAACAAAATAGAGCACATCCACCCGGCCGGTTTACTACATCCCTTATACCTATTCCCGAGCAGAAATGGGAGAGCATTTCTATGGACTTCATTACTAGGCTGCCCAAGGTCCAAGGCAGAGACTGCTTGTACGTAGTAGTGGACAGATTGACTAAGTTTGCTCATTTCTTTGCCATATCATCAGATTATTCAGCAGCACAGGTAGCAGAACTATTTTTCAGAGAGGTATTTAGACTCCATGGGTTACCCAAGACCATTGTCAGTGACAGGGACAGCAAATTCACAGGAGCCTTTTGGCAAGAGCTTTTCCTGTTAGTGGGGACCGAGTTAGCCATGAGCACAAGTTATCATCCGCAGAGTGACAGGCAGACAGAGATTGTTAATAAATGGATTGAGGGATACTTGAGAAATTACGTATCAGGTCAGCAGAGGACATGGATCAAATGGTTACACTTGGGTGAACATTGTTACAACACCACCTACCATATGACCATTAGGATGACCCCTTTCCGAGCCCTGTATGGGTATGATGCTTCCACTTTTGCAGACCGGATATTTGGCGATACCAGGGTTCCCAAGGCCAAGGAGTGGATTCAAGAGGGTCAAGATATCCTCAAGATACTCAGGGAGAACATACAAGCTGCTCAGAATCAACTGAAGATATATGCAGACAGGCACAGAGTTGAGCGCACTTTTGAGGTGGGAGACTTCGTTTATTTACGCCTCCAGCCTTACCGACAGTCATCTCTTAAAAAGAAAGGAGCAGAAAAACTCCAACCTCGTTTCTATGGTCCATACAAGATAATTCGAAAGGTCGGAGAGGTAGCATATGAGCTAGAACTAGCCCCAGAGAGCAAGATTCACAACGTATTTCATGTCTCCAATCTCAAGAAGGTGGTTGGTCAACAGATTGTTACATCTTCCGAGCTACCTCCCCTTGATGACGAGGGGCAATTGGTTCTGATTCCGGAGCGCATCCTAGAGGTGCGAGAGCGAAAACTGAGGAACAAAATCATCAAAGATTACCTGGTTCAGTGGAAAGATCTGCCTATAGAGGAGGCTACTTGGGAGGTAGAACAGGTTTTACAACACCCAACTTTACAGTTGCTTGAGGACAAGCAAATTCGAGCGGGGAGGACTGTAATGTCCTCTTCTGCTTAGGCATTTGAGGACCAACCCGCCAACCTATGTGATTCCTATAGGTTCGAGCGGGTACTAACAGTCAAGGAATCAGCCGAAGACTGATGCCATATATAGAAGATCTAGGGCATCAATATTATATCACCCTTGGGTCGAAGAGGGCCACCTGCATGCATGACATCCGGGCATTATTTAATGATGCATGCACCCAATTAAGTCT
The DNA here is from genome assembly GCA_001517045.1 of Pseudotsuga menziesii. NCBI lineage: Eukaryota > Viridiplantae > Streptophyta > Pinopsida > Pinales > Pinaceae > Pseudotsuga > Pseudotsuga menziesii. Next base: position 101,203 of record LPNX010790381.1, on the reverse strand, counting down.
CCATACGCATGCATGCAAGTCAACTGCAAATTAGAAGATAAAGTGACCTAATTAGGTCAAAAGTTAGGGTTTGCGCATGCATGCAAGTCAACTGCAAATTAGAAGATAAAGTGACCTAATTAGGTCAAAAGTTAGGGTTTGCGCATGCATGCAAGTCAACTGCAAATTAGAAGATAAAGTGACCTCAGAAGGTCAAAAGTTAGGGTTTTCGCAGTTGAAAGTTATAAAAGAAAGATAAAGTGAAGAGAGAAGTCACTTCTGTGATAATTGATTTGTGGAGTCAAATTGGAGAGCTCGGTGAGCTAAGTTGGGGTTGAGCGCATGCTCAGCTAACTGGTGTATTTCGGCAGCGAAATCTATCTGCCCTAGTTCATCATCAGGTTGGATCATCCAGGTTCAACACTAGTTGATCATCAGGTTGCATTCAGCAATTATTCCGGGAAGTTGATTATTCATCCATCCAGAGGGTTTCACCGTCACACCGTGTCACCATGATTAGAGACAAAGCAATTTGTTTTCCTACCTACAAGGTTCAGAACTTCCGCATGCTGCTTCCATCATCATCAGAGGGGTATTATAACCCTAGTGCACATCATCCGGGCTTCCAGCAGCAACTTATTTATTATTCTGGAGCTTATACAGTTTGAGAGGAGGGCGCATTCACCTGTGGAGGACGAATTGGTGTATCTCCTTATTCCTCCAGCAGAATCCTTGCATGCTGGGACCAGTCTCTTCACCATCAGCTGATCTATAAACCGGTATGTACATGCATTGATTTCTCCTATTTTATAGCATCTCAGTATTTTTCTAGGGCACATATTTGCATGCATGCAAAGTTCGGGGTTTGATTTCCTATTTGATTAAGAAGTAATTCTATTAGCCATCTACAGTATACACAAACAGGAAAATATCAGTTTGGGATATTACAGAATGTTTGTGTTCATGCATTCATTCTCTACACTAGATTAAATGCACATATACTTCATTCGAGGTAATCATAATATTCATGTGTATTGGATTTTATCTACTCTAGTAATACCCTTAGTATATTTTCTGCAATCTGGGACAACAAGGAGGTGGACCATATGAGCTTGTACATCTCAGCTTCATTGACCACTCTTCCTCATTAAAATAGTCTCCCATCAAGTCATCATATGATCCCATATGCCCAATGGAAAGACACCAATTTGCGGTCCTCCCACTTGTATCTTAATAAACTGTTTTGCTGGAATTAACTCTTCATTTCACCTTGAATTCCATAGCTTATAATTTCCAGAAATCCTATCCAAGAGAAGACCCCCTTGTCTTGGAAAAGGGCCAGAATAAAGCATAGAAAAGGGTGGTGAGGTGACAATTGCCTCCCTCTTGGTTCCTCTAAGGCCTCACTTGATTTTAGGACTTTATCTCTAGAGGTGAGAGTGTGTGAGGTAACAGGACTGAATCTTCAAGACAGATTGTGCTTCATGTCTAGAGTCTGGGCAGTACTGCACAGCTTTGTTTTAGAAAGATAAACATTCCTTTTGACTGGATGTTGTATGTGCCAAGATAGTTTTGGTACAATTCTTATCGTTTTTATGAAAACATGAAATTCTTCTTGGACTTCTTCCATCACTAATTTACATATTTGTTATATAGATCAAGCGGTGAACATGTTTGACATTTTTATGGTCCAGACACAATTTAATTTAACAAAACAAATAAAATCCATATACACCGCCAAGCACTTTCATCCATTAAATAATAATTGGCCAGAGTGCCGCCAGACTTGATCCAGGCTGGCTGACTACGTAATGAAAGTTAGAAACCAATAAAAGACATCATATCCAAATACAAAAACTTTTGAACACTCAAATATAAAAACAACTAATTTGCCGAATTATTTAACAGTTGAATTTACCTCATCGACAGAATTGACCCCTTTAAAAGTAACCAACCACTGATGTTGGCCAGCATGAAATCGACCTTTTACAAGCTCAAACTCCTTTATTGTCAGAGTGCTAGAGCTTCTCAGTCTCAACCATCTTACACCTGGCTGCCAAAGACATCGAATCACAATTCTCAGCTGATTAAGGGAACCCTAGGAACCCAAGCTTCCTATTTAATCAAGGCCCGGCTCGTGGAAGCAATACATTGAAAAAAATGCATTAAGGCCTATATGCATACAGCTGAATAATTCGAAATAAAATTTAGCAACCAGTAGGCAAATACCTTATGATAATTGCAGCTCTCTAGGTATTTGAACAGGGTATGGCCTGAGCATGCAGTTGCATTGCAGGGTTGTATTGCATGGGAATTGAACTGATGGCCACCTTTCTGACAAGTCAATTTCCCTAGCTAGTTCAGAGACCAAGCTCATGTAACCTAATGTTGCAATGCAATCTATGTATGCACTGAGAGAGGCGAGGTGCTGTCCAACTTGGACTCAGGTTGGGGTGGGAGATCCATGACACTTTTGGACTGAGAGAGGCGAGGTGCTGTCCAACTTGGACTGAGGTTGGGGTGGGAGATCCATGACACTTTTGTGTAATAGTGCATTGGGTGCATTGAATATGGACAATAGCACAAACTCATCTAAACCCGGGTCTGATATGCACCTTGAGGTTGCGACATATTAGTTATTACACAAGGACTTAAAAGGGTCTGTAGTTGTACTAGTGTCTGCATAATTGAACAAGGGAAGTGAACTCGTGACTATCAGATAGCCAATGCAATTTATTAAACATTAAAAAAAACCTATTTGATGCAAGCATCTTATAGATCATTGAGAGCATTCAGTACCTTCATAAAACGTTCTTCTGGAAAATCTGTGGCGGGTTTCACACGGACCTCTCCACGAAGACCGTGCACATTGCATATGTAGCCCGCCTCAACAAATTGGATATCGTCTACACTGCTTTCTGCTCCACCAATTTGGGTCTCCTCTACTGCATCTTCCACCATTTCGGTCTCTGCATATTTGTAAAACAATTACAGCATACAGAATACTGAAATCGCTACATATGAAGCTTCACGAGGAATTCAAACCCGCCAAAATCCGAGAAAAAAGAAAAAAAAAACATTGAACTACAGGCACAGGAGCATACCCAGGTTATATTGTCCTGAGATTGCGCTCTGTGCAGCATGTGATGAATGCCGGGCAATTGTCGTAAGACTTCCTGGAGTGAAATGAATGCATTTTTTGTAGAGAAATTGAAAGGGAGGGGAAAGAAAAACCTTAGATGTGAGCATACATCTGCGAGCTGCGTGTATGGAGAAAGAGGATGACAGGCAGGAAAGCGTTGGATATATTGCAATCTCTGCCATGCCTTGCTAAAGAATGGATTGCCTCGGTTGTGTTAATGGGTGTTTATCCAGACAGCCCAGTGACGTGCACACCCATCGCATTCATTATGACAAAAATATCTGGTTAAAGCGTAGTGCTTCAAATATGAAAAGAGGCGGTCATGTTCTTCGATTCATTATAGGAGTTAAGACGGCCAATTATCATTAATTCAAAGCCTAACAAGGCCACTCCATATTCTCAACTAAAAGACCAATTGAAGAGAAATTCGAGTGCCCACATTTACATCTCCATGTTTCTAAACTAGCAATTGCCTCAAGAAGGTGCAATAATACATGGAAAGGTTATTGTTAAGAGTAAAAAGGACTAAAAAAGGGAGCTAAAATGAGTTGGTGTAGATCCAGTATTGTATCTTGAGGAATGCAGCTACAAGTCTTATAAGGAAGGGAAATGAAGAACCAACCGTAAGAATGCCTTTTAGCATAACACTATTAAAGCATACCACAATCACCTTTGATGTTAACATAAAGAGTCACATCACACGACCATACATTTGCAATCTACAAAAACCAAAAGCCAACGTAAACATCATATAAAACAAAAAAGAAGCATCATAGATCACAAGAAGCTCATTTAATTTTAAATTTTTTTTAATATAATGATCGTGAACTACTATTGATTTAAGTAAGTCAGAATTGCCTTTATAAATTAGAGCAAGGAAAAGTAGAGTTTTCCTGAGGCCATGATTACCTTGCCATCATATTCTTTATTGGCCAAAACTTCAGGAGCAATGTATGCAAGTGTCCCAACATTTGAGTTGGGATAAGAATGAAGCACAAAAGACTAAAAGAAAATGGTAGTCATTTAAAAACCACCCTCCAAACTCCAATTATTTCAAAAGGAACTACAAGGTATATTTCTACCAGCTCAAGATATTTTCCAATTATAGGTACAAGAAAGTACTTTCGAATAGCCAAAATCAAAGATCTTGAGATGAGGTGCAAGACTTCCATCCAAAAGTAGTGTTTTCCAGCTTCAAGTCATGATGATGAACTTGATGCATAGTTTACAAGTCAAAGTTGAATGGATTTAGATCAATTTTAAGACCAATAGAAAATGAGAACACTTGTACACTTCAAAAGAGTCTAAAAGAGAATGAGAACACTTGTGCAAGAAATCCATCCAAAAGAGCGTTTTCCAACTTGAATTCACATTGATAGATTTGCTACATACTTTGCATGTCAAAATTCAACCCCTTCATATATAATTCAAGCTTAAACGACAATGTTCACTTGAACACTTCAAATATGATAACATCTTTATGATATCTAATTCTGTGTAAATGTAAGAACAAGGACGTTAATCACATAAAAATATTGTTGGCCCTAGGTATGTTTGAGATATTTTGGGTATCAGTTTTGAATTTCCATGTGAAGTGTGCCACAAAGTTGCAACGAAGTGGTCAATAAAGCGGCCTAACTCTAATGTTTTAGGCGAAGATAAAGGAAAACCAGTTGTTTTGACAAAGTCCAACCACAAGATTGGTTAGACGGTTAAAAAATGTGTCCACTTGCATTTATGGGATCGGGTAGTGGGTGCGGGTTGTAAAATGACCATTAGAGCCTATAAATTTGTAACGGGTTGGGATTTTTGGGGTTAGCTAGTTTTGAAGAAAAGAAGAGACTTTTTGTATCCTGTCAAAAAGCTATGTATTGTTTTCGTCGAACTCTAAGTTGAGTTAGAGTCGCAAGTACAAGGGTTGATCTATAGGTTGTGTGCATAGATCCGTTGTAATGCAATTTTGGAGAAATGTTCGTAGGTTGTGTGCACAAACCTAAAGAGTTTGAGCGACAATTGTTCCATATTAACGAGCATTTTTGTGGTTTTTCTCATCTTGGGTTTTCACGTTAAAATCCCGGTGTCTATTGTGCATGATGTGTGTGTGATGAATTATTGTTTTTATTAATGCATAAATGAATAACTCTGAATGGATGAATGGATCAAAATGTTACTGTAATGGATATTTATGTTGTTATGAAGTCGGTTAATGGCGTGGATAAATCTGTGGATCTCCATCGCAATCTTTGATCTATTAAATTTAGTTATGTCGTAGTTATGTATGACGAAATTCCCCTTCATCACTATGGAAACCTGGTTCCTGCAACTCCCATAGGTACTTCGAGTGAGACTTCATTTGCTATGTAGGTGTTATCGAAAGGGCTAAAACCATTTTGTGTTGATATCTTGGGTTTTGTTGGTATGGTGGTGTGTGAACCTAGGTTTTGTTAAGATTGTGCGAACAAATATTAACTGAACATTAGTATTTGATGCAAGTATGAAAGCAGGGAAAATCTTCTAAGAAAGAGATATTTGATGCAAGTATAGTTGATTGTTAAACTTCAGTATTTCAAGATATGTGATCGTTTTTTATAAAGACACCATTGCACATAGTTTTCCAAGAAAAGTAGCATTTACTATTAGCTTGTACAAAATGTCAAATAAAACATGCTGTACAAAACATTTAAAATGGCATTAACTATAAAAAGTTATGGGAATATCTCAAAAAATGTTGGTAGATTAATAAGTTTTATATCTAAAATCATTGAATTCCAAATTGCACATAAGATATTTCCTTGATGAAATGGTAAGCCTACAAATGTGAAGAGCAATTTTTTTGTTATCAATGCATCAATTAACATGGGTCAACAAGGTCAACCTAAGCATTTCATTTGTGTGAAGTGGTTGCATAGAGTTTTGTTAGCTACATTTTGTAGAATTAGAAGAGTCAACGTCAAAATTTGAGGCATCTGATTCCGAAATATGATTTTGTTGTTGAAGTGTAAGTCTTTGCATATTCTTCAAACATTCACACAAACTCTCATTGATACCACCAAGATCAATAGAGGTGAAAAAGTTGATGGCAAATCATGAGTTCTTGGGAGTGTCCTTTAGGGAAATTGACTCAAGTGAATCATGCATTATATGATGATTAGTTCTTTCATTGAGAAATTGTATGCCAAACTGCTCTACCAACTCCTGCAATATCATCAAACTCAAATAATATTACTTAGTCAACGATGTAGACTCAAAAAACAATGCTAATCTTTCAAGCATTATGCGACTGTTTCCCACCCCTCATATAAGTCCTGCTAGATTTAGTTGGTGTTCTAAGTGTATTCAGTTGCATTATGCTGTAAAACTCTGTGAAATCAATTCAATATAAGAGGAACTTCAAATCAACATGTCGTTGAAGTGGCAGTTGAGCAATGAACCCCTCTAATAGAGATGAATACTCAACAGCAATAACATCCATCTCTTCTCCCATTACATGCAGAAACTATCTTGTAATTTGTAATGAGGACTTTCTGCCTCCACTAACCCAAGCCCCCAAATTTTGAGGTTCTATCTTGGACTTCTGCCTTGAATATGTTTCAACTATATAGCAAATAAGTGAAAAAATGCACACGTTAATGTGAAATACATGGTAGAAATATGTCAAATATCTAAAAAAAATGTTGGCCATATGACCTGGTATTATCAACAAAAATACCAAATTACATGGACAAGGAAAAGGGCAACAATATACCTCATCTACATTTCACGGGCACTTTCATATAATCTATCCTTATGGCTCCTAAAGCGTAAAATGAGATCAAACAATGAAAATAGTGCTTTATATAAATGATGAGATCGTTCCCCATAAGTGACTTCTCTACATTCGCAGTAAGGTACCTTTCATGAGAAACTATAAGTTCATCAAGTTCTCTTGCTTCTTCCATTTCATCCAAAAATTCCACCCATGAGTAAGCAAGAACTTTGAACATGAGATAGTACTGCAGATTTGTGAAAAAATGGTTAATTTCATTTCTTAGTGTTTGACATCGTCTTAAAATGGATACAGATTGTTGCTTCCCACCACCATCCCTAGTGGAAATAGGCGAGCAATAGAGCATTTTGGTTTCATAGTCTTCCATGCAACACTCATAGCATGTTCCACACGTTTAAGCTTCCAAAGATAATTATAAATTTTAAGGTACCTGGCCATCACAGACTCTGTAAAATGGTATTCAGAGGATCTCTTGCATTATATTCTAGTGATAAAACATCCCACCCCCTGTCTCCACTATGGTGTGGCATCATCTTCACTCTTTGAATATTTAATATATCTGGGTCATCATATTGGGCATTGGAGGCATGAATTGCACTCTCCAGTAGCCCTGAAAGCTTGAAGGAGCTTATAGTGTTACCGGTTGAGAAAGATCAAGGCCCACAATGTCCATGAGATACTAAATGAAGTCACCTTGGATGATAAACAAGTAACTCTTGATTGTAAGGCAATGTACTTTGAACTTGAATTGACCATACATTATTTCTATCAAATGCCTACGGATCCTCTTAGCTTCTTCTACAACTAATATTTCCAATCGAACAAAGCACCCATTAAAGTTTTAGGAGACATTATGTTTTAATTTTATTATAAAGTTTATAATTATTGACCAAGTGGGGTCAAGGATAATTGTATTTAATTGTTGAATATTTTATTAATTAATAAATAAAAGATGAGACAACAGCTTAAGGAGGCTGTTAAATGAGTGTTTACTGGCCACTTGGTGGAATAGGTTGGGTTGAGAGCAGATTGACACTTCGCAGCATCCTCAAACTACTTCTAGCTATTGCATGAGGCAACTTCCCTATTTTTGTGATCATGTTCCCCAAGAAAGTGGAACAAGAGCAGGTGGCTCATTAAGTGAAAATTTAACCCAAAAGACCTAGGCATTCTGATAAGACCACCCATTGAATTCAACTAGGGTGCTCATTCTTTACTTGTGAAATTTCTGAGTGAAATTGGTGCACAAGAAATTCGATGGAGGGGACAGGCAGAAGTGTTTGAGTGGAAAGTGTTGATTTACTAAACTAGTGCAGCTATTTTGAGCTGAGTTCTTACTGCTACAGGCAAAAGTATTACTAATGATTACTCTATGGAGTTGTAGAGGTTTCTAAACCTATTCTCTCACCCAGTGCTTTCAACCAGGTGGACCAGTAGACAGACACAGGAATCCTAAGATTTGCAGCTCAACTCTCTTCAGGAGTTGGTTGGGAGGAAAGGGCTCCTTAGGTTGTTGCCTCCTCTGCTACATTACCAAGTTCTACATATTATTTATAATTTCTCTATGCAAGTATAGAAATCTGGAATGTATAAATCTAGGAGTTAATGCATTTATATGTCTGAATTCTTTGTTAGTTAGTTAAATCTTTTATTGTTCAGGGATAGATCAATTCTGGTTAAATATGTATTAGAAAGAATGTATTAGGGTTAGTTTAAAATTTACTGATGAATGAATTACGTCACTGTATTTTTCCACACCTTTAAGAAGGTAATACTCTAGTACAATAGGTGAAATTAAGTACGATGACTAAATCAAATCAAGAAGTGTAGGAATATGATTATTTACTTTCAACTATTAAATTCTTTACAGGAATGTTTAGCAGAAAATTCCTCTATTTTCAGAAGTTTCATTAACTAAAATACATCTGTAAAAATTATAAATATAAACTACTACAAAAGAATGTTTATTAAAAGACACTACACAGTTTGTGTAACTGTGTTCCTTTTAGCGCAGTAAACACATTTGTTTTTAAGGATTAAAACTAATATAAATATATATATTTATTAACTATTACAAAAAGAGAAAAATAACATAAATAGGAACAACTTAGATTATTATAAATAGTATAATGAAATAGTAGTAATAATATAGGTTTTATAAATAACAAATACATAGTTGCAGTAACATTGTAATATAAAACAACAAATATCCAATAATTAATAATAAGCACAATAAAACGAATTAGGGTATAAATAAAAATGAAAATACTATAAAAATTTCCTAGGTCTAGACCCTAAATGAGAAAAACCTGTCAAGAAAATCAAGTTCTTTCTTTTTCCCTGATAAGCTTTGTTTTCTTTCAAAACCCTAAGTGTTTACCAATCTTATATATAGAGAGAGAGAGATATTATATCCAATGGAAATTATGCACAATAGAGTAAAAATCTTTTAAAAATAAACAAAGTAGGAAGAAATAAATTTAAAATTAAAATTCTAAATCTTTCACGGGTCTCAAGGTCAAATCTCACGACCAAGAAGACTCTCTTTTCTTCTATTTTCTTTTCTTAACTTTTATTTATAATAAAAATCCTATAATTTTATTTAAATAAAATACAAATTAAATCAACATAAACATCTCAAAATCGAAGATCATAATTACTTAGAAGATGGTAAAATCTATTAAAAACAACACAGGTTCTTTTAAAACCCAAAATGTCCCTATCTGTTAATAGTCTTTAACAACCAAAATGATCGAGCCATACAGCTATAAATTTTATCCATTATATACAAGTCTATGAAATGGAAACCCTATCATATTTAAAAAACGTAGCACATCATAACGAAGTTACAGCCTTATGTCCTGTCCAAAAATTTAATGTAAATAAAACAAGTTCACGACCTCTACAAACAAACATTGTTCAACGTATCCACGGCAAGGGAGATCGAATCTCGACAAGACAGTATCATCCAAACCCCACACATCATCACAGAAGAAACCTTAGGCATGAAATCGAGGCTTACCAAGTTGTATGAGAAGCGTGGAGCCCTTTTTCGGATGTATCCTGTGTCTTCCAGGCCACAGTAGCGATTTCTGAAGTCTACACAAAAATTTAAAAGAAATGGTCAAGCTCTTTCAAAAAAAAATGTTACAGTAAAGAATTTTCTAGACAAATGCAGAAAGAGTTAAAAGAGTTTACCTGGAGAGATTTTGTCCTCGGCCGCGCAGTGATTTTGTTTGCACAGTAACTTTGACCAAGGAAACCTCACACCCTAGCAACTGGGCAGGAGAAACACAAGCTAAAACCTCGATGAGAATGATAAAGCAAACAACAAAGGCCACGATGGAACCAAAGCTCCCTATGCTCAACGATTTCCACAAGGTAAGTCGCGAATTTTAGAACCAGAGACCACACTGCAATCACTCAGAGGATTTAGTTTGATTGATATGTGGGTTAAGTCACCCACAGAGACAAAATGATGACATCGAAGGCCTTGAGGCCATGAGCCTGGCAGCACAACTCACAACAGCAAAGTATTAGACTAACAATGCGAAAATTCAAGGTTTGAAACGATTATGTAGTAGGGTTCCAACACTTAAACCCTATCCATTTACCAATAGCCACGTGGATTCCACTAAGAGGGAAATCGCTTGGGTTTCGATTGGAGTTCTTCTATAGTTCCGAATGACACCATTTTAACCTATTATACAAACCTTTGTAAATATCAATACTTCACTTATAACCTTATAATATATTCATTTGCACTTTTCCTTGGTAAATACCTAGGCAATAATAAAACTATACTCTTCATGAAATCGTTAGTTTCATATATAAATGTCATTTCTTTTATACCTAAACTTATGTAATAATTGCTTATGATTATATATTGATACAAGTACATATAAATTGCCTTGGTAACAAGTAGCAATGTATTGCAAGATCTAGTTTGCAAAACTTATCATTCTCTAGAGTTGCATGTAGGATTTGGCTTTAATATAACAACAAAAGGATAAACATAGGATGAACAAGTTATATTCAAAGTTAGGTAGGAAGCATTTATTTCTATTTTTGCTTGGATTTATAAGTACTTATGCTTATAAATAAATAAATAGGAAGCAAATATACAGAGAAACATTATGTCCTTAAAACAATAATAAGAAGGTTAACAACTTAGACCTCCAACGTTGTGTAACAACTTAACAATTTCAATATTTGGAAAAGATATAGGTTAATGATACCTTCTTTTTCTCAAAGCTGTAAACTAAACAAATATTCTAGCTTTTTACTTTTGCTAGTTGAGATAATTAATCTCGATCCTGAAACTAGGATACAAAACGTCTTACCTGTAAATAGACCTATATAAGAATCATCATTTCACTACATTAACTTCAAAAGCTAAGTAAGCCTCGGGCATGAACTGAAGTTCCTTCATTTTAAACAAAAAACAAACTTTAGTACATAGTAAACAAACAGTTGTTTTCAGCTCATACTACTTCAGATCTTTACCTACTAAATCAATATTTCAATACTTAATTATGAATGCAGATAATGAAGAATACAATTATCGAAATTAATAAACGAATTTGTTTAGTATCTAGAATAAACCTTAGTATGTTAATTGTAAACAGTTAAGTGACTCTCTTTAGCGATGATTTTAAACATTAATTGTCACAAGAAAAGTTATAATTTTTTATGAAAATTTGGAGTATTACACCCGTATACATTTAAGATATCTACATTTTGGCTGTCATGGAGCATTTTGGCTGTCAAATACAACCATAAAATTTGCAGACATGTATAGAAATTCATCCAAAATGTCAAATGGGCAGGTTAATACAGTTTTTTAGATTCCAACCCTACATTGCCTTCCTAGGCTCTAACCTATTGTGCTTTAATGTTCACGTTGCAAATAAATTGTGTACAATTGGCTCGTGTCCTTCCATAGTGAAGTTCCACTCACCATTTGTGAAACCAACCAAATGTCAAGTCTTTAGCCATTTTATTTTTACCTTTTTAAGATTTGTTGCCCAACAATTCTGGCTCAAACCAGAACTATATTGTGTAATCACAACCTTCTACCAATAAGAAAATAGAACCTTCTATATTGTGTAAGAGCATTGAGAATTGGTTTTAGTCTCTTCTCCATGCTATAACTCAGCCACCGGATGACTCAAAATTGTGAGAAAGCTTCTATTCCTCAACAAGAAATTTGAGATTATGCAGAAGTTTATCCTCGGATGACCCCAGAACCTCAGGCCACCTCTTAACAAGAATCCCAACGTCATCCTCTGTAAAACCTAATTCTCTCAAAAATTTCAATTTCAGCTTAACAGTGTCCAAGGTTAGCATAATCAACCGAAGAAAAGAGCAAGCAAACGCCTTGGACCATTTCTTAATGTGTGATCCCTCGACATCCTTAACAAACCCCAAGCTAGTAGTTGGAAATGGAATTTCGGGGAGTTTTCAATCGAATCCAGGTTCACAACCATGGTAGCTTGTTCAATATCAAACACAGACTGTAAAAATGAAACCCTCGGTTCCAGCGTACGGTTAATACTTAACAAAAAATATAGGGCTTTTATTGAAGACTTTTAGCGATTTTTTACCAGTGAAGTCGATTTTCTCCAGGTATTTGACCTTGATTTCCAAACATCAATTTCATTAAAACCCTTGCCTCGGGAAGTATATGGATACATATAACGCATCAAAGATAATATATAAAATACACGAATGGATCCACCAATGGTTTGACTGGTTAGTCAAAAGTGATGAAATCCCCACCAAAAGGGCAAAACCCCCCCTTGGTGGCAGGTTTTGTCCCATGAAATAGCAGGGTCATCATGATATTTAGGTCACACTAGTCATGGCATTGGTCATACAGTCTGACACAGCATGCCAACTCTTGATATGTTGTGGATACCCCAGATTTCCTTCAAATACCTCAATTGCCTATTTTTTGTGTCTTCTACGAATAAGAGGGATATATCACAATATTATGCATCTAAATTCGGCTTATTCTATAAATACAAGGAAGGGATCTATAATAATACTTAGTAGTAAGCATCTAGTAACCGAAAAATCCCATTTCACCCAGAAGTGACCTACAAATGTTGTCCATATATATAATCAAGGAAGCATTGTTTGGCCAAAATCTTAAGTTGTCTGAAGATACAGCTATGGTTCGCATAAGCTGCATTACATAATATTTGAGACATCAACGTCAAATGGATTGCAAAGCTGCGTTTGAGGACATGTAGTTGTGTTAGTTGTACTGATGACTCAAACATGAACTGGCACTGCATATATTTCAACTAAATATGAAAATAGTCAATGCAAGTAGTAATGTAAGGATAACAATGCACTCCATGTTTTCCATAGTCGGCATTATGGTTCTAATCTAAATCATTTTCGAAGAAACAATTGATTTGTCGCATAACACTCTGTAGAAATTTACGATGTGGTACAAGGCTCTAATATTTAAAAAGAAAGAAACATACAACTAAACTCTTGTGGCTACCTTTACCAAATGAAACAACTATCTTCTCTTCGTATGATGCATTACCATGTGCACAAATTAGCTCTGACATCATACAAGAGAGTTGATTTCCTCTTACAGATTTATCTATAAACACTTGTATGATACATATTAAACACTTAATGTAAACATCTCATCTCATAGTCAAGAGCCAAGTTACCAAGAATAAATGAAGATAAAAGAAAGTAGTAAAGATCTTTACCCATTGCAATAGAGCTATCTATATTTTTTTATAACACACTTGACAATGTAAATGCACTAGCTAGAAGAATAAACAAAATATGGCATGTTATACCAAAAATATCTACAAATATTTCCAAGTCTTTCTTCTACTACATCCTGAGCTAAAAAGGTATTGACAAAACATTTTATCAATAGATCAACAACATGGTATAAGCAAATTCATGTCCTGCAAAATAATAACCAGGCATTAAAATAAAACTATAATGCATTGACTGAATGGCACTATGCTCTGCACTCACAATTAAGTTGCAATATCAAAATGACTCAAAGCATGCTCTTGTCAACATGTATTGATTTGTCAAAGCAAACCTATAAGCTTTCAGTTATGTATTGATTTGAAATATGTTACAATATAAAAGTAGAGATTGTTGCTTAGCCTGCCAAATGAAAATATCATATACTTGCCAGGGTCAGCAAGCAACAAATATAGTGGACCAATGTACATTATGAGAGATTTATACTATATAGTTACAAAAATCTTAACTTTTGTCTCATCTAGCTTCGAATCCACTGTATGGTCATTTTGTGTAAGGCATATAAGTCCCTAGAATTTTATCCCACAGTACAAAGAAAGGTTGTTCAAAGTTGTACTTAGCACCATACAACTGATGATGAATGTCATGATATGTTGTATTATTCTGAAATAAGATATGCAATGGATTTCTAGGGAGCCAAAGGCCACAGTGATCATCAACTTTTTTAATTGTTGAAACAGAGAAAAAGAATATTGATGTTTGAGGCATCATCCCTGAGAAAATAAATGACAAGGCACCACCAATAGAGTCTAGAAGCAAAACTTCCAGTGGATGATTATACAATGCTCCAAAAGCATATGGCACTATAAGATTATGATGTCGTGAATGAATGTACCGATACATTAACTTGTTGCGTTGCATACAACGGTGAAGAAAATATTGCCATGTGTCCATGACCAACATTGCTATTATAAATTGAGTTGCCTGTGCCATAAGTGAAGGTTGTGAAGTTGTGCTCGCTTCAACTGTATTGCCGGTAACCTATTTTCCACTCAAACAACAAATGTTCTACTAATTTTTTCATCAAATGCACAAAACCACGTGCTAAATAACAAGTGCAAATGACTGATTTGGAAACACAATAATATAAAGACAATTGTAAACTGACTAAGTACATTGCTAAGGTTCTCGTCAAAGGCAAAGTCATAAACCCACTAATAATTGCATATGTAAGGACACACAAGACAATCATGACAAATAACAATCTTACACTCAGCAATCATGTGCTCACTTGGATCATCTTCATCGGAAAGAAATAGAAGTATGCAATATATGGCTCTTATAGAGCACCATAATTTATTTGGAAAGGGTTTTCTAAGGTCCACAACAAACATTTCCTGACCTTGAACAAACAAATACAAAGTCAAGTACCAATACCAACTAGTTCTTTAGGATCCTAAATACGCTTAAGATTGTGGTTGTCAATTCGCAATAAAATCATGTATGCATAAGCCAACAAAACGGACACAAGCAATTTGTCTCTCTCCTATACTCTAAATTTCACATGGAGAAAGTTTTGATATTTGCATTAAAACAAAATTTTCTTCTAAGACAATTGCACCATCAAACATTGCTTAGTAGCAAAATCAGGCTGCACTGAACAACGAGTCCATACAAGCTATTTTTATCAAATATATTGAAAATGTTTCTGCATAAACATCCTATAATGAAATGTAAATAATACCTAGTTGCAAGAAAATTGACTCATAACAACAATCTATATAAAACCCAAATACAACATGAATCTCACAAAGAATAAAACACAGGTAAAACATGCAATTATTAGGCAAGCTGGATTGACTGTTCTTAATGGCTTTAAGAACAAGGTTTGCCAAATTAAAACAGGTTGTAAAAACATTGTTGAAGCTTTCCCTATCGTATTGATAGTTTTTAGGATTGTGGAAAATGGCCAGGATTTCATTAGTTTTGTATAGTTTGCTCTATTCCTAGATGAGAAAGTTTACATAAAAACATCAAAAGTCCCAAGACATGTGTTAATTATGACGGTAAGACCTGTTAATTTCTACCATGTATACACATGTGTGTATCAAGATCCTTCTTATGCCTGATGAATATACTTCAACCAACCAAGATAAAAATAGCG
The DNA here is from genome assembly GCA_001517045.1 of Pseudotsuga menziesii. Taxonomy (NCBI): domain Eukaryota; kingdom Viridiplantae; phylum Streptophyta; class Pinopsida; order Pinales; family Pinaceae; genus Pseudotsuga; species Pseudotsuga menziesii. Next base: position 85,399 of record LPNX010790381.1, on the reverse strand, counting down.
AGAGACAAAATCTAAATTTCAACAAACTCCTCTAATTAGGATCCCAAATACAGATCATGGAATAGATCAACAAAAATGAATCCATACCAAACAGAAGCTTGTTTGAATTTTGTTCCTTTTAAAATTAAACTAAAATAATGAAGTTGGTAAATTGGAGTAATATAATGAAAATCATGATGGATCATGATGGGCTAAAGGCCACTGCAGGCATAGCTTTACGATAAGGTAATACCCATATGAACCTAAAGACAAATAGAAAGGTACTTTATAAGTTACACATTCGTTAAGTTCTTGGAGCTTTGTTAAAATAGTGGAAGAAGCAAAAAAAATGAAGATGTTTTGTATTGCTTTACTGGCAACTGAAAATAACAGAGTAACTTATCCATATGGGATTTTACATCTTTTGTTGGAAACAATGGAAAATGGAAATAAAAGCAGATAGAGAAGCGATTTGAGATTAAAATATATCAAGTCATAATAACAAAAAATGTCAAAGGCGACAAATGTTGAAGATAACAATCCAGACCTTGGTATCGAACCAGCTAGAGGTAGAAATCCACATCTTGATATCAATGAAATCAAGATGCTCCTCATTAAATGGTCATGCAATTTAGTGGTAGAGTAGCCTACACCTGCAATCAATACACTGGAGATTCCAACAAAAAATATACATATTGGGACTTAACCCTCTTCAAAACCTAAACCCAATAAAATCTGTTGCGCCACTTCAAGGACATCGCAAACACATACTCTGCAATAAATGGATAACTGAGAAAAACGCATACTCCATCCTCTGACAACCTTCAGAGGCACTTCACGGATCTGGACCCCTCTCTGTGACGAGCAGAAATCACCAGAGTATAGCAGAGACAAAGGGGCAAAATGTGAAACGTGGCGGTTTTAATTCAGAACACGTGACAGCTTTCTATTCACCTTAGGGACACTGATGCTACAGTGTTTTAAAACCCAAATTCAGAGAGAAAAAATGCCTAACGACGTAATTAAGGCTCAAACCCATTTATTTTAACGTTTTGTTTTTCTACCCATTTTGATTGGTGTTGTTTCATGTCTCGGTTCAACCCTGTTATGTGTGCTAATTTGCGATCATAAACATACCCTCTATCATAGGTTTCTCTCTTTGTTGCTTTGTCCATTATTAGTCTGTTTTTTTTTATCTGTCTAAGATGATGAAATATGTGAAATATTGTAATGGTGAATAAACTATGCTATAATGTATTAAAGGAACATTATATTTTTGTTTAAGTAGCCTAGATTCATCTAAACTGTTATAGGGATCAAATTTTTAGAGATGGAAACCTTTTTTACTGTCTCTCTCATTGGATAGAGGTTTGGACCCTAGGGATTTGTTTACATTGTTTTATTTTTTAACATTTTTACATTGTTTTTTTTTAAATTTTCATAGGTTGTTTTATTTATTACTTTTCCATATTCTTTAAAACTTATTATTAGAACTCCCAATGTGATAAGGAAATTGAGTTTTGGCTCCAAGAAGATTCTAATCTTTCTCTAGTTCTGGGTTCGCCTTTGGCCTTCCATGTTGGTGGGTTTGCAGTGAGTCCGTGAGTTTTGCTAGTTTGTTGCAGGTTCCCTGACTCGTGCAGTGGCTGGAACTGCTTCTTTTATGGATTTTCATGTGCTGTTCTGATCCTGCATGGAGTGCTCTGGATCTACAGGTTTGGCTTCTCAAGGATTGGATCTTAGGGTTTTTGCTCCAAGCAGATTGTTCCTTGACCTAGTGGATTTCTCCAGTAGCTGTTTGGTTGCAGAATTTTGGCGAGATCCCTTCTTGCTAAGGCTAGAACTCTTCTTGGATGGTTTTGGCTGTGGGTCTTCCTGCTTCTGTTCTGAGCATTCTTTGGTGGAGTTCTCTCCTGGTGGTCATTTTGATGTTCGGTGGGGAGCCTCCACCACCTCTTCCTCCTGACCTAGAGGATTTCATGAGATTGATTGCTTCTTGTGGCAAGAGGAAAGGAGGCCCTGCTCAGAAATTTGTCAAGAAAGTGAATATCCCATATGTTGAACTTCCTGCTGATCGGACCTATTGTTCGGCCTTAAATATTACTGAACGTGGGTTAATCAAGTAATTCACCGGCCTCTGGCCCTCTCCTAAGGCCATTGATGGTTGGGTGCAGAGAAATTGGTGTCCCTTAGTTTCTGATGGCATCCAGAACCATTTTGTTGGAAGAGGTTATTATGTTTTCGTTTTTGAATCTGCAGAGGACCGTGACCTTATCTTCCGAAATGGTCCATACTTCATGGGCCCTCAAGGGCTCTACTTGAGCAAGTGGACCCCTTATTTTGACCTTACTCAAGACATTTAGTCTGCTATCCTTCTTTAGGTAAGGCTCCTGCATCTCCCTCTACATTGTTGGAACTCAGACTCCCTTGAAGCCATCAAGAACAAGCTTGGTAAATATATTGATAGGGTTGAACGAAAGGACCAATTTTCATGCGCAAGAATCTGCATAGAAGTTGATTTGGAGATTGGCCTTCTTGAGGCAATCAATTTAATAGTCATTGAGTGGTCACATAACCATGAGTTGGATTATGAACAAATTCCATTTAAATGTAGATTCTGCCACAATTACGGCCATTTTGCCCGAAACTGTAAGAAAAAATCAGAAGAGGAAATTGAAAATGAGAAAGATGGTCAATGGACCCAAGTCCAGAAAGCAGGAACTTCCAATTAGGGGCCCAGAAAGAAAGGCAAAGAAGGTAAAACCGTGACAAGTGACTTTGTTGTTGGGAAGAATCTTCCTATTCCTTAGGTTGTTGATACCTCCAAAGTTCCTTCTAATCACTTTGTTGTCCTTAGCTCTTCTGATGTTATCCTCAAAGAAGGTGAATTCCAACAATTTGATGGGCTTGCGATGGAATATGAAGCAAACACAGTCACTCCAGATCAAGCTGGTCCTTCCTTATCGAATCCTCTTTGGGATGGATAACCTTCCCTTGCTCCTATTGGGGATTGCTCTCCCCCTTCTTATGCTGACATTGCCCGTAAGAAACCGACTGATAGCTTTGAATCTTCTGATGAAAATTCCAATGATCAGCTCTTTAAAAAGGCTGGCAGGAAATCTAAGAAGGAGCTCCAGGAAGAAGAGGCTGAGAGGCTTAAGACGCAAGGAAGCCAGTCCACCATTCAAATGTCATATGGGAGGAACAAGAGAACCAAGTCTCCAAAGGGATCAATAAATCCCTCTAACTTGGGTAAGTAATGCAACTAGTCTATTGGAACTGTAGGGGATTGGGGAACCCAATCAAAGCTAAAGCAGTAAAAGATCTAATGAGAATGGTCCCTTCTGAAATTCTCTTGCTTCAAGAGACCAAGGTTGAGGAGGAATCTCTCCTTCTCTTAAGTAAAAACAAATGGAAATTGAACTTGGGCAAAGCATTCAGTGCTAGAGGCACCTGTGGGGGATTAGCCATTCTATGGTGTGAAGAGAAATTTCATTAAAAAATTTGTTTGCCACACAACACTGGATATTTTCAAAGCTCTTTAATTTCTCCAGTAAGGCCTCCATTGCCCTCTTTAATCTCTACGTACCAGTTAATTACATTGAAAAACAAGTATGCTGGAAATTGTTATCGAAATTCCTAGAGGCCAATTCTCCTGTAAATATAATTTTAGCAAGTGATCTCAACATTTCACTAGATTCGAATGAAAAAAGGAGGTCTGCATGGTAAGTAGAGTTGATTCAATCTTGGGATTTGATTGACTTAAAACCCAAGCTCGGGCGTTACACATGGTCCAACCATAGAGTGGGAGCCGCAAGTATCTCTGCCAGGCTTGGTGGATTTCTTGTCCACAGTCCATTAATCGATGGGAAATCCATTCTCTCAATAAAATTTTTACCTAATCTCTCATCAGATCACCATCCAATTTTATTGATGTTCAAAAAATAAGAGGAACTTGGGCCAATCCCGTTCAGGTTCAACCTCCTCTGGATCGAGAGAGTCGGGTTTATGGATGTTGTATCCCATGCTTGGTCACAATATATTGTTGGCTCTCCCAGTTTTTTCTGGGAACAGATACTGAAGAAGACCAAAATCGCGCTGAAGCATTGGGTCAACTCCTCTGCCCTTTCCTATGACCATCAGGAAAGAAAGAGTTTATGAGCTAGCTGCAATTCAACTGGGCATGGAAAACAAAGATATTTCCAATTCTCATTTATCTCTTCAGAAACTGGACCAGTTTAATACCACTTAATCATTCAGACATGAAGAAGAACAACTCAGGATAAAGTCTCATTGCCTCTAGCTGAAGTATGGACATAAGAATACCACATTTTTTCATAGAAAATGCAGGGTTAGATTGTCCCAAAATCATATCTCGGAAATATCCTCTGGTGAGGGGGTTACTATTAAAGGTCAAGATCTGCTAAAACAGTTTGCTAGTAAGCATTTTCAGCTTCTATTTCAGGATGATGGTCTCATTGATGAGGGTGTTTCTTCTGAATTCTTGGAGAATTTCCCTTCTCTTGTTAGTATTGAAGACAACTATGCTTTAATGAAACCCTTCTCTGGAAAGGAAATTGTTGATTTCATCTGGGCTATGGAGTCAGATAAAGCTCCTGGGCCGGATGGCTTTTCCTTTCATTTTTATAAAGTCAGCTGGCCATCATCAAAACAGATTTGGTTGTATGGTGACTGCCTTCCAAAAAAAAAACAAAAGTGGGAGGGTGCACTAACTCTACATTTCTCACGCTCATCCCCAAGGAAGTCGATCCTTCTTCCTTTTATAGGTTCCGTCCTATTTCGTTGTGTAACGCTTCTTACAAGATCCTTGCCAAATTTCTAGCTAACAGATATAAGCTCTTGCTAGGCAAGCTGATCTCTCCTCTCTAGGGGGGATTTGTAAAAGGCTGACATTTAGTGGATAATGTAATCCAAGTTCAAGAAGCTCTTCATTCAAGCTTCCAAAGGAGGGAGAAAGGTATGTTAATTAAGTTGGATATGAATAATGCTTTTGATAGAGTTAAGCTTCCCTTCCTTTATGATGTCCTACTCTCTTTTGGTTTCTGCACTGAGTTTGTAAACTTGATTAAAGCTTGCACTGATGGTCCTTGGATTGCGCCATTAGTCAATGGTAGAACTAATGACTTTTTCAAAGCTTCCAGAGGCCTCCGCCAAGGTTGTCCAATGTCCCCTTTCCTATACATCTTGATGGTTGAAACTCTCAGTAGAAAAATCTTAGTTGAAAAGGAAGCTGGTTACATCCTGGGCATCAAGATTGTTAGGGGTGTGGACCCAATCAACCATGCCCTTTTTGCAGATGACTCTCTCCTTCTAGGAGGGAGCTCCATGAATATTGCATGGGTATTTATCGAAATCCTCCAAAAATTCTGCCAAATCTCAGTAGCTCTGATTAACAAAAACAAAAGCGTTATTTATGGTTGGAATGTCGAACATACAACAATTCTTTGAACAAAAGATTTCTTGGGCTTCCCTGGATTCGACAAGTGGGAAAAGATCAAGTATTTAGGGCTTCCTTTAACCCTTGGATCGTCCCCTCCCTCTCTCTGGTTGGAAGTTCTGGCAAAGTTAAAAGCAAAAATCACTTCTTGGGGTGGACAGTGGTTAACCAAGGCCGGGAAACTAATCTTGATTAAGGATGTTCTTTCAGCTTTTCCTATTTTCCAATCCTCATTGTTGCTAGCCCCAAAGAGTATTTTGACTCAGATTTCTAAATTTCTGCGAGATTTTCTCTGGTCGGGAGGTAAAGGCAGTCAAAACAATATGCATCTAGTAAATTGGGAATTAGTTAAGAGACTAATTTCAATAGGTGGATTACAAATTAGGGACCTTAGTCTAGCCATTCTGGCATTGAGTGGCAAGCTTTTTTGGCAGTTATTTGTGGACAAGAATTATCCAGTCAGTAAGATTTTTCATATGAAATATCTTAAGGGTGGCTCATTAAGAAACACTACCTCTGCTAATACACCAACTGGCACTGCTATCTGGAACTTTTGTAGAAAAGGATTTTGAATTCTTTAATCAACGGGTATTTAGAATTCCCGGCAATGGGAAAATGATCCTTCTCTAGGAGGATAAAATATCTGGGAATCCTCCTCTTTCCTTCGTAATTTTGTTAACAGAGATTATGAATTGGGAAACAAATAAAGGTCTCCTCCGATTGGATGATATTTTCATTTGGGACAGTTATGGCAAATGGGCTGGTCGGTCCATCCCGAATCTTCCTGCTTACCTTAAACCACTAAAAAATTTGCTGTTGTCATCACTTACAGGCCTTGCTCTTGTCCACATCTCCCAGAAAGATGTTTGGGGTTGGGGAATAGATGCAATTTACACAGTTGCTAAAGGTTTCAATGCCCTTCAAAATCCCCACTGTTCACATTTTTGTCCTGCGATTTGGAAATTAGTCTGGGATTCCCATTGTATGCCGAAGGTAAGCTTTTTCTCTTGGCTGGTTTTAAATAACAAGATATTGACAGGTGATATCCTCTCAAATCACGGCTTTAATGGTCCTTTTCGATGCTGCTTATGTAAATCAACCTTGGAATCTGCTGATCATCTCCTTGTCGACTGTGTATTCTCCAGAAATGTATGGACTCTAGTTCTCCAAGGTATAAACTGCTCATTCCTTTCACAAACTTCTATATTGCCTTTTTATCCAGCTTGGCATGCTAAACATCCACCGAAAGCGTCCTCTCTTATTATGCACAATCACTGGCACTCGATTTTGAAATTCACTTGGTGGGCACTATGGCTGGCCAGAAGTAATTGTATTTTCAAAGATCTCAACCCAAACACTCAGATCGTGGCTAATATTTCAAAATCGTGGTTTACTGAATCTACTAGACTATCGATGTGTTCTCTTCCAGCCTCTTTGTGGACGGGCTCTTGCCCTCAAACTTCTAGAAAAAAATGAATTGTAATAAGCCTGTTAGTATCGCTACTTGGAGATTTCACGGGAATAAGGATTCACTTAAAAATATTTGGATGAATTATGCTTCAACAGTAATTTTCTTTGATGGTGCTTCCAAATGGAATCTCGGGGCCTCTAGAGCTGGTGGTGTGGTTTTCTCTCCAAACAAATTGACCAAATTCAGTTTTAGTTGGGGTCTTAGAACCATGTCAAACAATCAAGCCGAAAGCTACAGCTTACTCATGGCAACCTAGTTTGGTAAGTAAAAAGGTTTCAAGTTCGTTCAAATCTTTGGTGATTCTAGGATGCTGATAAAAACTTTAAATTCAGCTGACAGCTTCAACAATTCTACCTTGAATATAATTCTGTAGAGAATTAGGATACATTTGAAAGAATGTGACATGGCTGAATCCTTGCACATTCTCTAGGACTTAAACAAGCTTGTAGATGCCCTGGCTAATAAAGCATGTCTTCTTCCTCAAGGATTTCTTGGCATCTACGGGGAATCCAGTTATTTTCACCTTATTACGTAATTGTGCTCCTTTCATTGTAATTTGTTCTTCATGAGAGATCCCCTCTACTCTATAAGCCTCTGTGCAACCTCTTTTCCTTTTGAAACTTGTAACTTGGTTGATTGGTATATGCCAAAAAAGACCAATATCCTTCTTTAAAATAAAATCACCCGTTTGTGTTGAAAAAAAAGTTATTATTAAATTTTTAATTAAAATGTATGTAGGATCAATTATTACTATATTGGAAAGTTAATAGTATATAATGTGACAACACCTCCCCTATAATGATTGGTAACATTATGTTACGTAACTTAACGTGACAGGATCTCCCCATACTAAGTTGTACAAGCACCTCTTGGTGCAACAAATGAGAGTTAATACTTGCATGGCCCAAGTTCTTGTCCTTCTATGCAAAGGCTCTATCTTTTGTCAAGATGTTATTAACAAACCATAAAAGACCATAATTGTGGTTGTACTGGCATACAGTGTATTTTTATTTGTCCTTGCCTTGTAGTCTATAGAGACTATATAAATCACTTTGTCACATTTTTTTATTTATTTTACACATTAATTAATATGTTTATTATCCTTAGTCCTAAGTTTTGGTTCAAAAATATACAAGAAGCTTTATAATAAGAAAAAATTACCTTTTATTTGGCTTCTTTTCAAGGTGACTATATATTTTCATTGAGGTTGATTTTCATGATGGTCTAATTTCTCAATATCTCTTCCCTTATGCATTGTCAATGTGATTTTTAATTTTTGAGATCGATTAATGCTACTAATGACTCAAGAATAGTTTGATATTAGATTTTTTCCATTTCCCCAATTACCTGAGCTTGGATGAAATTCCTTTCTTTGAGTGGAAACCACCACCTATATGCTTGATCGCCTAATTTCTTCTCCGCCTTCACTATATTGACTCAACAATACTCATCCCCTTATTGTGCCTAAAGGTCAAAATGAATATGCTTTCATAATCAAATTCCTTATCGCTCGACTCGAGGGGGCATAATGGAGCAAAGGTGAGACACGTGTTGTTGGACAAGCCATACTCAAACTATGCAATTGTAACCAGTCTATTAGCTTGGAACATACTCATATGGCCTAACAAAACTGCATATATATATAATAAAAAAATTGTTTCTTCATATAAAATACATGCCATGGGTCAGACCATTGTTTTTCATTCTTTGTTAGAATTATCAACTGGGAACTACATGCTTATTAAAATAGAACCACGCCTTATGGCTCTTAGACCCTATAGAAGATATCTTAACGTCACAAAACACTTCGAAGAATTACCTTAAAGGTTTGACTTTATCCCTTTTTCTAACTGGTTGGATCCAAAACTTAAGCCTAAAAGTCCTCCGCAACAAGCCTTCCATAGTGGATTTTCCCTTCCACAATGCGGGTTGCAGATTGCGGGAATGATTATCTTATTATAACTTTACCCTTTCAGTAATTTTGCTTCCGCAATGCGGATTGCAGATTGCGGAAGGTGTTTAAACCCTTGATCATTTAACTTTCACTTTCCATTTTCCACAATGCGTATTGCGGAGTTCAGAAACACTTAATTATTTTCTAGTTTAACTTATGCTTTCAGCTTTCCGCAATGCAGATTGCGCATTTTGGAAGACACTTAAAATGTTTATAATTGTAACTTCCACTTTCTGCTTTCCACAATACGGATTGCGCATTTCGGAAAACACTTAAAATATTTATAATTTTAACTTCCACTTTCTGCTTTCCGCAATGCGGATTGCGGAAAACACTTAAAATCTTTATAATTTTAACTTCTGCTTTCTACAATGTGGAATGTGGATTACGAAAAACACTTAAAATCTTTATAATTTTAACTTCCACTTTCTACTTTTCGCTATGCGGATTGCGGATTGCAAAAACCACTTAAAATCTTTATAATTTTAACTTTCGCTTTCTGCAATGCGGATTGCGGAAAACACTTAAAATATTTAGAATTTTAACTTTCGCTTTGCGCTTTCTGCAATGCGGATTGCAGAAACACTTAACTTCTTCATAGTTTTAACTTTCACTTTCTACTTTCTACAATACGAATTACGAAAACGATTAAATACTTCCCAGTTTTAACTTCCACTTTCTGAAATGCGGATTGCGGATTTTGGAAACACTTAAATTCTTTACAGTTTTTAAGCTTGCGTAGGGCTTCTGGCCCAAGGTTTTTCACTTATTTTCTCTATGTTTTCTTGGGTGAAACCAAGGAGTTATCAACCTTCGATGGCCTCACAACCTTAAGCCGAGTTCGTTACTTAAATCAAGTTCAGGATTAGGAAATTCATAGTGGGGTTCAGTAGCCAGTTTCCTAAGAAAACTACAGCTAACACACTTTCCTTCATAGCTTTACCATTCATCTAAGGACTAAAAGTATTACACATGGACTTCACTAAGATGGAAATGGTTTCAACCTAGAAAAGCATTTAGGCTTCCCTACAGGGGGTACCTATTTAACAGTGGAGTCCTAAAGCATTTGCAAAATAATATTACACCATTAAAACAACCATATAACCAAATACAAGACTCAGTCATTCAAAATAGAGCATGAGTATTACACCATGAGGAAGCCATATAACCAAATACAAGACTCAATCATTCAAAATGGAGCATGAGTATTATACCATTAGGAAGCCATATAACTAATGCAAGTCATAGTCATTCCAAAACATAGCAAGAGTATTACACCATTAGTGAACCATCTAACCAATGTAGTCACATTCAATCAAAACAGAGCAGGGGTGTTATACCATTAGTAAACCATATAACCAATGCAATCATAGTCATTCAAAACAGAGCACGAGTATTACACCAATAGGGAGCCATATAACCAATGCAAGTCAGAGTCATTCGAAAATAGAGCAGGAGTATTACACTATTAGTGAACCATCTAACCAATGCAATCATAGTCATTCAAAAACAGAGCAGGAGTATTACACCATCTCATAAGAAACATTTTCATTTAGCCTAAGAACTGGTACTTTAAGCACAGTGATGGAACTTGTTTGTAAGGCGAGCCGAATGAAGAGGGGACAACCACATTCCACCCCAATCGTATATTTGACACAGATGTTCTTTGTCCTCAATCATTCCCAAGCTAACTGTGCGTGCCAAGAGGGGAGACAACCAACCTCAGGTTCAGTTTTCCAATGAGAAATCACTTGCCTAACACAGAGTGCTCACACAAAAAGTATTTCTTTTAGCTCTTGCCTAGCACAAAGTGCTCACACAGAAAGAGTTCATCCTTTTTAGCATACTAAGCAATGTCCTGCTTCCTCGCATATGCTCTGCTTTATAGTTCTTTTTGTTTTCTTTTTGTTTTTCCTAGGTCGTTTGCAGCTACGGCCTATTCACCAAGGAATCTCCGTCACCCACTACTTCCTTGATTTTCCTAGGGTGTGTCTGGGGCCATCAAGGAAATTTCAGTGCCTTATGTACTTTCATGGGATTCGCTCTTCTACATCTTTGCTCCCGCACACGTAGTTCCTCATTCAAAATGTCTTGTCCCCATCATTCATCATTTCCTTGAAAGAAAAATGTTTCGGTTACAACTGTCCTCCAAGGACTGATTGGTGGATTCCAGAACCGACCAATCTCATTCAAAATTACAATAGTCAATAAAAAAATGTTACAAATTATGTTTATCTATTGGGGGATATTACATCCTCATCCCCTTATTCGAACACTGTCCACAGTGTTCTTGGTCTTCCTCCATCGCTTCTGGAAATAAACCTGGGTACTTCTTTCACAAAACTTCCTCTAATTGCCATGTCGCCTCCTCTGGGATAAAGTGCTTCCATTGCACCTTAACCCGAGCAACGACTTGGTTCCAAATTACTATTTCTTTCCTGTCCATAATGCGCAAATTTTCGACCTGAAACTTGCCTTCGGGTTCCACCTGCACCACATTCCAGTTAATGACATTAGTGGAATCATGTATATATTTCTTCATTAATGAAAGATGAAAAACATTATGAATTTTCAAATGTGCTGAAGGAGAAATTTTGTATGCCATAGATCCAATCCTTTCTAAGATTTGAAAGGGTACGCAGATCCGTGGTGCTAATTTGGTACAGCTTCCCAATTTAAGGGAGTTGTTTTTGGGCTTGACTCAGAGGTAAACATGATTTCCGGCAGAAAACTCTTTACGATGTCTCTTCAAGTCAGTGAAACTCTTTTGGAAATCATGTGGCACCTTCAAGCTATTTTGTACCTCTCTAACAGTTTGTTCCATGTCTTGCAACATTTCATGTCCTACTATTAGACAATCCATGGGGTTTTCCCAGGGAACAGGGTTAGTACACTTTTTCCCATACAAGATTTCAAATGGGATCATCTTTGTTGAGGCCTAATAACCATTATTGTATGGAAAACCTACTAGATGCAAATAGTCCTCCCACTTAGTGGGTCTTTCCATGACATACATTCTAAGCATATCTTCGATGATTTGATTTGTTTGTTTTGTTTGTCCATCTGTTTCAGGGTGATAACTAGTGCTGAAATTCATCTTGGTTTATAACCTTGCAAACAATGATTTCCAAAAGTTTGATGTAAACTTAATATCTCTGTCAGAAATTACCATCTTCGGTACTCCATGCAGTCAGAATACTTCCTTTAGGAATATTTCTGCAACATTGACAGCTTTATAAGTTGACTTCATAGGAATAAAATGAGCATAATTGCTTAACTTATCTACTACAACCATAATTGAATCATTTTTTTTTAGTTAATGGAAAACTTGTGATGAAATCCAGGGATATTACATCCCATTTCCATTCAGGAATTGGCAAAGGTTGTAGCAAACCTACTGGATGTTGATGTTCAACCTTCACCTGTTGACATTCCAAACATTTAGACAGATAATCAACTAAATCTGTCTTTAATTTGGGCCAAAAGAATTGTTTTCTGAGGGCTGTTATCATCTTTTGGTAACTAGGGTGCCCTGCATAAGGAGGTTTGTGCATTTCATTTAGAATAAACAATTTTAAATCTACAACATTAGGCATGTATACTCTCTGTTTAAACCAAATTAACCCTTTCTGGTCTACTTTGAATTCTGTCCCATTCAAGTTTACCTCGTCTTTTAGTAACTTGTTCAGTAAATTTACATACGCAACATCATGTATGATTTTTTTTCTTCTTCTGCTCAACAGATCACTTTCCGGTTGGATCATAGTGATCTCATACACTTCGTGAGTTCTTCAACTGAGTGCATCAAACACCCTACTTTACTTACCCTTGATATGCTTTACTTCAAAATCAAATTTACTTAAGAAGGCCATCCATCTTGCTTGTCTGGCATTTAGTCCAGACTGAGTAAACATATTCTTCATGCAGGTGTTGTCTTTCAATAAAAGGAACTTCTTCCCTAACAGGTAGTGATGCCACATTTTTAAGGCATGCACTACATAATTTCGTTCACATTCTTTCAATTTGGGAGATTCGTAACATACCACATGCCCTTCTTGAGATAACACTCCCCCAAATACCTCCTTACTATCATATGTATAGACTATGTAGTCTTTATAGGGGTCAACCTCCTTTAATATTAGAGCCATGGTTAATAATATTTTTATATTTTCAAAACTCTCCTGACACTTTGAGGACCACACAAACTTTACTCCTTCTTTTTATAAGGAAGTAATGGGATAGGTTATCTTTGAGAATCATTGGATGAATCGTCGGTAGTAACCAGTGAGTCCCATTAAGGATCAAATGTCAGCGACATCTTTATGCACGAGCCATTTTGAAATAGCCTTTATCTTTTAACGATCTACCACGATCCCATTTTTTGAGATGACATGACCTAGTTACTGAATTTCTTTCTTACAGAATTCACACTTCTCAAATTTAGCATACAACTGGTGGTCTCTTAAGGTCTGTAGCACAATTCCCAAGTGTTGTTGATTTTATTCCTCCGTCTTGGAGTAGATCAGGATATCATCAATGAATATTAACACAAGCTGATCTAGGTACTTGTTGAAAATACTATTCATTATACACATGAATGTAGCAAGGGCATTGGGGATCTCTTATTCGTATTGTAAAATTGGCGGGTTCTGGAGAAATCTTGAGCTAGGGTTTTGTGGATCCTAGGTTTTTTGTGGGATGGATCAGCACAGGCCCTCTCTCAGCCTCCCTTTCATGGATCCTTTGGATCCTAATCTCTCAAGCTATGAATATCGCTTCCAGAACATTGTCGCCTCCATTCCCCCCCCCCCCCCCTCGTCCAACGCCCCTCCTTCATCTTGTTTTGTTAAGCGTTCTAAAATTCCTAAGTTAAAACTCTTTGCAGTAGCTTCAAAGAGGAAAGCCGTCACTCTCTCAGAGAAAGGACTCATAGGTTTGTTCACAGGACTTTTTCCATCTCCCAAATCGATTGAAATATGGCTCAATAAGAACTGGAGAACCCTCATTCAAGGAGAGGTCCAACAAATCTTCTACGAGAAAGGCTATTTTGCTTTCACCTTTGAGAAGAAAGAGGATCGGGACCTCATTTTCAGAAACGGGCCTTATTTTATGGGTCTAATAGGAATGTATCTTAACAAATGGGATCTATCCTTCTACCCTGAAAAAGATATCCCTAAGGCAGTTCCAATATGGGTTAAGCTTCCCCACCTCCCCCTTCATTGCTGGAATGACAAGGACTTTCAGGCAATAGGCAATACCTTGGGAAAATATGGGGATAAATCAGAGCCAAAAGCCCAAATGTTTTCATGTACTAGAATATGTGTTGAGGTTGAGATGGAGAAAGGTTTACCTGAAGCTATCAATCTATCTATTAATGGATGGAATCACCTCCAGACAGTGGATTATGAGCAAATCCCCTTCAAATTCAAATACTGCCATGAGTACGGGCACTTTGCTAAATCCTGTCCAAAAAAACCGGATAAACCTAACCCTGAAGGTCTGCAAAAAGAAGGATGGAACGTAGCAAGCGGGGAAAAAAGTGCAAAGTCAACAGTGGCAAAGCTTCCCCATATCCCGGCAAAGAATGCACCTGGAAACAAGTTTGAAGGCCTACACATTGAGGAACCAGAGATGGAAATCCCAGAGGAAAATGAGGAAGAGGCCCCTCTTCAGTAGCAAGAAATTCGAGGAGAGGCTCCATCTCCAAAGCAAAAGGATGCCAGGGAGGAGAACCACTCTCATCCCATTATCAGAAGGAAGGAACTGCCAACTCCGAAGGCTCAATCACCCGTTGTAGGGAAAAAGCAAGCTCTGAAGAAACTTCAGAAAACTCCAATGAAGAGCAAGAACCTCAATCCAGAAAAGGTAGAAAGTCAAATAAAACCTTAAGGGAACAGGAAGTTGTAAGAGAAAAAGCAGCAGGGAAGCAATCCAATCTTAACTTCCTGGTAAAAAACTCACAAGCAAGCAAATACCTCCTTAGCGCAGAAGAAGAAAAGAAGGAAAGGGAAAATGTGCTCCGACAACTCAGGAAATAATGAAGCTGGTCTCTTGGAACTATCAAGGATTAGGAGGTTCCCAGAAAACTAAAGTTATTAAAAGATTCAAATCAATTGAATCCGTCTCAGTCCTTCCCATTCAGGAGATTAAAAAGACTGTGGAAGATAATCTCTCAACTTTGAAAAATTTGTGGCCCAAAGGAGAAGGGTTTGCTATCAGTGTGAGTGGAGCATCAGGAGGCCTTCTCTCTTGGTGGGACAGTGAGATGTTCGCCATGCAAACATCCATTGAAAAAAAAATTTGGTTGTTCATTAAGCTAGAAAACAAAGAAAATAAATAAGTGTTCTGGATAGGGAATATTTATGGATAAACTATCCAAGCTCAAAAAGAAAATTTCTGGAATTCTCTCGAGGAGCAATGCGAAGGGAAAAAGCAAACCCCTTGCTTCATAGCTAAAGACTTCAATGTCACTATTTCTGCGGGAGAGCGCAGAGGAGGAGTCAAAGTAAGGGATCCCTTTGGAGAAAGGTTGGAGGACTTGATCATGCTTTGGGGACTTATGGGCATCAAGCCAAAGAATGGGACCTTCACCTAGAGCAACAAAAGAATAGGTTTGGGCCACATTGCAGCCAGGTTAAATCGTATTCTAGTAAGTAGCCACCTCCTCAAGACTTTCCCAGAGTCCAAACTTTTGTGTTCGGCCATCTCGGACCATAAGCCGCTATGTCTCTCCTTCCCGCCTATGGAAAATTTGGGGCCCCTTCCCTTTAGGTTCAATCATCTTTGGCTAGAATCGGAAGGGGTCAGGGATATCATTTCAAAAGCTTGGCTCTGTTTTATTCCAGGATCTCCGACTTTTATTTGGGAACAAAAGCTCAAAAGGGTGAAGTCATCTCTCAAGTCCTAGGCCACACATCACTATTAGGAGCCATCTCACAAAAAAATTGAAATTGTCAAAAAAATAGAAGCTCTTTAAGCAGAAATGGAAAAAAATGAGATAACCAGAGAGCACGTTCTCAGGGAGATATAACTTGAAAAAAAATCTGCAATCTATACTAAGGCAAGAGGAAGAAGGATGGAGATTACGCTCTAGAGTTCTTTGGCTCAAGGGGGGCGATCAAAACACCAAATTCTTTCAAAATCAATGTAGACAGAGGAAGTGAAAGAACACTATGAGGGAGATTAAAAATGAAGACGGTACTGTCATAATAGGTCAAGCGACAATCACCAATGAGGTAAGAGGTTTCTTTGAAAATATGTATAATGTCGAAGAGGATGTTTTGCAGGAAAATATGGAGGAAATGGTCAGAGACATCCCCACTTTGATCATCCTAGAGGATTGTCTTCATCTTGAATCCCCCATTTCTGAAGAAGAAATTAAGAAGGCCATTTGGACCCTTCATCTGGATAAAGCCCCCGGACCTGATGGTTTTCCCATTCGTTTCTATAGGATGTTTTGGCCTCTAATAAAAAAGGACCTTATGCGACTCATCTCTTGGATGTCTGAAGGTAAAATGGGAGGCTCCACTAATTCCACTTTCTTAGCTCTAATCCCCAAAGAGGTTAATCCCTCGTCTATCAAAAGGTACAAACCTATCCAAAATATTTTCCAAAGTTTTATCCTTAAGACTCAAGATTATTATCCCTTCTCTGATTTCCCTCAATCAAGGAAGCTTCATCTCTAGTCGCCAAATTAGTGATAACATCCTTATGGTGCAAGAAGCAATTCATTCTAGCACCAAGAGGGGTGAAGCAGGTATGGCTATTAAACTTGATCTTGCAAATGCTTTTGACCAGTTAAGACATGCCTTCATTTTGCTGGTGCTCAAAAAGTTTGGCTTGTAGCAGGGATTTCTCCTTGCTACAGGGGTAGGAATGGCTCCCTTCCTTCTATAGGACGGAAGGGTAGGTTCCTATGTGGAGAAATGCAAGAAAAGTAAACAAAACAGAAAGGAAGAAAAGATGGACAAGAAATGGCCGGGAGCCCCTCTGCAAACAATGTTAGGGATTGACTCCAGCTACCTACAAACATCTATTAGAAACAAAAAACCTACAAAACAAGTTAAGAAACAAACCTGCAAGCAAATATGGGTTAGAAAACAACTAAGCTACTAAAGCAAATACATGAACAGACAATGGTATACCTTCTCTTTGGTGTAATGGGCCACCATGCCCTGGCAGGAAGAAGCACCTCTCTATCTCACTCAACAATGGAGAAGCTATGGCTCAATGGGGAAGATGAGTGGATGAGAGGGGGATGTGGGTGGCTTGAGAGACAAAGGGTCTCAAGGCATCCACGGGCAACATAACAGTATGCAAGGGAAGAGTTGTTTGAGAGTAATCCCCATCCCTCCTTTTATAGCTTTTTTGGGGATTTTTAGGGTTTAAGCCCTTGGTCAGGGCTTTAGCCCCCTTTTTGGGCTTTTACCCCCTTTTGCCCTAAATTTAGCTCCTTTTAGGGTTTTAGGCTCCTTTGAGGGGTTTTAGCCCCTTTTTGGAGGCTTTAGCCCCCAGGAGAGTTATTTAGGCTCCTTTTTGGGGTTATTAAGCCCTTTTACTCATTTTCAAGCCTTTTTTTAGGGTGTGGGGGTCTAATGGGGTGTTATGAAGGTCGTGCATGGGTGTCCTTAGGTGGTGTAGGCCATGTAGAGCTGAGTGAGGGATTTTTCGGGCGAATAGATTGCCCCCTAATGTGTGAGGGCAGGAGCTCATCGTATGGTCGACGGACATCATAGAATTTGCTGCAGAGAGGTGGTGCTTCCAGGGCTGGGGCATGGTGGATTTTGGTTTTTGTATTACTATGGTTCCCATCAATGGGTGAGATACAAATAATGTGTGACATGTATATGGACGAGGCGGGCATCCCCGTGATCGTGATAATGTCAAAAGAATAATTTGATCTATGCTCTAAAATACAAGAGCCGATCATATACAACTGATGGTACATAATGGTTGCCTCAATGTGAGGCTAAATACAATATTGATCTAAAGAACTGCGACATTGGACCCATGGCATTCTCATGGAATGCTATATCTTCATGACTGATAGCCTGCTGTATCTGGGACGGTACATAGCTGTATGGACTCACTGATTGAGAGTCAGAGTCTCTGTGGTACAAGTATGTTGTATCAATCATAAATCTATATAGAAGCACTATTGGGGCTTCTGAACACTGTCTCCAACGCAACCCGAAAATCACAAGGGACATAAACCTATTTAGGTCCCTCAAATAGGCTCATCAATGTGCTAGAGTCAGGTGACATCTGGGGTCTTCGACCAAATACTGCATGGACCAAACCCTGTACGAATCTCAACAGTGCGATGATGTAGTTGGAGTCAAGCACATGAGAAGCAACCATCCCGAGAGGCACTAAGGACTCCTCTCAAGTGGTCCAAGGAACTCATCAATGAGGTTAATGAAACCAGGATACAGGGACCTCTGGATCTATCCTGTGGAATATGTGTGTTGTCGTCGACAGAGGGAGACCTACCCCTAGTCAAGGCAATAGTGTTTCCTTGACCAGAAGCGCGGGGGAGATAACCTAAAGGTGTGAGACAATCTGTGGACTGAACCACTGAATAAGGGGGGGGGAAGGGGGAGGGAAAGAATTGAACAGGGGTAGGGGATGTGTGGTAGACTCAAACTTCCTTTGTTCAGAGTATGACGGCAGGGCGAACCAGGCAGCAAATGAAACTGACTCATGGGAATGGGATCATAGCTGTAACACCAAGAATGTCACTGCAGATGGGAAATACTTGGGGGAGGTGGACACTTTTGATATTAATAGGATCCAAGGAAGACACATCGCAGAGTACTCTGAACACAGGCGACCCAAAGGGGGAATGCTGCCAAACTATTTTTTGTGGGGCGGTGTCTAGAGACACCATTGTGGTACAATCTCGTGGATTTTTAGCGAGCCTGAGAAGGTAAATACTCGATGGTGCTTTCAATTTTAGAGAGTCTGAAAGCACGAAGAAGACTCCAGTGGGGGCTCTTTTTCGTTGGTAGTCTCCTGTGCCCAAAAAAGGATAAAAGTTTACATAGGAGAGCTCGCCCATCTTTTGGGGGATGAGAGACTTATTTACCGTTGGTAGTCCAATCAGCCCGTAAAAGGTTAAACCTATACTGACCAGACGGTCATTCAGATACTTTTACAAGCATGAACAAAACCAAGTTTGCTCGCCAATCTTTTCTTGATGAGAAGGCTGGAAAACAGCTTAACGACAACCCATGGTGAGATTTTTCGTAAAGTGCGGCCCCTTTGCCTGAGAAAGCATAAAAGTATGCAGAGGGGAATGGTCTTGGCTTGAATATGCCAAGGTGGTCCTTTTCATTTGATGGTCTACATAGTCCGCAAAAGGAGGTAAACAAGACAATGTAGACGCCCTTTCCTATACTTTAACGAGTGGGAAAGGAAGCAGCTGTGCTCGGCTGTCTTTTCATTGTTTTTAGGAGTCAGAAAAGAGCTTAAACGAAACTCCAGTGCGGTCAACTGATTGCGGTGGCACAGGCGGTGCCCCATGTCGGGACGGTGGACAGTGGTCCAAAGGTCATCCGTGTAGTATGGACGGAGCAGGTGGCTCTCAAACATACAAATACATGAATGGGATAGATCGCGGCAGAGGCTCGCAAGTTGGTGCGGCAGAGGCACGCAAACCGAGGTGGCTCTCGGACAGAGGTTAGGAGAGCTGTGTGTGAGTTGCGATGGATGGACTTGACTACATGTGATGTGAGTGCAGGTTTGGGGGCAATTATATGCCAAATACGTGCAAGAGAAATAAATCATTTTTTGGACAATGGTCCAGAGATCCGTGTAAGGTGCGGTGGATGAAGTAGACAATTATGTGTTAAAATACAAAATAAGAAGAAAAATGGTAACCCTTAACGAGCGGTGGCCTGAAAACCCACATGCGTTACGGTAGGGAAGAGTGATACAATTACAGGTCCGTAGACACTTGTATCGCCATGCTGTGGCTCGTAAATCGAGGTAGCTTCCGGGAAGCGGTCCTGAAATTTGTTTGTTAAACATGAGACGATGGTCTCATAAGGGGATGGAAATTTGAGCCCCGAGGTGTGAGAGGTGTCTCGAACCGGTTCCGGGTGACTTTGGATTAGCAGCTAATGGTGCTGCCTCGACTTGTGGTGAAAAAATGTTGAAAAACAAAAAGGGAAAAAACTACGCTATAAGGGCCTCATCATGGTTATATTAGACATAGACTCTCTTGAGGTGGAGCCCGTTGCGTGGATTCTTCAAGAGTTGACCATCTGAGTTAGTGAAGAGGTATGCCCCCTTACCGAGACGAAGGTCATTGGCAAGGCGAGATGACGGAATCTAGTTTTTTATGGGAAGAACCAATTCCACACTATGGTTTAAAGGGAACGGGGTCAAACCGGAGGTGGTCTTACAGATCTCTCCGTCATTGTGTAAGTGGTGCTGGGATAGATCAGGTGGATCTTCCATGGCCGACGAGATAGAAGGGAAACTGGTGCTAGAGATCAGGTGAATGGTATTGGTTGTGGTTTTGTTGGCCTTGCCCCTAGTCTCTGTTGGAGGAAGAGGGGTAGGCCTGGAGATGGGAGGAGTATTTGATGGACCTGGAGGTAGGTGCAACATCATCTCAATTGGATGGACATGAGTCAACACATCCTGGGGACACAGAGGTAGGGTAAATGGTTCAAGGTACCACACAGGACCTCCCATTGTGAAATCTTGTAGATTGCTGGTGGCCAAGGCAAACTTACTAATGATACCGGATGGTAGGAAAAGGAAAAGGAAAAGGATCATGTTGAGTGGGAATGAACCCCACTGTTTCCCTAGTAACTGAGGTTGCGGCTATGGCTAGGAAAACAATGGAAGAGACGAGTCTAATGGACCGTCGGTGATGGTGGAGACAAGAGGGTCTGTAGAACTGGACATCATGTAAATGGACAGGGTGTCTGAAGAAGGAGGTGGGGGGTGAACTTCTTCAATCAGAGTGATCTCAGAATCCAAGGAATGTCGACGGAGGTCGGCTAAAGCCATTCAAAATTCGGGCAAGTCTTGGAAATGGTGAGAATAATGTCCATACAAATCGTAGAGGGCGCAAGCATGGTTTGTTCTCAGTGACTTGTTTCTGACTATTGGCACGGTTGGAAGTTCAACCACGAGGAGGTTTTCGGATGTGTCCATGGCATCCAAATGCGCACGGATCATTGGAATTTCAGGGCAATTCTGAGTTGGATGGCCCTGTTGTTCGTAGACAGTGCAAGGCGGGATCTGCCAAGGTTCTGCAGTAGCTTTCGCATTCTTTCCCTTGGCCCTGTTCGAGTGGGGCGGTGCAGGTGCGAGTGCGGTGGTTGGTTTTTACGGACCGGGTGGAGGATGGGACTCGACCGCAATGGGTTGCACAAGTGTTAAGACTACCTGGGGCATTGATGGTTGAGCTGGTGGATCAAGATACCACATCGAAATTCCCAACGTAAAGTTGGGCAGGTTGAGGGTGGTCGTTACCGGCTTGCTCATGACACTAGGCGGGGGAAAGAGGAAGGGAATTGTATGGACTGGAGAGGAGCCCAGATAATTCCCTGATGGTTATATGTGGGGGTGCGGTTGTGGTTGCGGCTGCACATAATGCTGCGGCTGCGGGTGATGTTGCAGTTGCTATTGGTGTTGCGGTTGCGGTTGGGGTTGCGGCTGCGCTTGTTGTTTGGGTGCAGCGGTGCTGGATGAGACCATGCACAAGTCCGTAGTCTCAGTTTGTGTCAGTGGTGGTGACACTAAGGGGAAATGAGCCGTCATGGTGGTATCGGCAAACAACCCAGGGCCCACATTCAATAATGGGGAGGCTGGTGTGTTGTCAACCATGGTGTTGATTGCAGGGACAACATTGGCGTGTGTGGTCATCCCTTGTGGCTCAATGGTGGTGATGGTAAGGATAATGTTGGAAGGTGTTGTTAACCCTTGCGGATCATGATAAGTGAGTTGATCAACCATAACAATCTTTCCTTCATGGGGGAACATCATGAGATGGAAGACAGTTGATGCGACCGCTCTCATGGCGTACATATAACTTCTTCCGAGGAGAAGGTTATAGTCTAGTTGAGTGTTGACAACCTCTATGTCAATTAGAACTGTCTTCCCGACTAATGTGATGGGGACATGGGGGAGGATTCCTTGGGCTTTAGTGGGATGGCCATCATAAGCCTGCAGAGTTGTGGAGGAGGGTTGCAGAATTGGTGATCCAAGTTTCTGCCAGACTAGGGTAGACATAATGCACGTAGATGCCCCCTCATCTACTATGCACCGGTGCACAACCAAATTTCGGATAGACACCGGGATTTGGAAGGCGATAGTGGATGGCATGGGCAATTCTCCATTCTCTGTGTCGAATGTGATCAACTTGGAGTCGAAGGGGTCTACAGCCTCAAGAGCGGCTAGTAAGGATTTTCGCTGCATTGGGCACGTTTTGAGTACCTCCAGAGCGGACATGGTTGTTGGTGTTTGGGCCAAATCATCCATGATGCTATAGCTGACTGCAGCTCTAGTCATGGTGTTATTGACCACTCGGTGTATGGGGGGGCGAGGGAAAGGGGGTAACTGAAGAGGTGCATTGACCGATTTGGACGTGGATGCCGCTGATGTGTCAGCGGGTTCGGTGGTGGTTCCGTACTGATTTCGTCTGGTTTGTAGGTTGACCTCTTCAGTCGTCATGGCTAGCATGTGGTGGACACCTGTTTCAGCCGTGGGAGGTGGCCCCGGAGCATTGGGATTGGGTTGGGGAGGGGGTGCGGTTGCCACCAATCCTTGGACTGGTAATGGGTTCTGAAGCACCATAAGAGGAGTTCCTTGTGGTGCTGGGTTGGGTTGGGCTTGGTTTGTAGCGTTGGTGGCTTGTTGAACCTTGTTCTGAATGGCTTGCTTAGTGCAACCCATGAGGGGACACTCGAATGTGTGGTGCCCGTAGACCTCACAGAATGTGCATGGGTCATTTGTACGCAATGCAGCATTGCATCTTGGTGCATTTGGTCATGGAGGATTTTGGGCGGGTCGGTTTGCCGCGACATTTTTGGGTGGGTTTGGTTGTTGACCACCTCCCTGCGATTGATTATTGGCTTGGTTTCGGGGTCGGTTATTTCAGGCCTGCCCTTGTTGATTATTGGGGGCTGGCTAGTTGGGACGATTTTGTTGTGCAAATACTTGTCCCAACAGAGCAGGTGGAGCAGGGGTGGGGGATTGAACCGCTTGCACTGGTGGTGCATAATAAATTTGGGTGGGTGATGGTGCCACAAATGTGGGCATTTGCCCCGCGTATTGTTGTGTCTACCATGCCAAGGCATGAGCCTGCTGTGGTGGTGCAAGTTGTGCGTAGGAATTTGTTGCTCCGGACTGGGACATCATTCTGGCATAGTCTGGAGTTTGGTTTTGGTAGGTAATACTAGCAGTGTTGCTTGGTTGTGGTGGAATTGCAGGTGGTGGCAGATGGTGCTGTGGTTGTTGGGAGACCGAGCTTATGATGCCATCTGTAGCATGGGATGCCCCTGGTGAATCTTGGTAGGAGGTACCCGAACAGGGAGCGTCTGGAATGACGGTGTAGAAGTATCTAGACTGTGCGTAGATCAGGTCAAACTGTTGGGCCTTCAGTATGGCCTCTTTTTCGGATTGGGGATGTTTGGATGCGAAGTCCTTTACTATGGGTGGGAGCAAAGTTTTGAGAAACCAATCCAAAAAGATCATGTCGTCAAGTTGGATCTTGCACAAACTACGACGTCGCCGTCACTCATGGATGTGGTTTGTTATATGGGCCACGGTGCTTTGGTGGTAGGATAACAATATCCCCACCCCTTAGTCATATCTGACAAGGAGTTGGAAATACTACAGGAACATGAAAGCTAAGGAGTTGAAATCCGGGTACTTGGCTTGCGGTAGTTCAATGTACCATTTGGCTGCTACACCTATGAGGGTGCGTTGGAACAGTCTTAGCATGATCGAGCCATCTACGATGCTATTTGAGGAGCACCATAAATGGAATGTCATGATGTGATTTTGGGGACACTCCCCTGCCTTCCCTTCAAACTTGGGAATGTCTGAGGGAAGTTTGGTTGGCATGGGGGGCCAGAAGGTTTGATGGCGGATGGTTTCGTTTGTCAATCGAGCCAAATCAGGCAAGCTAAGACGAGCCATGAAAGGCAGACTTGACCCTAGGTTGATGTGAGATGGGGAAGGTATGGTGGTGGGGTTTGCAGGTGCATAATGTACCTGTATAGATGGGGGTGCTGGTGGTGCCATTGTAGATGGGCCAGTACCCCCAAGTGTGGTGTGAGGGACAGTGTGGGTGGAAGGGGCACTACACCCATGTATGACAGGAGGGGCAGTGTAGGTGGACGGGCCACTGCCCCCATGTGTGACAGGAGGGGTAGTGTATGTGGAAGGTCCACTGCCCCCAATTGTTGCAGGTGGGACAGATTGAGTGGTTACTATGGGTGGTGGCAGCTAACTGATGACAGTTTGCATGACCATGCTGGGGCCACCTGCATGGTTGTTGGTGATAATTTGGGGTGTGGACATGTGTCCATTGGCGATTTTTATGCCGAAAAATGGATCCAGGTTTGCACCAGCCATGGGGCTTAATGGTGCTGTGTGCAAGTCTAGCTCATACTGATATGGGTTTGAATCTGAATCAGAGGCTGTGTGGCCTTTTGATGGTGTGAGAGGTCATCGAGAATGGTCTCGACAGTGTCGGTTCAATGACCCGAATTGTGGTGATTCGCCTCTTAGGCGCGAGGAAGAGCTTGAGGGATCAATTGTGTTAGATTTGGGTATCAAACTTATGGGAATGATATTTTGGACCCCGGTTTCAATGGCTTCCTATTGGCTGTAGGTGGTCACTTGGCCACCAAGACTGCCAGAAGACAACGCTTGGCTTTTTCGTCACGGGCGTTCTACTCAATCGGTGGGGGTAGTTTCCCGTTTCGCTTGGCAATTCCTCTCAACAGCCTGCTACTTTGGGGTTCCCGTGGTACTCCTCACAATGAGTTTCTGGGCAGAGCCCAAGTACTTCCCATGGTTAAGGAAGTCAGGGACTTATGTCCTCAAAGGCTGTAGATTTTTCAACTTAGTGTAAATTAATCAATTTTAGTGGCTCTCTTAGCGTCATGAACTGGGTTGGGTTGATTACGTGGTATGGTGTATATGTCTTGCTATTTTTCTATTATCAGGTGGCTACAAATGGTTTATGAATTCATCATGTTGTGGTAGAGTTCATATCATTGTAAATAAAAGCAGTAAATAATCATAAATGTTGTAGACAGATACCATTTTTTACCCTAAATTGTGATGGCCTAACTAGGTGACCACCTTGCACATATATTCTTCTTCAACCAAGAGAAGGTGTTGGGCTCTCAACACAATGGGACTAAGCCCATCCGTAGATCCACAGGTCACCTCCCAGATGCAAGGTTGATCAACAGGGAGGACTCTTAGCGCCGTGAGAAGCCCTCCTTCTCTACCACCTCTACCTTCCAGGTCATCCATTTTTAATGGTTTAGAACAATATTGGGTGAAGGGCCTATTACTATACGAGTTGTGCCCTTTGTCTTATCCCAGAATACCCCGAAGGATGATGACTGGGTAGAGGAGGAAGGGTAAGTAAGATTTGATTTTAAGTCAGTTTTAGTTAGGCTATGTTCATTAACCAATTAATTTTTTTTGGATTTACACTTTGTTTGTACAAGAAATTGCAGTAAAATAACACAGAAACATAAATGGGACTATTGTGCTGGACAGAGGCAGCTGAGCCGCACTATAGTCCTTAGTAAACTGAAGATTAGCTTCTGAGTGACAGACCGCACGTTTCGGTTCAAATGTGGTGAGGGGGTCACCAAATTTTTCCAGAAACAGGCGAGGGGGTCGCATAGATTTCACAAACAGAAGCAGTTTTCCTTTCTGAAGGAAGTCGCACCTTTCGGGGGAAAAAGGTCGACCTGGTCGTGCCTGTGAGGCCTAAATGAGCGACATGGTCCCTTGTTTAGGCCCGATAAGTGCGACCTGCTTCGGATTTGGGTTTTTTATTATTATCCTGAGTCAGATCCGGCCGACAGTAACCTGTACTGTGGCCAAACAGACTCGAATTTGCCTTGCAAAGGCTTCGGCAACAATAAAAACTGAAAATAAACAGGATTTAAACTAGATTTGAAAAGAAATTTTAACCTAGGGCACAAACTGAAATAAAACTTTGAAATTTAAAAAACTGAACCAGGGATCCTGTGGGATCGAGCTGGTATGGTCGCCAATTCTGTAGCAGGGATTTCTCCTTGCTACAAGGGCAGGAATGGCTCCCTTCCGTCTATAGGATGGAAGGGTAGGTTCCTGTGTGGAGAAATGCAGGAAAAGTAAACAGAACAGAAAGGAAGAAAAGATGGATAAGAAATGGCCGGGAGCCCCTTTGCAAACAATGTTAGGGCTTGACTCCAGCTACCTACAAACAACTATTAGAAACAAAAAACCTGTAAAACAAGTTAAGAAACAAACCTGCAAGCAAATATGGGTTAGAAAACAACTAAGCTACTAAAGCAAATACATGAACAAACAATGGTATACCTTCTCTTTGGTGCAATGGGATACCATGCCCTGGCTGGAAGAAGCACCTCTCTATCTCACTCAGCAATGGAGGAGCTATGGCTCAATGGGGAAAATGAGTGGATGAGAGGGGGATGTGGGTGGCTTGAGAGACAAAGGGTCTCAGGGCATCCACGGGCAGCATAACAGTATGCAAGGGAAGATTTGTTTGAGAGTGACCCCCACCCCTCCTTTTATAGCTTTTTTTGGGATTTTTAGGGTTTAAGCCCTTGGTCAGGGCTTTGGCCCCTTTTTTGGTCTTTTAGCCCCTTTTGCCCTAACTTTAGCTCCTTTTAGGGTTTTAGGCTCCTTTGAGGGGTTTTAGCCCCTTTTTGAAGGCTTTAGCCCCTAGGAGAGTTATTTAGGCTCCTTTTTGGGGTTTTGAAGCCCTTTTACTCATTTTTAAGCCTTTTTGAGGGTGTGGGGGTCTAATGGGGTGTTACGAAGGTCGTGCATGGGTGTCCTTAGGTGGTGTAGGCCATGTAGAGCTGAGTGAGGGATTTTTTGGGCTAACATGGCTTTCCCTCCATCTTCATTAATCTAGTCCAAGCCCGCATCAATTCTCCCTAGATAGCCCCTCTAATCAATAGAAGACCCACAGAGTTTTTCAATGCCAGTCAAGGGATAAGGCAGGGTTGTCCCCTCTCTCCTTTCCTTTATATCCTTGTCCTTGATTCCCTGAGTAGAAGGCTCATTAGACTTCAAGAAGAGGGCCCCCTCCCAGGACTCTCCTTTAGAAATGGAGTTCAACTAATTAACCACGCTCTTTTTGCTGATGACACTATTCTGTTGGGCATTGCATCCCCCCAAATTTCCAGAAATTTTCTAAGACCCCTAGATCTTTTCCTCTGCTCTTCTGGAAGTTCTGCAAATCTAGATAAATGTCAGCTTTATGGATGGAACAACAATGTGACTACTCTTCGTAACATATCCCAAATCCTCCACATTCGTGTCAATTATGATTGGACTCATTTCATCTATCTGGGCATCCCCATAGCTAAAAATACTTTTGCTTCCTTCATGTGGGCTCCGATCATTCAAAAGATCAAAAACAAAATCCATTCTTTGGGATCAAAGTGGTTAAACCTGGCAGGGAAAGTAACGCTCATTCATCCAATCCTCTCCTCGTACCCTATATATTCCAGTTCAATGATCTTGGCCCCTAAGTCAGTAATAAATAGTATCTGTATAGAAATCAAAAAATTTCTTTAGCAAGGAGGAAAGGTGCAGACAAAAAAATTTCATTTGGTTAAATGGGCCACAGTTAAATGTTCAAAAAGCAGAGGAGGATTGGGCTTAAGGGATCTAGAGAAAATGAACAAAGCACTTGGTGCAAAATTGATTTGGAGATTGGTCACCAGCAAGAAAGAATGGTGGAAAGAGGTAATAAGGAAAAAATACATTAGGAGACCGAGGTCCAAAATTTTGACCTGCCCTTGGACCGGAAAGGGCACCTCGCTCTGGCTTTTATGCAAAGCTTCTCTCAATTTGATTCAGTCAAATTATTACTGGATTCCTGGTAACGGCAAAAAGTTTAAGGTTTGGGAGAATAGTATTATGGGACATCCTTCACTCTCCTCACTCCTGGGGATGAGAGAACTGTCTGAATGGGCTCGTAGCATCGACATCTCCACTCTCTTCGATCTCTCCTCATGGAATTTGAAAGGGTGTTGGAATGGCTGGAAAGACTTCCACCCTCCTGAGCATTTGGAGGCAACAAAGAATCTTCTCCTCACTTCCTTGCATGGCAAGACTCCGATAAACAAATATTCAAAGGACTACATTGGCTGGGGCAAAAATGGAATGTACACGGTCAAAGAAGGATATAAGAAGTTAACTATGGAACCAGCGGCAAACGAAAGCTTGTGGAAAAAGGTCTGGCACTCAGACAATATTCCAAAGGTAAATTCTTTCATATGGACTTTGATGCATAACAAATTGCTTACAGCTAAAAATCTCAGGAAAAGGGGGATAGCAGGCCCCACTAGATGTGCTCTTTGTAACTTGGAGTTAGAAAATTCAATCCACATTTTTCTTTAGTGCAGTGTATCATTGAAAGTTTGGAGGTCTATTCTGACTATTCCCCAAGGAATCTTTGCCACCCACTACTTCCCTGATTTTCCTAGGGTGTGTCCAGTGCCACCATGGAAATTCTGGCACCTGGTGTACTTTCCTGGGATTCATTCTTCTACGTCTCCGCTCTCACATGCATAGTTCCTCATTCAACATGTCATGTCCCCATCATTCATCATTTCCTTGAAAGCAAAATATTTCGGTTACAACTGTCCTCCAAGGACCAATTGGCAGATTCCAAAACTTGCCAATCTCATTCAAAATTACAACAGTCAATAAAAAATGCTACAAAAAATGTTTATCTGTTGGGGGATATTACATAGCTCTTTACTTTATAGCATAAAACTATAAATAATATGGCACGAGACTAAAAATTTAGATTACCAATGTATGGGAACTCCAATCGTCTTTTCATTTATTTATCAAATATAAATACATAGCCATGGATAGTAGCGAGCCCCTTCCTCTTCTCTTATTCTCAAAATTCCCATCAACAAAGGATGGGCATGTGTCCTACACTAGCATTTGTGGTAGTAGGTTTGTATGTATGTTGAGGCCTCAATACAACCCAGGTTAATTGACTAAGGGATCCCCCCCAAAAAATATAATTAGGCGAATTCCATAGTCGACTTGATTGAGTTCTAAAAAAATCTACCACAAAACTTTGTGGAGTTAAATCAACAATTACAAAACTAATTCCTAGTCACTAGGAGATTGATGTTGTGCGGGTAGGTATGCAAGTTATGGGAGAGAAGATTGTTCCTGTTGCTTATAACCATAAAGCCCCAATGTAGCAAAACCATATCTTGAGTACCTCAAGGTTTGACATAAATGCCCAAAGGTTTTCATGAAATTGTTTCTCTAAGACTCCTTCACATGAAAAGGGATAACAATATTCATCTTTCTAATGGATAGTGTCATTCTTTGGGCTCATAGTTGGATATTTGTTCTCTTACGAGGGTATGATTATGATTCAAATCTTCTTAGGATTTTCAAATCTCAAAGGTTAATTATGGATTTGTAGCGGATGTGCTGGTCACTCGCAACATGATTGCATTATGTGATCCTATGTTGTGTTCTTGCAATGGACATAGAAAAAAATCCTCGATATTCATTGATGAGTTTTTTGTGCATGGGCTTTGGCTTGTTTCCCCTCATTGACAAATGCACCATTGAAATGCAATTCTCCCACAACTACAATTCCTACGATGCTAATGCCTAGTGCCATCATTTTTTCATGGAGTTAAAGCTTGAGGTCAATTACTATAATGAATAAACCCTAGACTTCATTCATTGTGTTTCATTTGTTATCTCCTCAAGAGAATGGCCCTTGATGTGCAAGTATAAAGTTTCAGAGAGAATCCAAGTTCTGGTGATCAATGAGCTACATTAAGATTTCTACCAAACCCGCAAACCTCCACTAATTGAATAAACAAAACCACAACAAATGGTCATTTTCTAAGTTAGTGAATTGCAATTGATGAGGTCTGGGATGTTGAGTTGTGGCAAGTTATACTTAAAAAACATGTAATCATGTAAATGCCATTTATAGGCCTAAAGTTATGTTGATTGTTATGCAAAAAAATCATCTCACAAAGTTGTTCCTAACTGGTCTTAGCAATGTGCAGTCATGGATTATTGTAAATGCTCAATTTTGTTGTGCTTTGAACTTTGGTTTCTACTTATACCCTTAAGTGGGTCAGTAGAAACTTTGTAGCTTTACTTATTCAATGGACATATTATGGTTGTTCATAAAAACACAAGAAAATTTTAAATAAAAAGGATTGTTTGTATTTGGGATATGGACTAGCTTAGATCCATCTTAGCTTTGGTTAATGCTTTTTAAAATGATTGCACTTTAAGGTATTTGATCCCTCCCAATGCGTGATAAATCAAGAAATAGATAGAATTAATATAATTGCAAATACTCTTCAATACCAAATAGTTTTTCAGATGGAAAGATCCACGGGAAACCCAGCAATACTTCCCCACATTCGTGGATGGTAGAGGTGGTAAACCGTCGACCATCCTAGCAAAAGGCCTAACCCCAGAGGACCCAAGGCTCAAACCCGTGACCTCCCCTCGAACCAAGAGAGTGTACGCACGTCTTACCAATTGAACTAACCTTTGAGGCTTCAATACCAAATAGTTTATAACTTTGAGTAGATCTTCCATACCTCTTAAATAACTAAGCAATATATATTTACTATTCATGACTATTACATACATATACATAAAGTTCTAACTTTACTTAATTAAGCAATATATATTCAATGTTCATACTTATTTTATTTTATTAATGCATGTGTTGGGTTTTAAATTAATGCATGTGTTTATTTTAAATTTAAATGAGAGCGTACTTTGTTTTAAATTTAAATGAGAGCGTACTTTGTATTTATTTTAAAGTTAATAATGGTACGCCAATTGTAGGTTTAGTAAAAAAGGAATTGACGGAATGAAACACTTAAATAATTGCTGAGTTCCCCGCAAACTTAAATTTCATTTTGGACTTTGTTGATGGTACATGTATGCTCACGCGAGCCCTTTTGAATTATTTCGTTTTTGATGCAGCCCAAGAATGCTTGGAGTTGGGAACAATGTACAATATTGTCAACAAAGCAACTTGCCCATTAAGAGTTGAGCTAGTGAAGGGTTTTCGTTTATGTATTGTGATATACATTGAAACCTCTTTGTATAGCGCTATAGCGTTTTCAAACTACACAAGGAAGAAGAATTTAAAAGGTTTTTATTGCCAAATGATGAGGTTTTTTAAACAAAAGACTTGGAGTAGTAATTTCTTTGGGTAGTTTAAATTTGAATGGTTTGGGTTGAATGATTAAATCAAGTTAAAATGTTATTATGCGTGTAGTATCTTGGTGTCATTTTGGATATATTAATCTACTTGCATGGAATTTAATGGAACATTTTTTAAAGTGTAATGTTTTCTAAAGTTTTATTTTATAAAATTTCCTCGTAAACTGGAGTGGGGGTCTTTGACAGACACTTGGCCTCAATTAAGTCAGTAGAGGTATTATCATGTGAGGCGTTTATGCAATGTTTTGTAAAGTTTCGATTTATAAGATATCCTCGTAATTTGGAGCAAGTGGTCTTGGTGGACACTTGGCCCCAATTACGTCTGCGGAGGTCATGTTATCATAACATGCATTTTATTATGGCCATTATTCATGTGTCTTTGTTTAATGTTGCATTTCATTTTTCCTGGGAGGTCAAAGGTCCAAATGAGCGAGTTTGCGTTTTGATTGTTCCAAAATTAGAGTAGTGTGATCAGGTCCAGGATATGGTTTAATGCTCAGTGGATAGCCTTGTTTGCAATGTGTGGATTTTTGGAACTCGTGGTGCCATGTGAGTTGCGGGCATGCGTCCTGGTCATTGTATTGTACCTGTACTGCATATAAGACGGTTTACCTGTACCAACTAGGAGCTGCAAGGGGAGTTTTCCGACGGAATCTATTGTTTGGTGATTGGGAAGAGTTATTGTTCCGGGGATGGTTGTTAATGCAAATTTGTGTGGAATCTGCTAGTGGATTTGCTTTTTGAAGGGGCTTAGCCAGTGTTTTCGTGTTCTTCTTTGTTGGTTTGAGTTTATATTCTCTGGTGTGAGTGTTGGTGCGTTCTCTTGCGGCAGCGACGAGGGTGTTCTTGGCAGTCTCTGGGCTAGAATTGGTGTTGGACAGATTGTTGTTGGCAAGCACTGTTCGAGCGGTGACAAGGGCGAGGCCATTGTTCAGGTGTGTACAGTATTTCCACTTTGTTTGAACCTTTTATGGTGGGTTTTTTTGCGTGGCTATGGTTTTGTCATAGCATGGAATGCTTGGGTTTAAACCCTTGGTTGTTGATTGTGCAATGCTTCGACTTAAACCATGTTTGTCTTGTGGCCAATATCTTCTTATGGTCTTGCTGACAGGCTTACAATTTTTTTCTTTCTTTCTTTTTTGGCTTGGATTTAGTGAACATGAGGCAAAGGGTAAAGAGTTAAAATCTAGTAACAGTTTCGTTGAAGCTCGAACCTTTGGATGGTTGGCTCTTTGTTGCGGTTTAAAAAAAAATGTTTGGTTCTAGTTTTATAGTCTCTCTCTGAAACAAGAGTAGGACGGTTAGATAAAAAAATGAATTCCTTGCTTGTTTATTAGGAAAAACAAATGTGTTTGCAATAAATGTAATTTTTTTTCATGTCTTCAACGCGGGGGGAGTTGTTTTGAGTATTCAGATTGGCTTAAACTAGCAATTGGGCTCTTTTTTTTGTCTTTCTGGCTCCTGATATTAATAGTCCTATGAAAATATCCTGTCTTCGTTGTGTGTTCTCCACCGGCAGGGTTTTGTGACTTGGGGAGTGCTACTAAGAACACCAACCTGAGATCCTCTTTTCAATATTTTTGTACATCCAAATTCATTTTTTTTAAACCACAACCATTTATCTTTAGGAATTGGTCTACTCGGTTAAGTTGCAGCTGAAGATAGTGCTTCCGTGCACCTGTTGTTGATTTTTCAGTTTCTATGTTTGTTAAAATATCTTCATTGATTTTCCTTTGTTGGTTGCTATTATTGTGGCGATGATGTGTGCATTGCATAACAAGAGTATTTCCATATACTCACTACTTGTTGCATCTTGTTTCTTCTTGCAGTGGTTCAGTGTCTGTTCTAGTCAGAGTTAATATGCTTGTGTGTTTGCTTGGGCTTCAGATACATGCCCTCGTGTCCTCACTATATGGAAGTGTTTTTCTTCTTCCAATTTGCCTATGCTCTCATGATAGGATTGATTCAGTGTTGTTCTGTGTTGTTTGTATTGATGGTGGTAGGTTCTGACAAAGATGTTTTCTGGTTTCCACTAGAAATAGTGATGCCTTTTTTAATTTTCCAATGCTTTCTTTTGCAAAACTCATCATATTATCAAATAGTGGCTAGGTATTGGCAAGCGGTAAATTGGATGTTAGATGCATTCTTTGGTAGCTTATTTTATTGTTCTTTGTGCCTGGGGATAGTTTAGTAATCATGCACCTTTTGCATGGGTGGTTGCTTTTGGGAGGATTTTTTTCCCCATTGGTAGCTTTTGGGAGGATTTTTTTCCCTAGTGGTAGCTTTTACAAGGTTTTTTTGTATTTGCATACCATGTATCGTGTGCAACAAACAATGCTATGGCCTTTCGCAAGTATTTTAGGAAGCAGTTAACAAAGAAGTAAGAATAGCGTATCACACATGTGATTTGGTCCACATTTGGGCATGATGCTACTTGCTTTGAACAAAACATATACATTTTAATGACCATTCACACTACAGGGATTGTCAAAACCCCCTTATTTTCCGACAAATTTAAAATTTTTAAAATGTATATAAATTCAATAAATGCAGTCACTAATTGTTTGATTAGTTATATGTTACCAAATTCATTATCAGTTGGTTATGTTTAGCGATAGAACAGTTCTTTTCAGTTTACTGACTTTGTTCTTTTTGGCGACCACAAGGTGAGATTGTCATGCAAAACTGGGCTTACTTAGCTTTCGAGCTAATGCAGAGAGTTTTTCCTGTTCTTACAGACTACAGGTAAGAAGCTTTGGGCGCTGCTTGTTGTAAATTTCTAAAGCATTTGAAATAAGATTGTCGCAAACAGTGAACTCAGTAAAGAAATAGACACTAAACAAAATTCAAGGTGATCAAGGTATAATTACTTCATTGTCTCTATTTTTTTTTATTCTTAAGGGATAAAATTTAATTTATCAGTCACCGTAATACTATAGTCCTCAAAAGCTTACAGAACTGTTTCACGTCTACCATGGTTGTCAATTGTAAGATAAAATACTTTAAATAATTCTTTACAGGCAGAAAAGTAAGATCAAGGTCTATTTTTATTTGTGCAACTTACTAAATTATGCCATGTCTAAAAAGGATACTACACAGTGCTAAAGAGTTTATGTACCAGACTCTCACTTTCATTTCTCCCAAGTTTAAGGGGATTAAAACCTCATTGCATACTGCAATCAAATATATTATGCTAGTGTTGGAGGTTTAAATTCCTCTATACTATAATTGTTTGGAGAATAATAATCTATTTAAGGTTAGTAATATTATTCATAACTCAAGGTGAACCTTTAAGCTTTTGGAGACCTAACATACTTTCATGCAATTCTGTTAGTTCCATGCTAAATCATTCAAGGTAAATGACTACCATAAGTATGGATATACTTATCATGGTTAGATTATGTAAACAAATTTTCTTTTCATGTCTTAATAATAACCTAGCTTTTGATTACAATAAAATTGGCTTAATAAATAAAGGCCAAGTCTATAACAACTGAGTCATAGAATAAATCTTTACACTTAGTCTAAGGGTTATCTTTGAATCTGCATTCTATCCTCCTTTACCATTTTGGCCTCCTTATCTCCTTTGCATGCATAAAAATACTTGGTTAAATAATAATTCTTCTTTTATTACTTTACAATTACTAGAATAACAGAGTAGATACTTGTAAGTGAGGTTTTTACTAAGAGAATAACATTACTACTCTTCTCTTAAGTCATACTTTATAAGACTATTGTCATTTTGTGATTATAAACGTTTGATGGTAACATTGTAGTAAAGAAAGGAGATATGCAAAATAGCTTAAGTTAAGGTATAGTGAAAGATACACTTTGTTTTATAAACCATAATTATATTTATAAAGGTCGTATGATTCCCCATGACCTCGATGATTACTACCAAAGATTTTGGTGATAAATAATTAGGTACTCATACTACGTGCATGGTGGATTAAATCTAGGTACTGCACCTGGCACCAGCTCGATAGTGAAATCCAGTTCCCTCCTGGGAGGTAATCCTGGAATTTCTTCTGGGAATACGTCAGTAAATTCATTTAAAACAGGAATATCTTCTATTTTTAACTTATCTATTTTAGATTTACTTGTCTCATCTGTAATAGTTACAGCATAGGATTTACACCCTTTTCTAGCTGCTCTTTTAAGCTGTAAAGCAGAAATCTGCCTGATTACAGTTTTCCTAGGAATACCCTTAACCGTTACTGGTTGTTCATTACTATTTACGCACGTAAAGGTTTTATCGTAACAGTTTAAAACTACCTTATGCTGTTCTAACCAATCCATGCCAATCAGTAAATCATATGAGCCAAGTGGCAAAACATTAAGCTTAACTGTAGTTTTAAAATCATCCATAAGTAAAGCACATTCCTTCACATAACAGGTTACTTTTCTTTTTGCCCCAGTGGCTAATTGAACTAACCAGGAATTATCAAACTTATCAACAGACAATTTACACTTTTCCACTATTTGAGGTGCAATGTAACTAAGACTAGCTCCTGGATCAATTAAAATGGTTGCAGGGGTTTGGTTAACCATACCTTCCACTTCCACCATGGAATTCTAATAGTCAGCTTGGCGGTTCTCCAAGGCTGCATTTATTCTGGGCATAGTCGTCGCGAGTTCTCCAATGGTCATTTCCTCTTGAACAGTGTGAATATTGCTGACTGACTTTTTCCTATTTGGGCAGACCGAGGCATAGTGCGGGCCATTACATTCCAAGCACTTAACAGGCTCCTTTCGTTCAAAACTCTTAGTGAAATTCCCATGGTTATTTGCAGCCTCCTTGCCCTTAAAGTTATTGGAATTATTGGAAACACCATTTCTATTTCCCTGGAAATTCTTATTGTTAGAATAATTTCTGTTCTTATTATTCTTGAAATTATTTTGGGGTACAAATTCATTCTTTTTAAACTCAGGCTGATTGTTGTTCTTCTTAGCCTTCCAGTTGGCTAAGCCTTCTTTCTTCTTATTCTGTTCAAAACATAAATTAGCCTTCCTCATGGCTTTCTCCAGAGTCTTCGGGTTATCATACTCAATTCTTTCCTTGATGTGATATGGTAGAGAGCTAAGAAAGCGCTGTACTTTAGGCTTTTCGTCTACCAAATAAGGTACATACCTCAGCAAGCTTAAGAATTTATTGTTCAAATCCTTCATAGTCATTGAACCTAACTTCAATTCATAAAATTATTTAGCTCTTTCTTCATAATATTGTTCGGACATAAATTTCTTCTTGAAGTACCTTTTAAAGGTACTCCAATTAACTTCTTTTTCCTTGATACCCTCGACTCTCTTCAGATCTTGCCACCATATGTCTGCTTTTCCAGAGAGATTATAGATTGCCATTCTTGCCTTCAGCTGATTTGAATAGTTGTATATCTGAAAATACTTCTTCATCCCGGATAACCAGGACTCTACTTCTTCCCCTTTCTCAGTTTCTCCATTAAAAGTTGGGGGCTTTATCTTTTTAAACTCCCCTGAAATCTCTTCATATGGTCTGTACTTCTTCTTTCTGTCATACAGCTCAGCCTCACTACTGTCACTAGTAGTGTGGTATCTTTGTTGTTCTCTGAACCCTTCAGATGATGAACTGTTTTCAGCTTTTGCCAGCTTCATCTTTTTAGATCCTTTCTGATGGCTAACTTCCTCAGATTCGGATCTTTTGCTCCTCCCTTCAGTCTGAAACTTTTCCATCAAAATTTGGTTCAACTCTTCCCGAGTCTTCAAAATCATCTCATTGTCCTTCTACACTGATTCCATTTCAGTCTTCAAATCCTTTATAGTCTGCATCAGCTCTTAAGAGTGAGCAGTCACCTCTTCTAACATAGGTTCCCTGGGCAATTGCCTTGTCTCTGTATCTGGAGACTCCTCCTGAGCATAATCTCCTAGCTTCTCCATACCTGCCTGTTGATTTTCAGAAAAAGAGAAAATTTTCTGTTCTTTACATAAAACATAATATAGGTTAGTATATTATTTTACTGTTGTACGGAAACTAGTTGGGCCACATCAAGGCCTAGTATTTGAACCATGCTCTGATACCACTTGTCAAAACCCCCTTATTTTCCGAAAAATTTAATTTTTTTAAAATGCATATAAATTCAATAAATGCAGTCACTAATTGTTTGATTAGTTATATGTTACCAAATTCATTATCTGTTGGTTATGTTTAGCGATAGAACAGTTCTTTTCAGTTTACTGACTTTGTTCTTTTTGGCGACCAAAAGGTGAGATTGTCATGCAAAACTGGGCTTACTTAGCTTTCGAGCTAATGTAGAGAGTTTTTCCTGTTCTTACAGACTACAGGTAAGAAGCTTTGGGCGCTGCTTGTTGTAAAATTCTAAAGCATTTGAAATAAGATTGTCGCAAACAGTGAACTCAGTAAAGAAATAGATACTAAACAAAATTCAAGGTGATCAAGGTATAATTACTTCACTGTCTCTATTTTTTTTTTTTTATTCTTAAGGGATAAAATTTAATTTATCAGTCACCGTAATACTATAGTCCTCAAAAGCTTACAGAACTGTTTCACGTCTACCATGGTTGTCAATTGTAAGATAAAATACTTTAAATAATTATTTACAGGCATAAAAGTAAGATCAAGGTCTATTTGTATTTGTGCAACTTACTAAATTATGCCATGTCTAAAAAGGATACTACACAGTGCTAAAGAGTTTATGTACCAGACTCTCACTTTCATTTCTCCCAAGTTTAAGGGGATTAAAACCTCATTGCATACTGCAATCAAATATATTATGCTAGTGTTGGAGGTTTAAATTCCTCTATACTATAATTGTTTGGAGAATAATAATCTATTTAAGGTTAGTAATATTATTCATAACTCAAGGTGAACCTTTAAGCTTTTGGAGACCTAACATACTTTCATGCAATTCTGTTAGTTCCATGCTAAATCATTCAAGGTAAATGACTACCATAAGTATGGATATACTTATCATGGTTAGATTATGGAAACAAATTTTCTTTTCATGTCTTAATAATAACCTAGCTTTTGATTACAATAAAATTGGCTTAATAAATAAAGGCCAAGTCTATAACAACTGAGTCATAGAATAAATCTTTACACTTAACAAGTCTAAGGGTTATCTTTGAATCTGCATTCTATCCTCCTTTACCATTTGGCCTCCTTATCTCCTTTGCATGCATAAAAATACTTGGTTAAATAATAATTCTTCTTTTATTACTTTACAATTACTAGAATAACAGAGTAGATACTTGTAAGTAAGGTTTTTACTAAGAGAATAACATTACTACTCTTCTCTTAAGTCATACTTTATAAGACTATTGTCATTTTGTGATTATAAACGTTTGATGGTAACGTTGTAGTAAAGAAAGGAGATATGCAAAATAGCTTAAGTTAAGGTATAGTGAAAGATACACTTTGTTTTATAAACCATAATTATATTTATAAAGGTCGTATGATTCCCCACGACCTCGATGATTACTACCAAAGATTTTGGTGATAAATAATTAGGTACTCATACTACGTGCATGGTGGATTAAAGCGAAACTTTGGATAAGTTAAATGATTGGAAATCATTTCTGGAAAAAAAACGGGGTTGTTAGGACTATACAAATTTTACCCACAGCGTGTAAAATTTTTACGTGGTAACGTGGCAATTCCTTATCCATGCATTCTACTGTTAAAAAGGGCCGCAGTCAAACCCTAACTTCGCCATCCTTCCGTCGCCTTCGGGCATCCCTCGCTCTGTTGCGATTACTCCCAAGCACTGTCGTTACCTTGTCCTGTGACAGCCTTCCAAATGCTACTCCTCCTTGAATGTTCGTCCACTACCTGTAGGAAGCTGTTGTTGTAACACTATCTGGTGCTTTACGAAGGCTATTGATAAAATTCTCAGGGTTTTCACCCTTGTCGTTCCCATGTCTAGAACCCTCATCTGTAAACAAATTTCCTCCTCCGTGAGTGCTGAAGTCTTGTTCTTCGGGACTGCATTTGGATGTATGCTGCGCTGTTAACCCTATTCTCCCTTTCTGCAGAAGGCTTTCCTACTTGCGTTCGTGGTTGTTACACAGTTCGACAGTGGTTGCATCTCATTACAAATACGTAAGAAAACTGTCAGTCCTTCTTCTATTTTCTATCTTGCTTAGAATAAATAATAAAAATCCATTTTGAAACAGGTTTTAATGTGAAACTCTTCTTGTTACAGGTCGGTTCCTTCCTCTGCTTGGCTGTGCGAGGTTGCGATAGCAGTTCTGGGTTTATGGGTAAGCCTGGTTTTTAACCATGGCCGTTCCTCTTTGCTTGGTCCATTTGGAACAAAAAAATGTTGTGTTGTCAAGAACTATCACCCCTGGGGTTTCAGTTTACCTGTTACTTCGTTTTGTTGTTATTCTAGTAGTTGATGGGGCCCTTGAGCTGCACGAGGGTGCTCTAGCTCCGGCCGTAACTGTATTTTAATTCTGTTTTAAAAACTTGCAGAAGATGTGGCTTTGAGTAGTCTTTTAGACTCTTCGCTTAGCTTTATTGTGTAAATGCTAAGGCCGAGAGATAACTTGGAAAAAGGGGTTTGAAACCCTCGATTTCATACTTCTGTTAGTGTTTTGTATTTACAGGGTTCAAACCCTAACTTAAAAACATGAGTTGTTAATACTGTCTTTTCGATTATCTTATGCTTACAGTACATTACTGCAATTTATTTATTTCCTTTTTTTTTACTTGTATTATAATAATAATATTTAAGCTCGGCCGTAGGAGCAATATTTACATGATCTTGGAAATTTATCTTGGGTTAATAATATACCTCTGTAAATTATATTAGTTAGGTTGTAATAATTGAATTAGCTCGATAGGTCGAGCATACTGTAATTCTGTTTATTTAATTCATATTTATTGTGGAGTACTTAAATAACTAACAGTTACTTCCTTTTTAAGTACATAAATTATAATTGATCTTCTATTACTAAGATTGACTAGATCACCCATATTATTGTTCCTGTACTTAGTATTTTATCTTGCATACTTTGTCCATAGAGTATATATAATAGAAAGAATATTTTGTAAGCATATTGCCTTATCTATAGGTGCTATTGTTCCTATGATTATTGATACTTAGTTTATTTATTTGAAAGAGTTGGAATTGTTATTATATAGCTGTTACCCTGCAACTTATAATAAATTTATGTTTTATTACAGTAATTTAGGTATCTGTTATAAACAGCCTTTGAGTACAGAGTTCTAATCCAGTTACTGTTGATATTATAATAGAATACATTACTTCATTGATATATGTATAGAGCTGTGCTTATAAATTTTATATTTATCAACTTTATTCTTTATTAGTTATCAACACAAAATAAATTATTATTTATTTACTGTGTTCTTATCTTTTCTATACTAAATACCTTATGCCTTAGAGAAACACTTTCGGTATTCTATAATATCCCGTTTAAATGACAAGCTAACAATTATAAAATTTACTCATAAAAGAACTAATCTAATTACTGTAAAGTTAATATCTTACACAACTAATATTTTGAGAAGTATAAGTTTACAGTTATACAATTTTGTTTATGTTTAACTAAATAGAAGAGAACTCGAATGAATAACTTAACATATATATCTTTTTATATGTGAACCCTGCTACGAGCTAAAATACCTGTAGGATTAGTTTGAAATTCTAACTGTTCTCTCTTTCCATTTACTTCTTATATAAACAGTGATTAAGACTGGAAGGAAGTAAACTGTAAATCTATGAAGCAATTAGGTTACTGAAAGTAACTAAAGTAACAAGAACTGCTTTTTCTACTGGTACATGCTATCATCAGTAAACGGTTCAATTATTTCTCTGTTTCTAAAAAAATTTAACAGTTTTCCGTACAGATTAATACAATTCCTGATACAAAAGATATTTCTTTTAAAACCATACAAAGAAGCACTCTGAAATCCCATTCATATTCTATTTTATATTATCATCATATCATCTTTCTTTATAATTTTACACCTGTGCTGGAGTACGGTTTGGTAAACCCAGATGTGGAAAAACACAGTGGGTTCTTATTTTTCATCAAAAGATTCTATTACTGAAAAACTGAAAACATTTACATCACTAAACCAGTTAAATCTTTATATCATAAACAACAACATAACATTCAATCATTCACAGTTATTAAACAAAGACAGTTAGGTGACAGAACCTGTTTGAACTTGGACAACAACAGCAATGGGAGGCTGTTCGTCCCTACCAACTCCTGGAGAGCGCTCAAACAACGAATCCTCAGGGCCCCCGAGCTTGCTCTGATCTCCCTGGCTGGAACTAGGTGCAGCAATAGTCAAATACCAGTCTTCAAAACTCAGTATCAAATCTGAACTTATCAGTAAGTTCTCCCAGCTAACAAGCTGTAATAAACCAAGTTACTGCAGACTTTCTCTCAACACACTTCCTTACTATTTTTCCCTTTTCCCCAATGAATTTCCTGAATATCATTCCACCTGAATGATTCTTCTCTGGAAAATATCTGAGCAGCCTCAGCTCTCTTCATTGGGTACTTTTTAAAAGATTGCCTAGGTATTTTTGGGTTAGTTGTCATTTATTGAGCCACCTGCTCTGATCCCACTTTCTTGGGGGATCATGACCCCAAATATAGGGAAGATTGCCACCGACAACTTAGGAAGTGTTCGAGGATGCTGCCACTTGTCTTTTTCCCTCCACCTAGTTCCATCCACCAGTTTGACTAGTAACCTCTTATTAACAGCTCTCCCATGCTGTTGTCTCCACATTTTATTTATTAATAATAAAATATTCAGTATTACATTCCACTTCTTTTGACTCTGCTGAGTCATCAGTTCCTACTTGGCATTAAATTTAACATAATGTCTTAGGAAATATAATTAAAACAATTACATTATTTTAGAAAATTGGGGTATGTGACATACACACCCCCTTAAAATGTAACATCATCCTCGATGTTACTTATTCTTCATCCTCTGCAACCTCCTGGAACATATTCGGGTATGCCTCCCGCATCTTAATTTCCAGTTCCCAGGTAGCCTCTTCAGGGCTAAGGTGCTTCCATTGCACCTTTACCTGTCCAATGGTGCGGTTCCGGAGAGTAATTTCCCTCCTCCCGAGGATACAGTCCGGTTCCACCAGAATTTCTCCTTCTGGTTCCACCTGTACAACATTCTAATCCACCACGTGAGTAGCATCATGAACATACTTTTTCAAAACAGAGATATGAAAAACATTATGCACCTTCAAATTAGGTGGTAACACTAACTGATATGCAACTTGACCAATTCTAGATAAAATTTCAAACGGACCACAGTAGCGTGGTGCTAGCTTTGCACAACTCCCCAGTCTTAGAGAGCTTTTCTTTGGTCTTACCTTTATAAACACGTGCTCACCTACCTGGAACTCTTTGGGAGTTCTTTTTAAATCTGCTTGGCTCTTTTGCCGATCCTGGGCCACCTTCAAATTTTCATGCACTTGCTTCACAATCTCTTCCATTTCTTTTAATAATTCTGGTCCTAACACTAATCTGTCTACTGGATTATTCCAGGAGATAGGAGTGTTGCACTTACGCCCAAACAAAATTTCAAATGGACTGAACTTAGCTGATGACTGATAGTTGTTATTATATGCAAACTCTGCTAAATGCAAGTAGTCTTCCCACTTACCTGGCTGATCTTTAACATACATCCTTAACAAATCTTCCAGCACCTGATTCACTCTTTTAGTCTGTCCATCTGTCTGAGGATGGAAGGAGGTGCTGAAATTCAGTGTTGTGTTTAATCCCTTAAACAAGGACTTCTAGAAATTTCCTGTGAATTTAGGATCCCTGTCTGAGATGATAACCTTCGGCACTCCATGTAACCGAAAAATCTGCTTTAAGAATATGTCAGCTATGTTGGCAGCCTTGTAAGTAGTTTTAACAGGAATGAAATGTGCTGCTTTGCTTAATTTATCTACCACCACCATAATTGAGTCATTTTGATTCTGATTTTTGGGCAGTCCAGTAATGAAATCTAAGCTAATCACTTCCCATTTCCAGCTAGGAATAGGTAAAGGTTGCAGTAAACCAGCTGGATGTTGGTGTTCGGTTTTCACTTGTTGACAATCCAAACATCTAGCTATATATTCAGCTACTTCAGATTTCATATTAGGCCAGAAATATTCTTTTCTTAGCATGGTTACAGTCTTTTGGTAACCTGGATGTCTTGAGTAAGGTGTTTTATGGACTTCATCCAGAATCAACAACTTAACCTTAGGCACATTAGGCACATACAGTTTGTCCTTAAATAATAAAAATCCATCTTTATTTAGACTATAACCTTTTATTAAGCTTTCTGTAGGTTTCTCTTTAGCTGTAACTTGTAATTTTTGATAGATTTCATCCAGTTTTACTCCTTCGTTATGCTGTTCATTTAAATCAGAAGCATAAGTGTTGACTGTTGCTGTAAAATTCAGCTTTGCGTTTCTGCTTAAAGCATCAGCCACCTTATTTTCCTTCCCCTTTATGTGTTGGATTTCAAAGTCATATTCACTCAAGAAGGCTAACCACCTTGCTTGTCTTGCATTTAAGTTGGGTTGATCTAAAAGGTATTTCAGACATTTATTATTAGTCATTAAAATAAACTTTCTACCTATTAAATGATGTCGCCACATTTTTAAGGCATGTATAACAGCCGCAAGCTCTAGATCATAAGTTGCGTAATTCTTTTCGTGGATTTTTAACTTCCTGGACTCATAGGCAATGACATGCTCGTCTTGAGTCAGCACACTGCCTAAACCATCATTACAAGCATCTGTGCATACCACGAAATCCTTATTAGGATCTGCTATTCTTAGAATAGGCGCACTTGTTAATAAGGTTTTTAATTTCTTAAAACTTTCTTCACACTTTAAGTTCCAATCAAATTTCTTGCCTTTCTTTTGTAAGGAAGTGATCGGATTAGCTATTTTTGAAAAGCCTTCAATGAATCTTCAGTAATTCCCATGAATGACCTAACATCTGTTACGTCCTTTGGAACCGGCTAATCTTCGATTGCCCGAATCTTTTCAAGATCGACTGAAATCCCTTCCTTAGTCACTACGTGACCTAAGCACTGGATTTCATCCTTAAAGAAGTCGCACTTGCTAAACTTTGCGAAGAGCTGTTGTTCTCGCAATTCTTGTAAAACTATCTTTAGGTGTTCCTTATGTTCTTCTTTTGTTTTAGAGTAAATTAAGATGTCGTCGATAAACACGACAACAAATTTATCTAAGTATTTATGCATTATATTATTCATTAAGCACATAAAGACAGCTGGGGCGTTGGTAAGCCCAAATGG
This sequence comes from Pseudotsuga menziesii, assembly GCA_001517045.1. Taxonomy (NCBI): domain Eukaryota; kingdom Viridiplantae; phylum Streptophyta; class Pinopsida; order Pinales; family Pinaceae; genus Pseudotsuga; species Pseudotsuga menziesii. Next base: position 40,737 of record LPNX010790381.1, on the reverse strand, counting down.
CATTACGACAAATTCGTAATGTCCATACCTTGTTCTGAAGGCTGTCTTGAAGATGTCCTCATCTTTAATTCTTACCTGATGATATCCTGATCTCAGGTCTATCTTTGGGAACACCGTAGCTCCACGTAGCTGATCAAATAGATCATCTATGCGGGGCAACGGATATCTGTTTTTAATAGTCATCTTGTTTAGTTGACGGTAGTCTATGCATAATCGCATGGTTCCGTCTTTCCTTTTAACAAAGATGATCGGTGCTCCCCAAGGAGACACACTGGATCGAATGTACTTCTTATCTATTAACTCTTTTAACTCAAATTTTAATTCATTAAGTTCTAAAATATTCATACGATACGGGGCTTTTGAGCTAGGTACCGCACCTGGCACCAGCTCGATAGTGAAATCCAGTTCCCTCCTGGGAGGTAATCCTGGAATTTGTTCTGGGAATACGTTAGTAAATTCATTTAAAACAGGAATATCTTCTATTTTTAACTTATCTGTTTCAGATTTACTTGTCTCATCTGTAATAGTTACAACATAGGCTTTACACCATTTTCTAGCTGCTCTCTTAAGCTATAAAGCAGAAATCTGCCTGATTACAGTTTTCCTAGGAATACCCTTAACCGTTACTGGTTGTTCATTACTATTTACGCACGTAAAGGTTTTATCGTAACAGTTTAAAACTACCTTATGCTTTTCTAACCAATCCATGCCAATCAGTAAATCATATGAGCCAAGTGGCAAAACATTAAGCTTAACTGTAGTTTTAAAATCATCCATAAGTAAAGCACATTCCTTCACATAACAGGTTACTTTTCTTTTTGCCCACGTGGCTAATTGAACTAACCAGGAATTATCAAACTTATCAACAGACAATTTACACTTTTCCACTATTTGAGGTGCAATGTAACTAAGACTAGCTCCTGGATCAATTAAAATGGTTATAGGGGTTTGGTTAACCATACCTTCCACTTCCACCATGGAATTCTGATAGTCAGCTTGGCGGTTCTCCAAGGCTGCATTTATTCTGGGCATAGTCCTCGCGAGTTCTCCAATGGTCATTTCCTCCTGAACAGTGTGAATATTGTTGACTGAATTTTTCTGATTTGGGCAGACCGAGGCATAGTGCGGGCCATTACATTCCCAACACTTAACAGGATCCTTTCGTTCAAAACTCTTAGTGAAATTCCCATGGTTATTTGCAGCCTCCTTGCCCTTAAAGTTATTGGAATTATTGGAAACACCATTTCTATTTCCCTGGAAATTCTTATTGTTAGAATAATTTCTGTTCTTATTATTCTTGAAATTATTTTGGGGTACAAATTCATTCTTTTTAAACTCAGGCTGATTGTTGTTCTTCTTAGCCTTCCAGTTGGCTAAGCCTTCTTTCTTCTTATTCTGTTCAAAACATAAATTAGCCTTCCTCATGGCTTCCTCCAGAGTCTTCGGGTTATCATACTCAATTCTGTCCTTGATGTGATATGGTAGAGAGCTAAGAAAGCGTTGTACTTTAGGCTTTTCGTCTACCAAATAAGGTACATACCTCAGCAAGCTTAAGAATTTACTGTTCAAATCCTTCATAGTCATTGAACCTAACTTCAATTCGTAAAATTCTTTAGCTCTTTCTTCATAATATTGTTCGGACAGAAATTTCTTCTTGAAGTACCTTTTAAAGGTACTCCAATTAACTTCTTTTTCCTTGATACCCTTGACTCTCTTCAGATCTTGCCACCATATGTCTGCTTTTCCAGAGAGATTATAGATTTCCATTCTTGCCTTTAGCTGATTTGAATAGTTGTATATCTGAAAATACTTCTTCATCCTGGATAACCAGGACTCTGTTTCTTCCCCTTTCTCAATTTCTCCATTAAAAGTTGGGGGCTTTATCTTTTTAAACTCCCATGAAATCTCTTCATATGGTCTATACTTCTTCTTTCTGTCATACAACTCATCCTCACTACTGTCACTAGTAGTGTGGTAGCTTTGTTGTTCTCTGAACCCTTCAGATGATGAACTGTTTTCAGCTTTTTCCAGCTTCATCTTTTTAGATCCTTTCTGATGGCTAACTTCCTCAGATTCGGATCTTTTGCTCCTCCCTTCAGTCTGAAACTTTTCCATCAAAATTTGGTTCAACTCTTCCCGAGTCTTCAAAATCCTCTCATTGTCCTTCTTGACTGATTCCATTTCAGTCTTCAAATCCTTTATAGTCTGCATTAGCTCTGAAGAGTGAGCAGTCACCTCTTCTAACATAGGTTCCCTGGGCAATTGCCTTGTCTCTGTATCTGGAGACTCCTCCTGAGCATAATCTCCTAGCTTCTCCATACCTGCCTGTTGATTTTCAGAAAAAGAGAAAATTTTCTGTTCTTTACATAAAACATAATATAGGTTAGTATATTATTTTACTGTTGTACGGAAACTAGTTGGGCCACATCAAGGCCTAGTATTTGAACCATGCTCTGATACCACTTGTCAAAACCCCCTTATTTTCCGAAAAATTTAATTTTTTTAAAATGCATATAAATTCAATAAATGCAGTCACTAATTGTTTGATTAGTTATATGTTACCAAATTCATTATCTGTTGGTTATGTTTAGCGATAGAACAGTTCTTTTCAGTTTACTGACTTTGTTCTTTTTGGCGACCAAAAGGTGAGATTGTCATGCAAAACTGGGCTTACTTAGCTTTCGAGCTAATGTAGAGAGTTTTTCCTGTTCTTACAGACTACAGGTAAGAAGCTTTGGGCGCTGCTTGTTGTAAAATTCTAAAGCATTTGAAATAAGATTGTCGCAAACAGTGAACTCAGTAAAGAAATAGATACTAAACAAAATTCAAGGTGATCAAGGTATAATTACTTCACTGTCTCTATTTTTTTTTTTGATTCTTAAGGGATAAAATTTAATTTATCAGTCATTGTAATACTATAGTCCTCAAAAGCTTACAGAACTGTTTCACATCTACCATGCTTGTCAATTGTAAGATAAAATACTTTAAATAATTCTTTACAGGTAGAAAAGTAAGATCAAGGTCTATTTTTATTTGTGCAACTTACTAAATTATGCCATGTCTAAAAAGGATACTACACAGTGCTAAAGAGTTTATGTACCAGACTCTCACTTTCATTTCTCCCAAGTTTAAGGGGATTATAACCTCATTGCATACTGCAATCAAATAATTTATGCTAGTGTTGGAGGTTTAAATTCCTCTATACTATAATTGTTTGGAGAATAATAATCTATTTAAGGTTAGTAATATTATTCATAACTCAACGTGAACCTTTAAGCTTTTAGAGACCTAACATACTTTCATGCAATTCTGTTAGTTCCATGCTAAATCATTTAAGGTAAATGACTACCATAAGTATGGATATACTTATCATGGTTAGATTATGTAAACAAATTTTCTTTTCATGTCTCAATAATAACCTAGCTTTTGATTACAATAAAATTGGCTTAATAAATAAAGGCCAAGTCTATAACAACTGAGTCATAGAATAAATCTTTACACTTAACAAGTCTAAGGGTTATCTTTGAATCTGCATTCTATCCTCCTTTACCATTTGGCTTCCTTCTCCTTTGCATGCATAAAAATACTTGGTTAAATAATAATTCTTCTTTTATTACTTTACAATTACTAGAATAACAGAGTAGATACTTGTAAGTAAGGTTTTTACTAAGAGAATAACATTACTACTCTTCTCTTAAGTCATACTTTATAAGACTATTGTCATTTTGTGATTATAAACATTTGATGGTAACGTTGTAGTAAAGAAAGGAGATATGCAAAATAGCTTAAGTTAAGGTATAGTGAAAGATACACTTTGTTTTATAAACCATAATTATATTTATAAAGGTCGTATGATTCCCCATGACCTCGATGATTACTACCAAAGATTTTGGTGATAAATAATTAGGTACTCATACTACGTGCATGGTGGATTAAAGCGAAACTTTGGATAAGTTAAATGATTGGAAATCATTTCTGTAAAAAAAACTGGGTTGCTAGGACTATACAAATTTTACCCACAGCGTGTAAAATTTTTACGTGGTAACGTGGCAATTCCTTATCCATGCATTCTACTGTTAAAAAGGGCCACAGTCAAACCCTAACTTCGCCATTCTTCCGTCGCCTTCGGGCATCCCTCGCTCTGCTGCGATTACTCCCAAGCACTGTCGTTACCTTGTCCTGTGACAGCCTTCCAAATGCTACTCCTCCTTGAATGTTCGTCCACTACCTGTAGGAAGGTGTTGTTGTAACACTATCTGGTGCTTTACAAAGGTTATTGATAAAATTCTCAGGGTTTTCTCCCTCGCCGTTCCCATGTCTAGAACCCTCGTCTGTAAACAAATTTCCTCCTCCGTGAGTGCTGAAGTCTTGTTCTTCGGGACTGCATTTGGATGTATGCTGCGCTGTTAACCCTATTCTCCCTTTCTGCAGAAGGCTTTCCTACTTGCGTTCGTGGTTGTTACACAGTTCGACGGTGGTTGCATCTCATTACAAATAGGTAAGAAAACGGCCAGTCCTTCTTCTATTTTCTATCTTGCTTATAATAAATAATAAAAATCCATTTTGAAACAGGTTTTAATGTGAAACTCTTCTTGTTATAGGTCGGTTCCTTCCTCTGCTTGGTTGTGCGAGGTTGCGACAGCAGTTCTGGGTTTACGGGTAAGCCTGGTTTTTAACCATGGACGTTCCTCTTTGCTTGGTCCATTTGGAACAAAAAAATGTTGTTTTGTCAAGAACTGTCACCCTTGGGGTTTCAGTTTACCTGTTACTTCGTTTTGTTGTTGTTCTAGTAGTTGATGGGGCCCTTGAGCTGCACGAGGGTGCTCTAGCTCCGGCCGTAACTGTATTTTAATTCTGTTTTAAGAACTTGCAGAAGCCGTGGCTTTGAGTAGTCTTTTAGACTCTTCGCTTAGATTTATTGTGTAAATGCTAAGGCCGAGAGATAACTTGGAAAAAGGGGTTTGAAACCCTCGATTTCATACTTCTGTTAGTGTTTTGTATTTACAGGGTTTAAACCCTAACTTAAAAACATGAGTTGTTAATACAGTCTTTTCGATTATCTTATGCTTACAGTACATTACTGCAATTTATTTATATCCTTTTTTTTTACTTGTATTATAATAATAATATTTAAGCTCGGCGGTAGGAGAAATATTTACATGATCTTGGAAATTTATCTTGGGTTAATAATATACCTCTGTAAATTATATTAGTTAGGTTGTAATAATTGAATTAGCTCGATAGGTCGAGCATACTGTAATTCTGTTTATTTAATTCATATTTATTGTGGAGTACTTAAGTAACTAACAGTTACTTCCTTTTTAAGTACATAAATTATAATTGATCTTGTATTACTAAGATTGACTAGATCACCCATATTACTGTTCCTGTAGTTAGTATTTTATCTTGCGTACTTTGTCCATAGAGTATATATAATAGAAAGAATATTTTGTAAGCATATTTCCTTATCTATAGGTACTATTGTTCCTATGATTATTGATACTTAGTTTATTTATTTGAAAGAGTTGGAATTGTTATTATATAGCTGTTACCCTGCAACTTATAATAAATTTATGTTTTATTACAGTAATTTAGGTATCTGTTATAAACAGCCTTTGAGTACAGAGTTCTAATCCAGTTACTGTTGATATTATAATAGAATACATTACTTCATTGATATATGTATAGAGCTGTGCTTATAAATTTTATATTTATCAACTGTATTCTTTATTAGTTATCAACACAAAATAAATTATTATTTATTTACTGTGTTCTTATCTTTTCTATACTAAATACCTTATGCCTTAGAGAAACACTTTCGGTATTCTATAATATCCCGTTTAAATGACAAGCTAACAATTATAAAATTTACTCATAAAAGAACTAATCTAATTACTGTACAGTTAATATCTTACACAACTAATATTTTGAGAAGTATAGGTTTACAGTTATACATTTTTGTTTATGTTTAACTAAATAGAAGAGAACTCGAATGAATAACTAAACATATATATCTTTTTATATGTGAACCCTGCTACGAGCTAAAATACCTGTAGGATTAGTTCGAAATTCTAACTGTTCTCTCTTTCCATTTACTTCTTATATAAACAGTGATTAAGACTGGAAGGAAGTAAACTGTAAATCTATGAAGCAATTAGGTTACTGAAAGTAACTAAAGTAACAAGAACTGCTTTTTCTACTGGTACATGCTATCATCAGTAAACAGTTCAATTATTTCTCTGTTTCTAAAAAGATTTAACAGTTTTCTGTACAGATTAATACAATTCATGATACAAAAGATATTTCTTTTAAAACCATACAAAGAAACACTTGAAATTCCATTCATATTCTATTTTATATTATCATGATATCATCTTTCTTTATAATTTTACCCCTGTGCTGGAGTACGGTCTGGTAAACCCAAATGTGGAAAAACACAGTGGGTTCTTATTTTTCATCAAAAGATTCTATTACTGAAAAACTAAAAACATTTACATCACTAAACCAATTAAATCTTTATATCATAAACAACAACATAACATTCAATCATTCACAGTTATTAAACAAAGACAGTTAGGTGACAGAACCTGTTTGAACTTGGACAACAACAGCAATGGGAGGCTGTTCCTCCCTACCAACTCCTGGAGAGCGCTCAAACAACGACTCCTCAGGACCCCCGAGCTTGCTCTTATCTCCCTGGCTGGAACTAGGTGTAGCAATAGTCAAATACCAGTCTTCAAAACTCAGTATCAAATCTGAACTTATCAGTAAGTTCTCCCAGCTAACAAGCTGTAATAAACCAAGTTACTGCAGAATTTCTCTCAACACACTTCCTTACTGTTTTTCCCTTTTCCCCAATGAATTTCCTGAATATCATTCCACCTGAATGATTCTTCTCTGGAAAATATTTGAGCAGCCTCAGCTCTCTTCATTGGGTACTTTTTAAAAGATTGCCTAGGTCTTTTTGGGTTAGTTGTCATTTATTGAGCCACCTGCTCTGATCCCACTTTCTTGGGGGATCATGACCCCAAATATAGGGAAGTTGCCACCTGCAACTTAGGAAGTGTTTGAGGATGCTGCCACTTGTCTTTTTCCCTCCACCTAGTTTTATCCACTAGTTTGACTAGTAACCTCTTATTAACAGCTCTTCCATGCTGTTGTCTCCACATTTTATTTATTAATAATAAAATATTCAGTATTACATTCCACTTCTTTTGACTCTGCTGAGTCATCAGTTCCTACTTAGCATTAAATTTAACATAATGTCTTAGGAAATATAATTAAAACAATTACATTATTTTACAAAATTGGGGTATGTGACAGGGATTGTTCATGCTTTGGGCATTATTTGGTTCAAATATATTTCATGTGGTAGTCCCATGGTTCTAGATGGCTTGTTTCCATGATTACTTGGGAACGAAATTGTATTGTTTATTAGGTCTTGTGTGGTCAACATAGTCCTTGAAATTGATAACTAGCAACATAATCTTAAAAGTTTGAAAAACAATAACCGTGGCTTCCAAATAGAACAACGATCCTTGTGCAGAGATTTCTGGTTTGCGTTCTTTGGTTTCTTTTGATTCGATTTGTTGCAGTTTTCTTTCAAACTTTATTTTCATTCAATTTAACGCACTTTTGAAGTTTTCAAAGAAACTTTGAGAATAGATTGTGGCAAAAAACTGGATTATGTTGTTAAAATTAGAACAAAGTTCATTCATTGTAAAATGGAAAATAGGTTAAAATCCATATAGAATAAAGAAATACAATTGATTAAAAGATAGAAAGGTATGGTGAGAGTTATAATACCATGTGATGGTATTTTTTATATGTGATTGGTTGATGGTCTTGTCATCGGGTTAAAATGTGTCTTTCCATATATATGCATGCGCACGCACACACACACACACACACACTTGCGTGCATGTGTGCACACACACACATACACACACATTCATGCACACACTCACACACACATGCATATATTGTGGTTGGAATTGTGTGCATTAGAATCAATCATATACGTAGAAAGCCTACGTGGCACATTAACTAGCACACTAAAATCTCCTAGACTAAAGATCTAATGTTGTTGGACATAAATATATTTCAACTTGACACTATCCTGAAGGGGGCCTAAACTTTGAATTAAACGTACCTTTCCATGTAGTTTGAGGTCCTTGTGACATTAGTGTTTTTTGGTCGCCATATCAGTTTCCTATAGGATTATGGGACCTATCACAATGAAACATGATTGGACCAAACAAATGAAAACTCGTATATTGTGTGTCAAAGCCATTACCCTCTGGATTGTTGTGTGCAATAATTAAATACCAAAGGCTTTCTTGTTTCAATAACAAAGGTCATTTCCCTTTGGATTATTGTGTGTAATAATTTAATACCAAAGGCAAGTATTTTGGGAAGCATTTAACAAAGAAGTAAGAACAATGTATCACACATGTGATTCGGTCCACATTTGGGCATGATGCTACTTGATGTGAGCAAAACATATACATTTTAATGACACTTTATACTACAAAGCTTGTGTATGCTCTAGCCATTATCTGGTTTAAATATGTTTCATGTGATAGTCCCATGGTTCTAGATGGTTTGTTGCCATGATTACTTGGGAATGAAATTGTATTCTTTATTAGGTCTTGTGTGGTCAACATAGTCCTTGAAATTGATAACTAGCAACATAAGCTTGGAAGTTTGAAAAACAATAACTATGGCTTCCAAATAGAACGACAAACCTTGTGTAGAGGTTTCTAATTTATGATTTGTGGTTTCTTTTGATTCAATTTGTTATAGTAGATATTGGCCATCAACAATATGGATTGTTATTCTGAATAGTTCAACCCCGATTCAATCCGTGATCCATGCATTTGTTGATCTATTTTTGTGATAGTTGATTGATATTGAGTATAGGTTGGATTTCCCTTCATTTGATTCGTTAAACACTTAACAAGTATTGAACTGAAGTACACGTTAACTGCTAGTTTGTATAGAATAATGTTGGTTGTATGTCATTATGTGTAGAATGGTTTGAATGGAGTTTTATGTGCAAGATTATATATTTGGATAAAAATGAATGTTATATGTAAATGCTAGAAATAAAAAAATTGCTTTACTGCTATTAGGATCTGCTTGATATAGAGTAAAGGGTCTTATCTTCTTCAAAGGTTGATGGTTGTGCCACAATTTGAACTTAGATGTGTCTTTTTGTGTGCATGCATACATATATACATATTTTGATGGCATGGCTTAGTTGCATAGACAATTTCCTTTGGTAATTGTCTATGGACATGAATATAGTGTTGTCTAGTATCCATGTTTCCCGGATTTGCCATTGCATGACATGCTTGAAGAAACGACAAATTTATGGTTGTTGGGTGGTGATTGCATTGAAATTGTTCAATAATATCCATATATGGTGTCAAAAATATTATCGTGAGACTCCGCAAGTTAGTAATGAGCAACAAATTCTAAAAAAAAGAATGTGGCTTCGTTTGGGTGTTGTGGCATTTAAAGATTTGAAGGTTGAACTGGCTTTGACAATTGGAAGTTGCATACATTGTGGCTACCCATATTTGATCTTCTATGCAACAGGGTTGATCATGTCTAATGATCATAGTATGTCTGATGCTGTGAATTCTTGCTAGTAATTTCTTCCTCTCTCTTGATTGTATTTCCCAACCACTTTGTTTTTTTCCTTGTGCACAGTTTGCCATGGGTGCATATTTCTTGTTGCATTGAGCTTAATACTTGTATCATTACTAGTGTATATTGTTGCATCGTTGGAAGTCAATAACTACATCAACTTAACTGTTCAATTGATTATGAATGTGAGCATAAAAATATCAGGCTATGAATAAAGCTGATTTTTTTTCCCTACCTGCAATTGAAAGCAAAGTTGCAACTCAACCTATAGATGATATTCTTGGGTGGATCTATATTCCTACTGTGAATGGGGTGATTATCTGCTTAGACGAGGCTGCTTGCACTTATAATTATCATGAGATATACATTGATGCACATGTTATGTGAATTGTGTGGCTATTTAATTGCTGCTAGGGACAATCATATTTAATTCAGAATTCTAGTTTATTTTTTACTTGCAACAAACACTCTTTTAGATGCATCCCTGTCTATTGGTTGTTGTCTATCCTTGTATATTGGTTATTTCCTACATCTTGCAATTTTGTGGCTTGTCATACAATTTTTTTAAAATGCATAGATTTCCAACTATAATTGAAGAGTTCCTTGCTTTGTGGGAAAAATCCCCTGGCTGATTACTATGGCCTCTTGGTTAGTTGCACCAAATATATTCTTGGGTTGGGACCAAGTAGTGCATAATGCTAGCATTTATCTAGGGAACTTGATATAGGATCAAGTCAGATAAGCCCCTAACAATTATCTAGGGCCCCTTGGCTGATCCCAAGGGTTCCTGCTCCGTTAACTAGGAAAATCTTGGTCAGTTAACCAAGATGATGATGTGTGATGTCCTCCTCTCCTAGGTCTTCGAGATGGCTGTGCTAGGTTGTTTCCTTAAGTGACTGGACACCCCTTGGAAAATTCACTAGCAATTGACCTTAGGAACAATCAGGAGGATCAGAGGATCACACCATCTAGTTTGAACCTTCCTTATATGGTGATGATAGACTTCCAATTATTGCACGGGACACATGAGGACCACATACATTGAGAGAGAGAGAGTTATAAGGGTTGCTTCCCCTCCTTATAGTTAGTGCTTTTGTTGACTTTTGGTTAGCCTTGTGTTGAGCCCTCTTTTGTTTGACTTATGTTTAAGCGCCCCCTTTGAGTGTGGTGTCCTACCCTTCGCCATATCTTATACGAAACCCTCTCTTAAAGACATCCCAATATTAAAATATATTTTTATGTGGAAACCTTCCTAAAAGTATGATGACTTGACTTTAATAGTCTAACCCTAACGTCAATGAAAATTTAGAAGTAGGACCTTCGAGGAGGTCCTTGAAAGGATATAAATTTAAGCCTAACATTCGTTGTAAAGGTATCTTGAAGAAGTAATTCAAGCTTTGATTTTGACATGATAGTTCTAGGGTTTCAATAGTCTTGTTTCGATGGGATCAAGTGTGTTAAGGCTCCATATGTTTGAGTGTACACTTGTTTTGGGCTCCCCTTAACATAAAAATGTCATTTCTCAAGGTTCTAATAACTTATCACTCCTCCGTCCTTCCACATGTATGAACTTGTGATTCCTTCTGCAGCTGCAGTCTGTTGTTTGACATCTATTTTAAGGATACATTTTGTCTCCTTGCTTAGCATTGATTGGAAAAAGGGTCTCATGAGATTGCAGTATTTATTGGTTGTCTTGGTTGATGTTTTGGAGCTATTGTTCGATGTGTCATACCCTCATTGCAGTTGTTGTATCTTTTGAAGTAAATCTATGGCCCAATCCTTCAACACCTTGTCTCTCTCACTCTCATGTATATTCATGCTCTTAGGTAAGGGCAAGTTTATGTTCCATTTATTGACTTGTCTATGAGAGGCAAGATCTCATCTAAAAGTTGACTCTAAGTATAAGGAAGGTTCTCCCCATTAAGTAAGTTATCATATTTAATTTTGTTTGTGTTAATTATATATATATTTTTATTGTTGTCATTGTTCTACATTTTATGATTTTATTTAGTGTTATTACTATGTATTTTTGTATTGATGAAATTCTTGTTAAAAAACCCTAATTTTAACACACAATAGATAAAATTTCGGTTTTTTTTTTACCAGATAATTCTACATCATTAACTTGTGCAAATTTTCTGGTTCGTTTATATGAGCTCACAATCTTATACATACTTGTTATGCATTGGCAATACCCTTTTGATTCAGCCCTTTGCAGAAAAAATAAAATAAAAAAATTATATGCTAGGCTAATGATTTATATTGTTGTAAAGAAAAAAGTTACATCCTTGAAGACCTGGGTTTCCTCTAGAATATGGATGTTTGAAATTGTTCTTGAATGAGTGGATAAAAAAATCGATGGATTATAAAAAAGAGGTCTCTTTAACAGTCTATCTAGTTATATTGAGTGTTCATAGAACTTGATTGCGAAATTGACAATAAGGGGTTTGGATTTTACCCTTTGTATTGATAATCTAATGCTAGAGGGCCTGGGGATACCTCTGACATGAAAAAACAAAAATACTGGGATAGCTTGCTTTCTTGAGAGTTTTAGTTATTGTTCAGTGTCAAAATATTAGTCAAGGATGGTGGATTTGGTCGCAGAATGTTTCGAGTAGAGGCCATTTGTCACTCACTAGTGGAAAAGACAAAAAATACCAGCACAAAACCCATTTTTTCTAATTTTTTTATTTTCCCGACTTAAAAATTACTTTAATACTTTAACTAGGGTCTTTTAATTCCTTTGATGGTCTAAATTCACCATTCTTACTCATTTTAGGGCAATGGAGGCCAGTATTCGCCCTAGATTTATTGATTGATGGACAATGGGGGATGAATTTGACAATGGTTCCTCGATCCATTTAAATGGACAATATTTTCTTGATTTAGTGAAGTGAACTCAAAATTCATCTCCATTTTCTTGACTATGGGTAGAGAATATATAAATTCTACAAGGGTTATTTAATTATGAGTAGTGGAGCCCCGAATCAGAGCAATTACAGATTTGGCATTTTATCCAAGTTGTGTTTGAAACAAATTCCATGTTTTGTAGCATATTCTCCACAGGTTTAAAATTTTTTACCATGGGAAATTACAAGTAATGCAAGAGAATCTAGTGTCCAAAATATAAAGCATGCTAGATAGATTCATGCCATAAATTACAAATGATTATAAATACTAGTTTAATGCCTCATGTTAGAGATGGAAATCTTGGTGTCATTTTGGACATATTAATCCAATTGCACATAATTCAAGGAAACAATTTTTTTAAGTGCAATGTTTTCTAAAGTTTTATTCTACAAAATTTCCTCGTAATATGGAGCGAGGGGTTTCAGTGGACACTTGGCTCCATTTACGTCAGTAGAGGTGTTATCATGGGAGGTGTTTGTGCAATGTTTTGTAAAGTTTTGATTCATAATATATTCTTGTAATTTGGAGTGGGTGGTCTCAGTGAACACTTGGCCCCAATTACATGAGCTGGGTCGTGTTACCATAACCATTAGAGGAAATTTCCACTCAAAATGGGCCTCCTAAAATGAACTAATAAAATAATATTTATTAATTTTGGAGGAAGAAAAGAAAAACACTACTTTTTTGTTTGTATTTTTGACATATCTCCCTGTGTTTTTACTCAAATTTCGATCGGGAGAGCTCGTTGGATGCGGAATTAAATTCCGCATCCAATGATTACCCACTCGGCATACTTTTGACAGACCCCGCTACCCCAAAAACAAGAAATACCTGAAAAAATGGAATGATGACATCATCATTCCATTTTTTCAGGTATTTCTTGTTTTTGGGGTAGCGGGGTCCGTCAAAAGTATGCCGAGTGGGTAATCATTGGATGCGGAATTAAATTCTGCATCCAACGAGCTCTCCTGATCGAAATTTGAGTAAAAAGATAGGGAGATATGTCAAAAATACAAACAAAAAAAGTAGTTTTTTTTATGATACCTATCCCCAAATTTATATTAAAAAAGTGTTTATTATGGCCACGATTCCCATGCCTTCGTTTAATGTCACATTTCATTTTTCCTGGGTGGTCGAAGGTCCAAATGAACGAGTCTCTGTTTTGGTTGCTCCAAAATAAGAGTAGCATGATCAGCTCTAGGACGAGGTTTAATGCTCGGTGGATAGCCTTAGTTGCATTTGTGTGCATTCTAGTCTCCCAGTGTTTGCATTTTCATGTTTAGGAAGGCAATTTTTTTATTTTATTTTTACATTGAGAACTTCTTTCTTTATTATGAAGAATTTACCATATAGATAGGTTAAGTTGGTAGACACATGCTTAGTGTTGTTTAAAAGCCTTTAAAATACACCTTGATCTCCCATGTACATGTATTTTTGGTGTTTATTGGGTGTTCCACCATTTATAAAAGCCGATGAAAATAATGCATAATTCAACCTTTTTTTTGGCTAACTTCCATTGGAGATAAGTAAAAAAATTGATGGTATGGGATGATACAAACCCTGTATAGTCCTCTCCTATGTTTTTATCCTTAGAGTATTATGCATTTTTGTAGGCGTTGTGTGGTTTGCTTTGAACCAGTTCAGCAAAATCTTCTGTTTTAGGACCTAGAATTGATATTTTGAGCTTGAATTGCGTTCTCACCAGTTCAAAATGGTTTGTGCATTGATACATGCTTTGCAAATCATAACCACAACTGGGCATAGACATTCCCATACAATTCTTATTAGACTTAAAATAAGAGCAACAAAACTATCAAGTTGGGTAGCAAAATTTGGTACAAGTCAATTTTCTCTTACTTATACACTTTGCCTTTTTAAGTGGTAAACATTGGGCTCATTTTTCTGAGTTTATATTTAGTGTTTTTATTCGTAACCAACAAGACATTTCATATGTCTTCAGTTGTCTTTTTACAAGGTATGCATGCCTTTCAATGTCTTTAATTCGAATGCATTTGTGCATTATCATTAGATCTTATAACTACCCCAGTCAACTGATGAACTTGTGCTCTTTGACCAATTGCTAACCCATCAAGGCTCTACCAAAACAATTTCCTTGAATCTTGATTGACAACAACTCACTCAAGTCCACATAAGGCTACGTATGCCTCTCTACATCTTGCAATTGTTTGGTTTGACATACAATGTTTTTAAGATGCACAGATTTCCAAGTAGAATCGAAGAGTTCCCTGCTTTGTGGGTGAAAGTGTCTAGTTGATTTCTAGGGCCTCCTGATTAGTTGCATTAGATAGATTCTTGGTTTGGAACCAAGCAGTGCATAACCCCAACAATTATCTAGGGAAATTTGTCAAGAACCAAGTCAAATAATCCCCTAGCAGTGATCTAGGGCCCCATGTCTGATCTCTAGCATTCTTTGTCAATTAACTAGGAAGATCTTGGTCAATTAACCAAGATGATGATGTGTGATGCCATCCTCTCCTAGGTGTTTGATATGGTTTTTCTAGGTTATTTCCTCAAGGGATTGGCCACCCCTTGGCAGAGTCACTAGCATTTGACCTTAGGAACAATCACAAGGATCAGAGGATCACATCATCCAGTTTGAACCTTCGTTATATGGTGATTATAGATGTCCATTTATTGCATGGGACACATGTGGACCACATACAATGAGAGAGAGAGAGTTGAAGGGTTGTTTCCCTTCCTTGTAGTTATCCCTTTTGTTGACTTGTGGTAATCCTTGTGTTGGCTTAGCCTTGTGTTGACCCCTCTTTTGTTAGACTTATGTTTAAGCGCCCCCTTTGAGTGTGGTGTCCTACCCTTTGCCATGTCTTATATGAAATCGACTCTTAAAGACATCCTAATATTAAATGATTTTTTATGTGGAAACCTTCTTAAAAGTATGGTGTCTTGAATTAATAATATAACTCCAATGTCAATGAAAATCTAGAAGGGCAACCTTCTAGGAGGTCATTGAGAGGATATAAATTTAATCTAGGCATTAATTGTAAATGTATCTTGAAGAGGTAATTCAAGCTCTAATTTTGACATGATAGTTCCAAGGTTTCAATGCTCTTGTTTGGGTGGCATCGAGGGTGTCAAAGCTCCTTCTTGTCAAGGCTCTCTCTCTCTCTCTCTCTCTAGAGCTCTCTCTCTCCCTCTCTCTCTCTCTCTCTCTCTCTCTCTCGTATTCAGAAAAGTGGTCTCATGGACTTGTAGCATTATTGGTTGTTTTGGTTGATGTTTTGGGGTTGTTGTTGAATGTGTCGTACCCTCTTGTACCTTCTGTTGTAACTGCCTCTCTCTCTCTCTCTCTCTCTCTCTCTCTCTCTCTCTCTCTCTCTCTCTCTCTCTCTCGTATTCATGCCCTTGGGTAAGGGCTAGTTTATGTTCCATTTATTGACTTGTCTCTATGAGGCAAGATCTGATTTGAAAGTTGACTATGAGAATAGGGAAGGTTCTACCCATCAAGTAAGTTATGGTCTCATGGACTTGTAGCATTATTGGTTGTTTTGGTTGATGTTTTGGGGTTGTTGTTGGATGTGTCGTACCCTATCTCTCTCTCTCACTCATGCCCTTGGGTAAGGGCTAGTTTATGTTCCATTTATTGACTTGTCTCTATGAGGCAAGATCTGATTTGAAAGTTGACTATGAAATAGGGAAGGTTCTACCCATACCCATCAAGTAAGTTATCTGATTTAATTTTGTTTAGGTTATATATATATTATTTTTGTTGTTTCTCTACAATTTATGTTTTTATTTTAGTGTTATTTACTGTGTATTTATGTATTGATTAAATTCTTGTTAAAAAGCCCTAATTTTGACACGCAATAGATAAAATTGTGTGTTTTTTTACCCAGATAATTTTGCATCATTAACTTGTGCAACTGAATGGTTCATTTATATGAGTTCACAATCATCTATGGATTAGAAACTGGCTATGAGAAAAGAAATCATATTTGCAAGAAAAAAAAGGTCTCATTAATAGTCTATTTCGTTGTATTGAGTGCTGACACAACTTAATTGTGAAATTGAGAGGAAAGGGTTTAGATTTTACCCTTTGTATTGATAATCTAATTCTAGAGGGCCTAGGGATATCCTTGTCATGAAAAAACAATGAGATAGCCTGCTTTCTTGGCGGTTTTAGTTAACGTTCAGTGCCGAAATCTTAGTCAAGGATAGTGGGTTTGGTGTGGGAACATTTCTAGTAGAGGTCATTTGTTACTCACTAGTCCCTTCTGCCTAAGATTCTTATTCATCATTGGCCAAGAATTTTTCTAAAACGCAACGTGTCTTGATCAATGTCTCATATATGGATCTATAAATTCCAGTTTCATCGTAGTATCCGACTTTTGTTGAAAATATTTGTCCTGCTTGGTGTAGGAAATTAGTGATTTTACTAGCCATTGGATTCTTGGTCAGCCTGGAAAAAATTGTAGCACTACTCCTAGGAAAAAACTAGTTTCAAGAATTTGTTAGAGGGCTTCGATGTCCACCTTTTTAGTGTTAAGTTTTATAACACATCTTTGATTCCATAGCAGTAACAGTCTCTTTTCAATTTCAACTCCTAGTTATACCATCCATTTAGGGCTATCAATTGTCTCATGTGGACTGATTGAACCTCCAAAACCCATGCAACACATTTTTCGTGGTCATGATAGACAAACAATACCCCTGCAACTGCCTTCAAAGGGTGGGATAAACCTTCAATGTGGAAAATAGATAAAATACGAGCACAAACCCCATGGATTTGTCTTGCTAGGTCGAAGATAAAGATCATGTGAAGTGCATTGTTAAAATGATCTTGCTCTCTACTCATAATTGACCACTGAGTGATATAGGCATTAACAAATACAAAATTTAAGGAAACCACCTTTCAAAAACCATTTATTTATTTATTTTTAAATTTTATTTACTAAAACATTAGTTCAATACTTTAACTAGGGTTTTTTACTTCCTTTTAAGGTCAAAATTCTCCATTCTTACTCAGTTTAGGGAAATGGAGGCTACTATTTGACTTGCATTTATTGATTGATGGACAATGGGGGTTGAATTTGGCCACAGTTCCTTGATCCATTGAAATGGACATCATTTTCTTGATTTAGGGAAGTGAACTCAAAACTCATCTCTATTTTCTTGACTATGGGCAGAGAACATAGAAATTCTATAATAGTTCATTAGTTATGAGTAGTGGAGCCTTGAATCAGAGCAATTATTGATTTTGTATTTTTATCTAAGTGGTGTCTGAAACAAATTCAATGTTTCATAACATATTCGCCACAGGTTTGCAAAATTTTACCATGGGAATGTTTATATCATGTCAAATGCAATTTTAAGTTATCTAAGTTATTCAAGATTTTCCCTAGTATTCATTTATCTACATACATAGTGGGTCAAAATCCACCAATATTACTCAGTTCGGGGTAGTGGAGGACGATACCCACCCTACATTCTTGGATTCATGGACAATAGAGGTCAAATTTTCCTAGGCTTTCTCGATCCATAATAATAAACATTGTTTCCTTGGTCTAGGGCATTGGGCTAAAAAATCACCAATGTTTTCTCTATTGTAGGTAGAGAAGATTGAATATTCTAATAGTTCTTTAGCTATGAGTAGTGGAGCCCTGAATTACAACAATTATTTTTGTTAAAGAAAACAATTTTAATTATAGATCACTTGTGAGCTAGAATGCCACAAATAGAATTTGGTATTAAATTTGGAGGAGTGGGTTTTCCTTATGCACGTGGTAATTGTTTTTTTATGCCAAGGTCATAATATCTAATGGACAATCCTGGTTTTATTATGGGACGCCCAAAGAAATTCATTTTCATATGGAAAACCAAGAAAAAGGGTTCCTGCAACAGGTTGGATTTTCTCTTGATGGGATATTGATAACACAAATCCCATAGAGAATACAAGTAATGCAAGAGAATCTAGTGTCCAAAATATAAAGAATGCTAGATGGATTCATGTCGATATATTACAAATGATGAAAAATACCACTTTGATGCCTCACATGAAAGATGGACCCAACCCACATCATGATCCTGATAAGATCATCCATAGCATTCTCATGTGTTAGATTTATTGCTAGAAACATTATCCATGTTACTAGTTTTTAAATCCCTATGATATGTTAGTTTTTATATATATTATTAACTTAATTAGGATCTTTGTTTGAAAGAATAACAAGTATAACTAGATGCATAAGATATAACAGATACACAAGACATAAAGATTTCCACTAGGGAAACCATAAAGGAGAAAACCTTGCAAACTTCCTCAGAATAGTACAGTCACAAAGACTGCATCATAAAATGATCAATCCCAGTAATAAGGAGTATTCGATAGTTATCTATCTCTCCTCCCTTCTCTCTCTCTCTCTCTCTCTCTCTCTCTCTCTCTCTCGTGCGAACGTGAGTGAGTGTGAGGTGTGTATAAATGAGGGAGAGCACCTCCCTATTTATACTAATCAAGTGACTGGCCTTTTACATGACTGGGCCGACCTATTTCACTAATGGGGCCAAATTCTCCTAGAGAGACTCCAAATACACATTACATGATGTTACAATGGGGACTATTGCCCCGACTTACAATGGAGGTTGTACCTCAAGGTCTAGACACAATAAAGACATTCTGCAAGGAGGTAAACACATCTCCAATGGGAGTACAACAACATACAATGACAATATACATCATAATATATTCTAAAGTTAGAAATACATCAACACTGCCTCTTAACTAGGAAGGTATACTCTCTCTTCCATAGTCATCAACACATCTAGTCAAGTCTTCATCGCAGAGTCATCATCACAAAATCAGAGAGTCATCATCATAGTTGTTGCCATCATCATCTTCTTATCAATCATGAAATGGTACACTTTGTCATCGAAATTTTCTGCAAAGCAAATCCTTTTTCATGCTGGGTGTAGGCCTAGTGCTCATCTAGGTCTTCATCACATCTTCGAGCAAGAAATCTCATAGTGACTGTCCAGGACCTTCTTTACATTGACACAATAATAACCTATGCCTTCTGACTTTATCTTGTCATAACTAGATAATCTCTTTTGTCCTACACAACACAAAACACAGCACACAGAGAATCCATGGTCAACCTGCATTCTACCAGTAAAGGAGAACCACATAGGTGCGCCTCTCGTGTTTCATGACATAATCATCTCAACATGGGAACACACATATATAGATATATATGTCAGGACTGATTACAACCAGACAACCTGCTACATCAGGAACTTTACGTTCTAGGTCAACCTCAAGGACTTATTACTTTTGAATAACCTGCTACATTAGGATCTTTTTCGCTTAGGCAACCCTCAGGGCATATTGAATCTGAGTAACCTATGTACCACTCTAGGACTCCTTTTACTCTCGGACAAACCACATGATTTATTACATTCGAGTAACCCGCATACCACGCTAGGGCTCATATTTACACTCGAATAACCTCTCCTAGGACTAATTACGTCCAAGGATAACTTTCGAGCTTCTCTAGGACTAATTACATCCGAGGACAACCTACATGACTAATTGAGTTTGAGCATTTGACTGCACCAAGATTTTTCTCGCTCGAACAACCTGTCTCATTTCCCATTTGAGATATTATGCATCTGCTCTTTCTAGCATAGAATCATATCAGGACTGATTACATCTAAGGATAACCTGCGAGCTTCACTAGGACTTATTACATCCAAGAACAACCTATAGGACTGATTACGTCTAAGAAACCTATGATCTTCACCAAGATTTAACGCTCATACAACCTGTCTCTCTAGCTATGCTAGAACACATCAATAACTCTTTTGAGGGGTCTTGACCTGGATCAAACCAAGTATTTCTTTGAAGTACTCAAACTTCACTCTCGTTAGAGGCTTGGTCAACACATCAGGCATCTGCCTGTCCATTACCATGTACTGGATCTTCGCTGCTCCTCTCTACACCATATCCCTAATATAGTGGAACTTAATCTCGATGTGCTTCGACTTGTCATGGAACACAAGGTTTTTTGATATCTTCAAGCAACTTTGATTGTCGCAGAAGATACAAGTCACAACCAACTAGAGATCAAACAAGTCAGATAGTAGCTTTTGTAGCCACACTACCTCGCAACTATTCGAGCAGGCGACAACATACTTTGCCTCTATGTTACTCAGCTCCATGCATGATTGCTTCTTGCTGAACCAGGAGATCATGTCAGATCCCAAACTGAAGCAACAACCTGAGGTTCGCTTCCTGTCAGTGGTGCTACTTGTCCAATCTGGATCAACATAACCGTGTAGGTTAATCTTTTGAATCACATCATATTTGAGCCCATAATACATTGTACCTTTTAGGTACCTCAGTGCATGATTTGCAGCTATCATGTGAACATGTCTCAGATCCATCAGGAACTGGCTCAGTGTGTTCATCGCAAAGCATATGTTTGGCCTTGTATTCGTTAGGCACATCAATGAGCGAATCTTCTGACGATACATCGTGGCATCAACCGTCTCGGATGAAGCATCACTCAGAAGCTTCAAGTTAGATGCCATAGGTTTGGTTGTTTCCTTGCAGTCCAAGATTTTGAATCTCTTCAGAATATCCAATGCATACTTTCCTTGTCCAAGGAAGATCCCATCTGCACTCTGCCACACCTCCATGCCTAATAAGTAGTGCATCATACCTAGGCATTTCATCTTGAACTCTGTAGCAAGTCTCCTCCTTGCAACTTTAATGAATTCCTCTTCGCCTATCAGAAACAAGTGATCGACATATAGTAGGAGCATCACTGGTCTTCTATCTTCAACCTTGAAGTAAAGGTTGGAATCCGCTTTACTCTTGGTAAATCCTAGGCTCGTTAGGAATTTATCCATCCTATCAGACAATGTCCTTGGTGCTTATTTATATCCATACAAAGCCTTCTTCAATTTGCACACATTGGTCTTCCTGTCATGTGTCTCAAATCCCAGTGGTTGTTCCACGTACACTTCCTCCTCTACTAACCATTCAGGAAAGTTGTCTTGACATCCATCTAGTGTATTTTCCATTTCATAACTGCTTCCAATGCAAGTATGGTCATAATGGAAGTGTACCTCACCATGGGTGTAAATTTCTTTTCGTAGTCTATGCCTTCTTTTTGTGAGAAGCCTCGTGCTACGAACCTTGCCTTGTATTTCTCGATGCTGCCATCTACAGCATGATTGATCTTGCAGATCCACTTCGAATTCACGAAAGACTTCTTTTCC
The DNA here is from genome assembly GCA_001517045.1 of Pseudotsuga menziesii. NCBI lineage: Eukaryota > Viridiplantae > Streptophyta > Pinopsida > Pinales > Pinaceae > Pseudotsuga > Pseudotsuga menziesii. The sequence goes on along the minus strand of LPNX010790381.1, from coordinate 18,915 downwards.
GGTCTTGGAACTATCTCCCAGACATAATTCTTCATGATCGACTGATACTCCTCGATCATACATCCTTCCTTTCTTTCTTTTCTGTAGCCTCTTCATAGGTGGAAGGTTTGTTGTCAATGATGTCACATAACAAGGCCACATAGTTATTGTAGGGATTTTCCCTTTTGCTCTCTCTATGTATTCCTTCTAGAGTGCCATACCTTTCTACTTCTCGTATGAGCTCTCGTGGCCATGCTAGTTTCCTCTTGTGGGAGTCCTTCTCAAGGATTGTCTCTATTGGCTCTTATGGTTCTGTCATGTCGTGATCTTCATGGTCTTCTAGAATTGCTTCTCCAATTTCCATATCTCGAGCTCTCATTTCTTCAGGTTCCTCGTCCTCTTGAATAGGTGTCCTCCTGGATCTAAAGTATGTTGAATCTTCATCAAAGGTTACATCTATACTGATGCGATCTTCTTGAATCCCGGGAAGTAGATTCTGTAGGCCTTTGATGTATCACTGTATCCTACGAATATACCCTTCTTCCCTGAAGGATCCATATTGGTCCTTTTCTCCTTTGGGATATGTATGTACACCGAGAAACCAAATATTCTTAGATGGCTGACTTCTGGTTTCTCTCCAAAGAAATCCTCTCCAGGAGTCTTGTTGTCAAGTACTCGATGAGAGGTATGGTTTTGTACATACACAATTGTCCTTGCTGCCTCCGCCCAAAGGTGCATAGGAAGATCATGGTCATGTAGCATTTCTTTTGCTACTTCCATGATGGTTCGGTTCTTTCATTCTGCAACCCCATTCGATTGAGGATTGTATGGAGTGCTCAAATCCCTATTAATCCTGGACTCTCTACAGAGTTCCTTGAATTCTTTCGAGGTGAATTATCCACCATTATCAGATTGTAGATTCTTGATCTTCCTATCAATTTGATTCTCAACCAAGGCTTTATATTCCTTGAACTTACTGAAAACTTCATTTTTCCCGTTCAAGAAATATATCCAAATATTACATGAGAAATCATCTATAAAGGAAACATAGTACACATACCCACTTAATAAGCTAGAAGGGATGGGTCCACATACATCCAAGTGTACTATCTCTAGTATTCCTTTGGCTTTGCTCTCACTGTTGGGAAATGTCTTCTTTGCATTCTTTCCTTGTGTGCATCCTTTGCAAACTCTTTCATGCTTTGCCTAGATCTCTAGAAGTCCAGAGACTACTTTGCATACCATCGGTAGTGCTTTGTAGTGCACATGTGCAAGACTTCTGTGCAATCGTTTGCTTGGTTCAATTGACTCATGAACCAATTCTTGTTCAAACTATCCTTTTAGCTTGTACAAGCCTCTGTCTTCTTCTCCAATCACTATTGCATACTCTATGGTCTTCCCTCTAGGCCACATTAGAACTTGGCCATCGACAAATGAAACTATAATTCCATTTGCATCTAGTGCATAGATAGAGAGAAGATTCTTCTTCAATCCTGGAACATATAGCACATCCTTCATCTTTAAGGATTTCCCGTAGTCAATATTGTATGAAGCTTCTCCACTCCCTTTTATGGGGTATTGGTAATTATCCCCAAGTTTCACCTTGTGAGGTGACTCATGTTTAGACATATTAAGGAATGATTCCTTGTATCCCGTCATGTGTTTATAAGCTCCACTATCCACAAGCCAATCATTGCTTCCATATGAGATAGTGCCAGTAAGTGTTGAGATTAGCACATACTCTTCATCTGAATCATCCTTCTCTCTTCTGAATCTTTTGTTTGTTGGTTCATAGTATTAGAAAACATGAGCATGGTGTCTTCTTTTCCCGATGTGAAAATCTCTTGCAAAGTTTCCCTTTTCATCACAAGTATAGCGTCAAACATTTGAAGGATCTCTCTTGGTCTTATTTTGTTTCTTGTTCGTCTTCTTGTTGTGATGAAAGTTCTCCTTATTCTCCTTCTTCTTGAATTTCTTCTTGGTATGAACTGTGAGATCTTGATCTTCAATTGCTCCCATTTTCTCTTCTCTTGTCATGAGTCGAGCTTCTTCTTGTGCACATTCTTCTCGGAGTCTGTTGAAAGAGATCAGCCTCCTTCTTACACAAATTCCTTGAATGAATGAGATCATGATCTAGGGAGACCATTCAATGTAGTCATTACAATTTCTCCTTCTTCGACATTCTCTTCAACCGCTTCAAGTTGTTCTTTGATTTGAGCAACCCTTGTGAAGTAAGACTGTATAGTCTCAGAGTTCTATATCTTCACATTCTTCAACTGGTTCCTCAAATTCATCTTCTGGTTGATGTTGTTTCCTTCGAACATCTTTGTCAAAACATCATATACTTCCTTCAGTGTCTTGAATGAAGACACATGGGGGATGAGGTGATCGTTAATAGAATATGTAATAATTATCTTGGCCTTAGCCATTATTCTCTTATGAGAAGGCTTAGTCTCATCTCCCTATGGTTCTGGAACCTCCTCAGTGATGTACTAATCCAAATCATTTTCTTCAAGGAATAGGGAAATTCTGTACTTCCATGCTTGAAAGTCATCAGCCCCTCCAGGCTTGTCCTCAAGCTGGGTATGGTGAGTCATATTTTAAAATGATAACCTCAAATGGAAATAACAAAGATTTAGATCTTACCAATTTGATGTGTCTGACCTGGTTCTAGAGCTACCTAACCTAGGGTTTGTTAGAGAAACCCTAATTTTCCAAACTTGGAGTTTGCAAATTTTGTTTGGATAGAAAGATGTGCCTCCTTGAGGTGAGTTTCTCATTAAGGTCACTTTCTGAAGACTGAGGTGGGAAACCTCTGAAACTTGATGCCCTAGCTTCTCCCAGCACCATTGACAGGGTCAAAAATGAAACTTCTTCAAATTTGAAACCGCTTCTACCAAAACATGCGCCCTATTGAGGCGAGTTCGCCTAGCCCTCTTTTATTAATGGTATGTGGAGATAACGCCTTGAATTAGGAAGCCCTAGTTTCTGCAGTTGCACGGTGCCTTCTTTTCAGAGAGGCTCTGATACCATGTTATTTTTCCTATATCTTATTAGCTTAATTAGGATCTTTGTCTAAAAGAATAACAAGTACAAATAGATGCATAAGATATAATAGATACACAAGACACAAATATTTTCACCGAGGAAACCATAAAGGAGAAAACCCCGCAAAGATCCTCATAATAGTACAGTCATAAAGACTGTGTCATAAGATGATCAATACCAGTAATAAGATGCATTCAACAACTATCTATCTCTCCTCCCTTATATCTCTCTCTTTCTCATGCAAACTTGAGTGAGTGTGAGGTGAGTATAAATGAGGGAGGGTGCCTCCCTATTTATACTAATCAAGTGACTGAAATTTTACATGACTGGGCCAACTTGTTTCCCTAACAGGGCTGAATTATCCTAGAGGGAGTCCAAATACACATTACATGATGTTATACTAGGGAAAATTGTCCCGGCTTACAACGAAGGTTGTATCTCAAGGTGTAGACACAATAAAGACATCCTGCAAGAAGGAAAACACATGTCTAATGGGGGTACACCAACATACAATGATAATATACATAAGAATATCTTCTAAAGTTACAAATACATAAACATGACAGAACATCCATCAACATGTGGTTTAATGGTTGTCTTATAGTCTTTGCAATGCAAATGAAGTTCAAGTATCTTTGGCCCCTGATGGTCTGTGAATTTGGAATTTGCTTTGAGGATGCTATATTATTTCTTGGGTTGATTATTGTTTCCTATAATCCTAATGAATTTGCTCGTGATTAGTTCAAACAAAATGTCTTAGCATATTGCAAATTCCTATTGTAAATTCTAGAAGGATTTTGCTAGATGTTATCATACTCCATCATGTTATTTCTTTGAGAATTATTGCTAATATTGAAGAAGTGTAGGAGATGGCTATATCAACAACTTGGTAACTATCCATGTGCCTCCATTCTCCTATATAATAGATGTTGATATTTATCATGAATCAATAGTACCTCTTAGTGAGAGAGGCATTCTCTGCAATACCAAGGTTGTCTCGGGAGTACAAATACTTTATCAAGGATAGAGGCTTGATCAACACATATGGAATCTGCTCATTTGTATTCTACTATTCTTTGGGATATAGAGCCATGTTTCCCACTATACCAAGAGATTGTGATTGATCCCATACTAAAGTAATACCCAATTGTTCTATCCAATGTATGTGCTTAGGCTTGGACATTAACTAACTCAATGCACTAATTACAGAGCATATATATGGTCTAGTGTATAGTAAGTACATTAGTGCTCAACAACCAAGTGATACAGATTATGATCCATTGGCTTTGAATAAGAAATAGACCCATGTTTCTTCTCCAAGTTTGACACCGTAGGTGTGCTCATTGGATTGCAGTCTTACATCCCAAATATTTGTAATATATCAATTGCATACTGTCCTCATGAAAGGAAAATCTCATTTAGCTTTTGTTGAATATCTAGTCCAAGGAAATAGCGCATAAGACCAAATCAATGGATGGTTCTGAATAACCTTATAATAAAGGTTGGAATTAACAACCATCTTGGATAATTCCAAGATATTAAGGCAATAGTCAATTCTTGCATGCCAGACCCCTAGAGCCCGTTTAAGCCCATACAGGGCTTTCTCCAGTTTGCATACATGTGAATCCATTCCATGTACAACAAATGCTTCTGGATGCTCTATGTAGACTTCTTCTTCAACTATGCTATTAATAAATGTTGTATTCACATCCATTTAGTGAAGTTTCCATCCAAACACTACAACAAAGGAGATAATCATCTTGATAGTGGTGTATTTGGTAACTAGAGCAAAGGTTTCATCATAATCTATACAATATTTTTTGAAAGAAACCATGAGCTACAAACTTTGCTTTATATTTTTCAATACCTTCATTGGTAGGATGTTTAATTTTGTCAATCCACTTAGAAGTCACTACAGACATCCCTTTTGGTGTTGGCACCACTCCCCATACATAATTTCTCATGATAGGGTTGTATTCATTTGTCATTGCATCTTTCTATACTTGATGTTTGGATTCTCCCTCATAAGTGGAAGGCTTTGCATCAACGATGTGGCTTCATTGAGTTATAAGACCAAAGAATTTTTTAGGCTTCTTGCTTTCTCTCCAATTCTCCTAAAGGAGGTTCACCTATGTCATTAGACAAATGCACCTTTCTTTATGAAAGGTTACAATACTGTTCTCTTTTATTTTATCACATGGATACAAACAAGAGTGCCCAAAATGCCTATGTGATCAACTATTGATTTCTTACTGGTTTTCTTATATATTGTTTGATGAACAATGCATAAAAAAATGTTAATTTATATTTATTTCAACACCTTTTCTATTAATCATGCATATTGTTTGTTAGTTATTTCCTTCGGTTCTGTTTGTGTTTGTTTTTCCCTTTTGAAATTATGCTAAGCTCTACACAACCCTTAGTAGGTACCTTTTGGAATGGGTGTGTGCCTAAACATGCGCTACACTTCCTCTATTAGAAATATGAATTTTAGTAAGCTATTGGAAAGTAAATTCGTAGGTGGAATCCAGGCACCTGAAAGAGACATTGATGAAATTGGCAACTGGTGCTTTCATTCATCTTTGGCCACTACGATAAGTGCCACTTTAAGTGTTTTGTGTCATAGTTTGTATGGTTTAGCAGTATGGGTATTAGGACATGCATGTCAATGTTAAGGATCTAATGGTGACAAAGGTTAAGGGTTAATAATTATGTTGGTCATGGGTTATAGGTGTTATTAGTTTGGTATAATAATGATTAGGAAATACATGCATTAATAGTTATGATAGTTATCTTTTATGGTGGCTAGAAGTTACATGGATTGTGGTTTTAGGTTCAATAAGGGTGATAAGGGATGTTAGGGGTTAGGGGTTAAGGGGAGTAATGGTTACTATTATAGGGATTATTGGCTATAAGGATTTATAATCAAGGGTTATATTGGTTCAAAATTAAATTTTCATCATAAAATTTTAAATTTGTTGGTTACTATGAATTGTAGGGATGATAATGGTTAAGACTCTTACAAGATAATGGTTATTAATGTTATGGGATGGGAATTAGCGATTAAGATTGAAAAGGGTTTGTATTTTTAATCATTAAGGGTTATAGTTGTCTGTGGTATTTAAGGATTAATATTCTCTAGGTTAGTCTTATGGGAGATATAAGTTATATCAAATTTTTTTCGTAAGTAATCCTTCTATATATTAACAATGTTTACAAAATGTTACAACACGATTTCCCATGTACATGATTCTAGAATTTTCAATATAATTTGCAGAGACCATATAACAACCCATCCCTAGGCCCCTCCCCTGAAGGAGAAAACATGGCATACGAAACTACTAGCAGGATGAACCTTGCAGCACCATAGCACCCCGTTTTGAAACCACTAATAGCATTTGACAAAACCTGAGACTAGCATATCTCCATCACCCAAAACAAGGCTACGTAATTAGGAAAATAGAAAAAAAAAGGAGACACAACTTTACAGGAGCACCTTGAATTAAGCAGAAGGAGGAGATTTCCCCATATCACATGACCCGTTAATGGGTTGAGAACCCTCATCATTTTCCATCCCCGAACCAGGAACATAAACACCCATTTAAGGAAGAAAGGGAAGACCCATTTCCTGCCCAACCGCATCAATATTCATATGCAAAAGATGAGTGTTTGAATAAATATCCTTCTCGAATGCTATAAGAACCTCATCTCCACCCTATTTCTCATTGCACTCCAGCATGACACAACTAATGAGGCCCTTAATCACCCAGTACAACACAACCCATTTTTCATTGAGGCCCTGTGTGGCCCTCATATACCGAAGGTCCTGAATCCAACTTTCTAAGATGACCGAGTATAGGGAAGGCACGTTCTCTAGCACCTCATGCCACACCCCAACCTCCATAATTTCCAAGTACACTCGAATAAACTAGGGGATTGTCATTAAATAATTCCAAGATGCTTATGCAACTCTGATTTGCTCAGGACTGGCACTTCTCCTACTTCTAGTCTCCTCTTGATCGATATTTCCTCCAGGTTCCATCTCCCACGACAAGCCACAGGAGAATTGGCTAGTGCTGCTCTTGGTGCCAATCAGGATAATTACCACACCATTCGTAGCCCCTGCCCTCTCCACCTTGCAAGCTTTATAACAATTAACCCACCAGCCTAGGGAAATGTCGATTCCAACCTTAGAAAATGTCATTAATGGTGACAAGACTATCCAAATCTGGCCCATCCTTACTATCCTCCTCACATCACTTGTCATGAATGGTGTTGTATACTTCCACCTGGATTTTGTACTGTCCATTGCTGTTTGCACAGATTACAAGATGTTGGGCATACCTCACCCTTCTTCGAAACTTGAACTCGCACTACACTTCCCACTGCCACCTTCCCTACCACGCTTCTTCATGGTGCTTTGTTAATGATACATGTCAGGTCGGGCCATGCATGGAGCCCTCTTGACACGTTGTTTCCTATCCTTCTCACACCTACATCTGAGGAGATACGTTATATCAGTTATTAGGTAGGGGATATAGTTACTATGGGTAACCAATTAGGAGTTTTTATGTTTATATTTTATATTAGTTAAGGTATATAAATGTTAGGGTTACAATATATAATTTATGATTTATAAGTGATAGGTTTAGAGTTTATTGAGGTTAAGGATTAGGAGTTATAAAGATTAGGGTTATAGGGGTTATTGTTTAAGAGCCATAGTGATTAATGAATATATTGGTTAGGAATCAAGGATGATAGTGGTTAAGGGTTATACGTTATGCATTATAAGTGTTATTATATAAGGGTTGTATCGATTATTAATAGTTATGGTTTAAAGGGATTGGGACTTGAAGGGGTTTAGGGTCAAAGGAAGGGTTTTGAGTTTATGTATTACAGGCTAACGGTGAGGGGTTTTATGTTTGATATTGTTATGATTTGGGGTTTGAAATTTATGGACTACATGTGATAATGGTTAGGGGTTATATGTTAGGGTTACGAGCTTTTAGACTTATATGTGTTAGTGGTACCCATTAATATAATGGTTATGGATGGTTCGGGTGATTAATATAGTTTATATGGATCATGGTTTAGGTGTGAAAGGGGTTAATGGTTATATGGGTTGAATTGTGGGGGTTACGGCTAGTCTGATCCAAGGGTGATAAGGATTATGGGTTGGGGATTAAGAATTAAGAGTTAGTATGATCCAAGGGTGATAAGGATTTTGGGTTGGGGATTAAGAATTAAGAGTTATAAAGGGTATGGATTATGGGTGGCAGGGATATGAGTTATGGGTTCTATGCATGGGATGATATAAGGGTTATGGGTTATAAATGTTAAATCATGAAGGCTCAGAGGTTAATGATTATAATATCTATGTTCTATAGAAATTAGGGGTTACGGGTTATACAGGTCACATATTATATAAATGAGTTAGTCTATATGTGGTAGGAAATAATGTTTAGAGGTGATAGGGATTGTTATTTAAATATATTAATGGCAATAGTGGCTACGAATTATAATTCCACTGAGTTAGTAATTAACAATTAAAGTGGTTAAGGCTTTTATTCATTAAGGGATATAAGGTTTTGGGGTGAGAGTTTAGGCTTTATGGTTGATATGTATTAGAGTTAATAATGGGTATTGTTTTATAAGAGTTTACAATTACAAAGGTTATCAATTATAAAGGTTACTAGTTAAGGGTTATAGTGATGAAGGTTTAGAATGTTTAAGGGTTATGAAGTATTAAAGGTTAATAGATACAGGTCACATTCATCTATGATAAGAGGTTATATGTGATAGGATGTAAATTGTTTAAGGGATCAGGGTTGAAGTTTATGGTTAAGGAATTTGAATGATGGGGGTTTGGGGTGACCGGAGTTGGAGGAAACAAGGGATATGAGTTATGAAGGATTATGGTTAGGGCATATATTTGTTATTAGTTTGGTGTTAAGGATCAATGGGTGGTAGTTATGGGTGGGCATATATTTGTTATTAGTTTGGTGTTAAGGATCTTCGATGACTTGATTTGTTCGTTTTGTTTATCCACTTGTTTCAGGGTGATAACTAGTGTTGAAATTCATCTTGGTTTATAACCCTGCAAACAATGATTTCCAAAAGTTTGATGTAAACTTAACATCTCTGTTGGGCATTGCATCCCCCCAAATTTCCAGAAATCTTCTAAGACCCCTAGATCTTTTCCTCCGCTCTTCTGGAAGTTCTACAAATTTGGATAAATGTCAGCGTTATGGATGGAACAACAATGTGACTACTCTTTGTAACATATCCCAAATCCTCCACATTCGTGTCAATTATGATTGGACTCATTTCATATATCTGGGCATCCCTGTATCTAAAAATACTTTTGCTTCCTTCATGTGGGTTCTGATCATTCAAAAGATCAAAAACAAAATCCATTCTTTGGGATCAAAGTGGTTAAACCTGGCAGGGAAAGTAATGCTCATTCATTCAATCCTCTCCTCGTACCATATACATTCCAGTTCAATGATCTTGGCCCCTAAGTCAGTAATAAATATTATTTCTATAGAAATCAGAAAATTTCTTTGGCAAGGAGGAAAGTTGTAGACAAAAAAATTTCATTTGGTTAAATGGGCCACAGTTAAATGTTAAAAAATTAGAGGAGGATTGGGCATAAGGGATCCAAAGCAAATGAACAAAGCACTTGGTGCAAAATTGATTTGGAGATTGGTCACCAACAAGAAAGAATGGTGGAAAGAGGTAATAAGGAAAAAATACATTAGGAGACCGAGATCCAAAATTTTGAACTACCCTTGGACCGGAAAGGGCACCTCGCTTTGGATTTTATGCAAAGCTTCTCTCAATTTGATTCAGTCAAATTATTACTGGATTCCTGGTAACGAAAAAAATATTAAGGTTTGGGAGAATAGTATTATGGGACATCCTTCACTCTCCTCGCTCCTGGGGATGAGAGAACTGTCTGAATGGGCTCGTAGCATCGACATCTCCACTCTCTTTGATCTCTCCTCATGGAATCTGAAAGGGTGTTGGAATGGCTGGAAATACTTCCACCCTCCTAAGCATTTGGAGGCAGCAAAGAATCTTCTCCTCACTTGCCTGCATGGCAAGACTCCGATAAACAAATATTTAATGGACTACATTGGCTGGGGAAAAAATGGAATGTACACGGTCAAAGAAGGATATAAGAAGTTAACTATGGAACCAGCCAAAAACGAAAGCTTATGGAAAAAGGTCTAGCACTCAGACAGTATTCCAAAGGTAAATTCTTTCATATGGACTTTGATGCATAACAAATTGCTTACAGCTGAAAATCTCGGGAAAAGGGGGATAACAGGCCCCTCTAGATGTGCTCTTTGTAACTCGGAGTCAGAAACTTCAATCCACATTTTTCTTTAGTGCAGTGTATCATTGAAAGTTTGGAAGTCTATTCTTCCTCTAGGTTCTCAATTCAGACCCCCAGTCTCCCTTGGATAGATTCTTGAAAAATGGATCAAGTACTTCCTTGGAAACCTCAGTAAGAAACCCATCCTCAAGCGTCTTTGGAACACCATTCTAAAGAATCTTTGCTGACAGCTTTGGCTGGCCAGAAACAAAGCTATATTTAAAGGGGAGAAAGTCGTTCCATCCCGAATAGTTTCGAAAACTGTGGGAATGATAGCAGAAAAATTTGCCTCGAAAGGTATTAGCTACCCTACTTCAGAAGATCTTTCAGAGTTGCTCTCTTCTTGGTGCAACATCTTTCTAAAAAGGATCTCCACTCAGTCCAATTTCATCAGCCAACGATCCAACCTTCCCATAAGCTCATACCCTTGGGAGATAAGAAAGAATCACAGTGAACTTATGGCTTGGTTATAGGAATGAAATTCCTATGCCCCATTCTTTGATGGTGCCTCAAAAGGCAACCTAGGGGTGGCAGGTGCGGTGGGGATCTTATTGGATCCCGAAGGACAAAATGAAAAAACATTTGCTTGGGGTCTGGGCCATAAGACAAACAATGAAGTTGAGTGGATGGCTCTCTTGCAGGGTCTATAACTTTTGGACCCTATAGATTCCTCTAGGATAGCGATATTTGGCGACTCAAGGGAATTCATATACAAAATGATCAATGGCTACACCACTGGTTCCATCAAGTGCCGAAGGATGTTCGACAGAATCACTCCCCTCCTTCCAGACAATTATGAGTTTTATCACATCCTTGGAGCAAATAATGCCTCTGCAGATGCCTTGGCCAACATTGGGGCCTCCCTTCCCCAAGTTCACTTCTGCCTCAATGGCTTAGGAGCAAGCCTCAAACCCATACCCTAATGTTTCTAAGGTTACATACCCCCCTACTAACCCACCCCAGCCTAATTCTCGTTGGATTAAAGGTTATAGACTATGGTTTTATGCATGCACCTTGCCTTGGCGACACTTGGTTTCCACTCACCTCCAGCTCCTTCTCAATCCTGCCTGCCTTAATGAACCATCCCCTCCGGAGTAATGGATCATTCATAACGCACACTCTAGGTCTCATAATTCTCTATGCAATGGCTTCTTCCTGAAGTTTTGTTCACCCCCCGCTCCTTATGTTGGCCTAGACCTTTCTCATTTCTCTGTAATCTTTCCAGAAAAAAACTTTGCTTGCTATAATCTCAGGCGTCAATGAAGGTTATGCTCAGGGGATCCCTTGGGAGTCCTTGCCTTTAATTAGGGCCTTCATTAAGGAAAGGCTAGCTCTCGCTGCGTTCTTAGATTGCATCTGCTCTTCACGAGCTGTTGGTCCTTCGTGGCATTCAATTTTAGGCTCTGCATCCAGTGTTCTCACAGACGGGCAATTTCTCCTTGGAAGCAACACTTTGATCTTTGGGTGCAATTGTCCTGGGTGGAAGGAAGGAGCGTTTGGAACTCTCTCTTGCCGTAGTAGGAAGGATTGCGAAATTCTTCAGCAGGAAATTACTACTCTCATCTCAGCTTTCGATAATCTTCCTTTCTATCTCAGATTTTTATGCTTTGGGAAGGCTCACAAGTTTACAAGTTCTGATAAGGATTTACTCAGCGGTTTTTCTAGAATTAATCTCGCTAACCTCAATCCTAGCTACGAAAGAATGGACCATGCAGGTGAAAACGCAGGTCTTGTAGACCTGAAGGCAAACCTAAGGCGTTTCTATGAAATGGTGGCTATTGGAATCATGGACAGTAGGGAGACATCTAAAGAAATTAAAAAGTTTGTTGATGTGGTTGGTTACACATACTATCATATTAGTAACCATGATGCAGGATTGATGATACTGAGATGAATTAAAGGAAATCATGGGGAAAGTGGATCCATTCAGGAGGACCTCCAGCGTCTGGTTCAAATGAATCAAGGAAGCCAAGCAAATGAAAACCCACCAGGGGTAGCTCAGCACATGGAGGAGGAATCGATCACTCAGCCCCTGGGGCATCCAGGCAACCCTTAATGAGTTTGATAATCAGCTTATGTTTTTTTGTTTACTTCTTAATTAGCAGTTTATTCGGGTATATACTACCTCTGTCTTTAATAGTTATGTAAGAACTTTGTTCGGCATAACTCTTTGGCCTAGTTTTGCCTCTTCCTTTTCAGATCAGCAAGAACTACTCAGTTGCAGTTTTTTTTGTAATGTATGGTTGTGCACAACCTGTTTAATACCAAACCTTTTTATAGTTTCCGTTAAAAAAAATTTAGAAAGGGCATTGGTTAAGCCGAAACAAATTACTATGAATTCATAGTGTCCATATCAGGTCCTGAAGGTTGTTTTATTAACATCTTCTTCTTTAATCCTGATCCGGTGATAACCAGACCGCAAATCTAACTTGGAGAAGATTTTAGCTCCCCTACTTGATCAAACAGATCGTTAATCCGAAGCAGAGGATACTTGGTCTTGATGGTTACTTTATTTAGTTGTTTGTAATCTATGCAAAGTCTTAGAGTCATGTCCCTTTTCTTAACAACTAGAACTAGTGCTCCCCAAGGGGACACACTAGGTTTGATGTAACCCTTATCTAGCAGTTATTATAACTAAATTTTCAATTCTGTTAACTCAAGGATGTTCATATGATAAGGTATCTTAGATACCGGTGCAGACCCAAGTACAAGGTTGAAACTTGTAGCTCTGATACCATATGTAACATACCCATATGACCTAACTAAAATGCATATATATATATATATATAATTGTTTCTTTATATAAAATGCATGCCATGGGTTCAGCCATTGTTATTCATTCTCTGTTATAATTATCAACTGTAGACTATATTCTTATTAAAATAGAACCACACCTTATGGTTCTTCGACCTTATCGAAGATATCTTAACGTCATAAAACACTTGGAATAATAGCCTTGAAGGTTTGACTTTATCCCTTTTTCTAAATAGTTGGATACAAAACTTAAGCCTAAAAGTCCTCCGCAACAAGCCTTCCGCAATGCATTTTCCCTTCTGCGAATCCGCTTCCGTAATGCAGGTTACAGATTGTGGGAATGCTTATCTTATTACAACTTTACCCTTTCCGCAATTCTGCTTCCGCAATGTGAATTGCGAAAAGGTGTTTAAATCCTTTATCATTTAACTTTTGCTTTCTAATTTCCGCAATGTGGATTGAGAAGTGTAGAAACACTTAAATTCTTTATAATTTAACTTTCGCTTTCTGTAATGCGGATTGCGCATTTCGGAAAACACTTGAAATATTTATAATTTTAACTTCGGTGTTCCGCAATGTGGGTTGCGGATTTCAGAAAACACTTAAAATCTTTGTAATTTTAACTTCCGATTTCGCAATGTGGATTGTGGATTGTGGAAAACACTTCAGATATTTATAATTTTAACTTTTGCTTTCCGCAATACGGATTTCGGAAACCACTTAAAATATTTATAATTTTAACTTCCGCTTTCTGCAATGTGGATTGCAGATTTCGGAAAACACTTAAAACTTTATAATTTTAGCTTATGATTTATGCTTTCCGCAATGCGGATTGCGGAAAACACTTAAAATATTTATAATTTTAACTTTTGCTTTCCACAATGTAGATTGCAGATTGCAGAAACGCTTAAACACTTCACAGCTTTAAATTTCACTTTCTGCTTTCTGCAATGCAGATTGCGGATTGCAGAAACACTTCACTTCTTCACACTTTTAACTTCCGCTTTCCGCTTTTCGCAATACAGATTGTGGAAACACTTAAATACTTCCCAGTATTAACTTTTGCTTTTTGCTTTCTGAAATGTGGATTGCAGATTGCAGAAACACTTTAAATTCTTTACAGTTTTTAAGCTTTTGGAGGCCTTCCAGCCCAAGTTTTTTCACCTATTTTCTCTGTGTTTTATTGGGTGAAACCAAGGGGTTATTAAAAATCGATGGCCTCATAACATTAGATCGAGCTCGTTACTTAAATCAAGTTCTGGCTTAGCAAATTCATAGTGGGGTTTAGTAGCCAGTTTCCTAAGAAAATTACAGCTGACACACTTTCCTTCACAACTTTACCATTCATCTAATGACTAAAAGTATTATACATGGACTTCACTAAGTTGGAAAGGGTTTGAACCTATAAAATCACTCAGGTTTCCCTACAAGGGGGTCCCTATTTAATAGTGGAGTCCTAAAGCATTTGCAAAATAATATTACACCATTAGCACAACCATATAACACTACAACAAAAACTGGATTTAGTGTCGGATTTTAGTGTAATTTTTTCCCAATTTTGGTGAACAATCTGGTGCTAAACCTGGCGCTATTGTACAATTTTATAAAATGCCGTCTATTGCATCTTTTTTCCCGTCCTTTTTAACATCCATTTTTGTGTCCATTTTTGCGCCCAATTTTTTGCATCTTTTGTTACGCCCTTATTTGCGCCCAATTTTGCATTTTTTTTGCGTCCTTTGTTACATCCTTGTTTGCACCTAGTTTGACGCTTAGTTTTGCATCCAATGTTGCGTCTTATTTTGCTCCTAGTTTTTCATCGAGTCTTGCACCATGTTTTGCATCAAATTATGTGTCCAATTTTGCATCTAGCGTTACATCTAGCTTTGCATCCAATTTTGGCCCCAATATTGTGTCTTGTTTTGCATCTAGTTTTGCATCCAATTTTACTTATAATGTTGCATCCCATTTTGCATGTTGTTTGACATATTTTTTTGTATCCATGTTTGTGCCTGATGTTTCATCTCGTTTTACGTCATATTTTGCATCTAGGTTTGCACCTAGTGTTGCATCCTAGTTGATGTCTTTTTTTGCATCTATGTTTGAGTCAAATGTTGCACCTAGTGTTGTGACTGGTTTTGCAACCATGTTTGTATCTAATATTGCATCCAATTTTGTGTCCAATGTTGCATCCCATCTTGCATTCAATATTACGTCTAGTTTTACATCCAATGTTTCGTCCCATCTTGCATCCAATATTGTGTCTCGTTTTAAGTTTTTGGTTGCGCCAAGTATTGCCTCCAGTTTTGCACCTGGTGTTATGCCTGGTTTTATGTCCATCGATACACCATATTTTGTGCCCAATTTAATGTCCAATTTTACGTCTACTTAGGAGTCTACTTTTGCATCTACTGATGCGTCTAGTTTTGGGCCTAGTATTGCATCTAGTTTTGAGTCATTAATTGTGTCTAGTGTTGAGTATTTTTTTGCATCCAATTTTGCTATTAGTGTAACATCCATTTTTGTGTCCACATTTGTGTCTAACATAAGGTCCACTTTTGCATCTAATTTTATGTTTTCTGTTACATCTACTTTTACATCCTCTTTTGCATTTAGTGTTGCGTCTAATATTGCATCAATCTTGCACTACTACATTTTTTACCTTTAGAAATACATTGTAATATCATTAGGGCATGGAGGAATCGAACCACCGACCTCCTGCTTATAAGGTAGGAGCTCTTCCATTGAGCTAGAACCCTTTAAGAATCTAGAAGATAAGCAATATTAACACATTAGATTTCATCATTGTTCCTGAAATATTGTTTCACCTTTATTGTTTTATGTATAATTTGTCATGTGTTTTTCCTATCATGCCAATTGACATACATTTCAATATTATTATGTTTTCTCATCCAGAACCAACACATTTGAAATAGCAGGATTCTAAACACTTGCATATGGAAACTATTAGTTTCCATTCTGATAGATTGCACATCCACCTTGGTTTTCCTACAACAATGCCTACAGATGTAATGCTATGTTACCAAAAATGAGAAATGAGAAATACAAAAAGAAAAGGGAATGGTACATGAAATGGGTTATGGAGGTTATTGAGACCTATCTATCTAATTTTTTATAATCAATTTTCTGTGCAGCTACCCTTCCCTTGTAGAATGCTTACTACCAGAGATACGTAATTACTTGTTTAATATATTAAGGCCGCAACCTTATATGCCATCATTGTAAAGGAATTTGTGATCATTTTGATTGGATTCTATGGATGGTCTCATCTTCCCAGAGAACTAGTGCAGAGAGAGGTATTTTGAAGGTGTTTCTTAGCATTGCCAAGATTATTGCTAATTATGTAGGAAGCACCGATTTGTCAAGTGAAGTTGAAGTGAAATGATTGCAAGACGTCAATTGACTGATACAATTTCAGATCTTTTCAAAATGATCTAGAATTTTGAAGTCAGAGATGCGCCATCAATTGATATTTGATGGTTTCTCAATTTAGTTGTGTATCTCTGTTGGAGACATTTACCATCATACACACTCTTTTGGTCAAATTGGCCTAGTTAAACCACTATCCTAAGTACAATTGGCATTAATTGACATCAGTGGAGCATCAATTGCCATCATCCAGTCACACCCACACCTTCCTACAGTCAAGGAGGCTAACTTAGCCTTCTCCTACAGTCAAGGAGGCTAACTGGAGCACTCCGGGGGTGATCTGAGTGACATTAATGCACCTAATTGCTAACTAGTGGTTACAATCAGTTCAACCAGTCAGTTAAGGCGCCTCCAGTCATTAAATATATTATTTAATGATTATTTAGTATTATTTAATGATCTGGAGTCAACAAGGCGCCTCCACCAACTTCTGATGGTCAGTTCAACTTCAGTTAACCTCATCGGGGTTCATTGAAGTCATGTAGCACTAGCACTTGATGGTTGGCTTGCTATGACATGTGTCTGATCTCCTTCAGTTGAGATTTAGTCATTTATTGCACTTCGACTTCAGTTAGGGTTTGGTGAGTCAATTAGGGTTTTGGTCAAGTGGTTAACTGAGTGTGATTGAATGGCTAAGAGTCAGTTAAGTCAGAATCACTCACTGAATTCGAATTGTCTCCTTAGGTATTCGAATTATTCATGGAGTTAAGCTATTGCTTAACATTGGTATTGTAACCATTCATTGTTTATTAAATATACATAAAGGAAACCAATTATGGTTCCGATTAACACCATTTCATGAGTATTTGTTGATTATTCTTTCATGAGATTGATTCTTATTTCCTAGATCATGTGTAAGAATTAATATGGTATCAGAGCATACGGTGGGATGAAGATCAATCTCTCAAAAACAAGATTTTTGACAGATTTCTCCATGAAAAGTGAGCAATAGCTCAAAATTCCAGCACTGCACCAGAAGCCAAGGCTTACCACTCAATATCCCAAGTAAAGAACTTATTGATCAAGCTTGCTTGATTGACTATGCTGGGTGTGATGAAATCCTAGAATGTGCAGGCTGTCTGACCTTATTTTGCCCTTTCTATTTTGATTTTCAGGTTTCTATAGGTGAAGCATTCACTACAGCATATCCAGATGGCCTCCTTAGTACCTCTGTTGACTCCATACAATTTCCACACATGGAAAAGTAAAATGGAGGTTCAGCTGCTTTCCAAAGGACTCCATAGAGTCGCCATGGACACTGAAGTTGAACCTAGATCCACCATAGAAAAATCAAGATTCTTGAACAAGAAGGATGAAGCCTCCGGTTTCTTGTGCCTCTCTACTTCCGATGACCTTCTCTTCCATATAATATGGGACAAATTGGAATCTCTATATGGAAAGCGTGATGACTTGAGAGTTTACCAACTCGAAAATGAACTCATGTCTCTCCAACCTTCCAATTTCGAGACTCTGAATGATTTCTTTACAAAGTTCAAGCATACTGTTTTCCTCTTGAAGCAATGCAAAGTGGAGAAGGAGGATGATCAGCTCATCCTAGCCATCCTCTCCAAACTCGGGGCTGATTATTCAGTTTTTGTTTCTACATTCCGTGCGGGGAAGCTCACAACCCCCGGATGGAAGATGCCTACACTCAATGCCTTCATTGAGTCCCTAACTAATGAACATGACAAGCTTGTCCAGATGGGGATCATCCGATCTTCCTGTGATCAAGCCCTCCATGTCTCGAGGCCCAAAGATCTGAAGGGTAAAGGAAAGCAACAGAAAAATTAGAAAACTAAATTTGATGCTCCCAATCCTAGAGTTGAAAATCAATAGCATGATGAATCTTTCGGCTCAAGGAAGAACAAAAGAAAAGGGCACAATGGGAAAGAAAAAGTCAGGTGTTCTTACTGCGAGAAGGGTTTTCACCCTGAACATGCCTGCATGAAGAAAAATATTGATGAAGCAACCTCTCTCCTTGAGAGGAATCACATCAATCTTCCGGAGATCTTTCGGAGGAGAGATAACCAAGATTGGGAACCACAACATGAGAAAGGTCATGCCCTCATGGCAAGAACTTCGAAGTCCAAAGCACTGCTGATTGACAGTGGAGCTTTGAATCACATGATGGCTGAAAAAGACTCATTTTCATCCTTGGAGACCGGCAAATCCATTCCCATCCACATGGGAGATGACTCCACCATCATTTCTGAAGGACAAGGTACTATAGATCTAGAAAATGGTTTTTTTTCTAATGTTTTGTATGTACCGTCTCTAGCAGCAAATCTCCTTAGTGTCTATCAGA
>LPNX010790364.1:0-39065 GCA_001517045.1 Pseudotsuga menziesii | reverse complement strand
ATTGCCAGAAGGAACATCAAATTGCAAAAACGTCAGCAAGGCAAAGGTAAGCGCAAGCTTGTCCTTGCTGACTCTACAGATGACGACGACGAACTGGCAGTCTCAGCACTCGATATAGTCGAGGATGCCAGAGCAAATAAAGTAACTGTTGAAACCCAGTTTCAACGGTTTGTCGAAGCAGGAGCACCGGAAGGTCGGCCAAAGAAGGCCAAAACAACACCACTGTCCGACGATGTGGTCGACCTGGTGACAACTCCTCCTCGTCCATCTCCGACTAAAATAGTCGAAGAGCAAGCACCAGTGCAGCAGGCCGACATGTCCCCCGAATACTTTGCAAGAGCTATCCCTGAGGCACTCCGAGCCAGGGCCAGCTCGGACACGGAGCTTAGAGCCTTCTTTGTAACACTGCCTGCCCTGTTCAAAACAGCGCAGACAATCAAGACAACAACTCCCCTTAAAGCAAGCCAAAAGACATATGCACACCAAACAACTGTATTTACAAGGGTGCATGACGGTGGTGACATTGCGGGACATGAACAGACCTTCACCGATCACCGATTACCAAGTCCCACCGGAAGAAGACGTTATATCTTCCGACCAAAGTCCCCAACAACATTCTCCATCACCCCCAAGATCAGGATACCCTTCCTCCGCACCCTCACCACCCCCACCACCATCATCTCCACCACCTCCACCACCGCCTGATTCACAGCCGAGACCACCATCATCACCACAGCCGGAGGTGGACATACCACCTCCCCAAACCGAAAAACCCCCGACCACTGAACCAACCCCTCCGACACACACCCCTTCGACCTCTGACCCACCTTCCACTTCTGCAGGTCCTCCCGACAAACCAACAGAGCCAGCAAAGGAGCCAACAGAGCCTCTTCCTAGACCAGATCAGCTAAGGATCAGCTTACGGGATGTAAGCTCGTTGACCGACTTAGAGGTTGGCCAGCTACTCAACACCCTAGCAAAAGAGTCGAAGAGAAGGACGACCCGACTAAGGAAACAGCTCACGGATAAGGAGACAGAAGAAGTCGAGTTCCTCGACAAATGCAGGTCTCTTGTACAAACTGTTACCCCCAGACCTATCGAAGCTGCTACCGACCGACCGCTGGACAGAGCATATCAGCTGTTTGAAGGTTTGGTGTCGACCATACAGACCCACCTCCAAGAGACTAAGGCCGGGCAAAAAGAAGAAACTGTCCGACTGCTCCTGACTCAGCACACAGCATTCTCGGAGGCTCACAAACTTCTACAAGACCACATGGAGGAATCCATTGTAACTGAGGAAGTACTCCGAGATTGGCCTACTCATTATGGGCAGGTCTATAGTCAGACGAGGCAGACTAGACAGGGCATTCAGGCCTTGGAAAGAAGGAAGTAGACTGAGACAGAACTGAGGCAGACAATCGAGGATCAAATAGTGATGGAAAACACTAAGCTGCAGCAGTTGGAACGTGAGGCACACCAGTGGGTTCAGCAAGCCCTTCCCAACTTGGAGAAAGTCGACAACATCTGTCCACAGATGAAGAGACTGCTTGAGACTGCGGAAGAACACAATCAGCTGCTGGGCCCCAACATGGAAAATATTGCAGAAATGGAAATGGCAGAGAAGATGTCGGTACTTTCCAATCTTACTACTCTGACTATCGACATTCAGAAAGCCTTGCAGACATGGACGGACTTTCAACACCAGCTTGCCATCACAGCACCAGCAATAGTCGAAGTCTGTGTGCAGAAGAGACCAACTATTCGCCTGCACAGCCCACCTCAGTAGCAGTCTCCCTTTGCAATCTATTTTTTGTACTTCTAATCTAATTTTTTTTACCTCCCCTTTTCTTCGGGACGAAGAAATGTTTTGATTGTGGGGGAGATGTAGAAGGAGCAAGTCGACATAAGTCGACTTGAACGAAGACCGACTTAGTCGATCAGCCGACTAAGTCGAGAGACCGACTACGTCGGTCGGCTGAGTAAACACAGTAGTTAGTCTGTTAACTAATAGTCGTGTCGGTTCGGTGAACTGATAGGTAGTTATGATTGTAACTGTTTGTAACCTGTATATTAGGCTGTTGAGCCACTAAAGAACGTAGTTCAGTTCTTGACTTTGTATGATCTATTGAGAATAATATAATCTGTTCATCGTATCAATTCTTGTCTCTTGTATCTGTGAATATTCTATGTATTTTTGTATGTATTATTGGTAACCTTATGTGATCTGAGAGATTACAACACCATCCACCAAGCCTATGTTGTTCATGCTGGGGGAACACACTCAACTGCTGAAAAACATGTTGATCCTAACCATTCAACCTCTGTTGTTCATGTTGGTGGTGCCCATCCAACCTCTGTAGGTCATGTTGGACCTAGTCTCTTAGCCTTTGCAAGTCATGCTAGGGGCAGTCTCTCAGCCTCTGTGGTTCATGTTGAAGACCATCTGTCAGCCACTGTGATTCATGTTGACACTATTGAAAATACTACCCGTTCAAAACACAAGCCCAAGTTTCCTTGTAAGCTTTGTGAGGGAGACCGCCTTACTTATAAATGTCATTCTATCATGAAGGTGTGAAGAGTTTGGTTTCATGGTCATCCCGTTTTTGAACATTTTGAATCTTTTCAAAAACCAACTTCTCTTAGTCAGGTTGGACCCAGTCACCCAGCCTCTGTAGTTCATGCTGGGGGAAAACTCTTAGCCTCTACAGGTCATGCTGAGAGCAAACAATTATCCATTGCTATTCATGTTGACACCATTGAGAAAACTAGTCGTTCGAAGTGCAAACTTAAGTTCCCTTGTATGCTATGCGAGGGAGATCATCTTAGTCACCAGTGCCCTGCTATCCCAGAGGTGCGAAGAGTGTGGTCCAAGACTCAAGAATTTCCTTCTCCTGAACAACCTATAGTTTCTCAACAACCTACTCAACCTTTGGTTGATCAAGTGGTCAAACCAATTTCATATTTGGTGGATCCCACTCTTCTTTCGGAGAGTGATCTTGATGTGATTGAACCAATGTTATCTTTGGTCAATCCCACTCTCCCTTAGGAGAGTGACTTTCACGAAGCGGTTGAATCGAGTTCAGTATCGATCAATCCCACTCTTCCTTTGGAGAGTGAAGTGTCTACTAGTCACATTTTCTTCACTGCCAGTTCAGAACTTACTGAACAAGGGGGCACTGAACTTGCTTCGGATCAACCCCCACCAAGCTCTCGGATTGCTTCCTTTGATTGGGATAGCCTAGTTGAGCCACGCCTTCCTTCCGATGCACCTTTCCAGATAAAGGTCAAAGTTGAATCATATAAGATTGCTCGTTGTATTGTTGATGAAGGAGCCTCAGTTCGTATTTTGTTTGCTCGTGCTTGGCGAGGCATGGGATCTCCTAGCCTTGTGTCAACTGCTAGTCAATTACTAGTGTTTGATAGAAGAACTTGTATAGCCTTGGGAATTCTTGCTCAAACACCTGTTACTTTGGGTGGGAAGACCATATTAGTTGACTTCATGGTGATGGAAGACCCCTTGGACTTCAATATGCTCCTTGGACGTGATTATGTCTATGCCATGCAAGCTATGGTGTCAACATTCTTTCATGTGATGTACTTTAATCATGGCGAATAAATTGTCACTATCGATCAGTTGGATTTTCTTGATCCGCCTCCTGACCCAAGTAGAGACCAGGTCTTTCCTTTATTGATTCCCTGTGTTTCTATAGACACTAACCCACCACAGGTGCGCTATGTGGCCTCATGTCCTCTGCGTTCAATTGCTATTGAGAAGCAACCTCTGTTTTCATGCTTACCTTCCCAGGACTTGGTCCCAGCAGTTGACCAGGTGAGTCATCCTATACATATTGTGGAGCTTGCTCTCCACTCTGTCAATCCATTTGAAAGTTTAGACATGTGTCCTTTCTCGGATGATCTCCTTCCTTCGGATGAAGTCTTCCTAGAGTCTTTGATACAGTCTGATATTCTATTGGATGTTGGTTCAGTTGTGACTAAGTCTAACCCTAATTTGCCTAGAAATCCTGACCTTTCTTCTTATGTTGGTCTTGTCAAGTCTCTTGACTCTCCCTTCGAACAGCAAGTCAGTGATCCTGACAAGTTTGATTTTTCTTATGAATTTTTCAACTCCTGTGATATTGAGTTTGTTCCTACAGACTCTATGTCCCTTGTTGATTTTTTCTCTCCTTCTGAGTTTGATCTTACTGATTATAAAACCTCGAGCCTTGGTGTTATAGAATCTTCTTCAGTCGATTCTGCCTCGACTTTCTCTTTTGTAGAAGATAGCAAAGTCTCATGTGTTTCTACCAAAGTGACCCGCATTGGATCATTTCTTCTGAATATGATCCTGATATTGTTGTTTCTTGGAGACAGGATTTGTGGTTGGATTCACAACTATTTATTGGCCTCACCTTGTTGTTCAAGCTGTAATTGCATTTGCATGTGCCCTGCTCGCACTTATGAGCCTGATGCCGGCTTCCACGCTTTTAGTTCATTGTATAAGCCCTCATCTTTGTTCTCATCATCGCAAAGCCTTGTATCATTTTGCCTTTGCAACTTGACACATTTTACCCTGAGGAGACATTCCTTGAGTGTCCTTATCTTGCTCACTTTCCTTGCATTATGCATAGGTTTGTTCCTTGCACTTGGAACTAGTTTTTCCTGCCTATGACACTCGTCTCCTCGCATTTAGAGCATTCTTTCTGCTCTCCTTCGAGCTTGTTAAAAATAGTAAGGAGGCCATGAGTTGACTTTTCTGGACTCATTAAAACTTCATGGAAAATATTTTGAGTTTCTTTAGGCCCAGGTCCGACGCCTGAAAATAGACTTGACTGCCGAGTAAACTTGTCCATTCAGGATCGTTAAGAATATGTGAATGGGCATCCACATTGGTGGTAGGTTATCTCTTTCTCGAACCATGTGGAATAATACGAGAAAGGAATATTCTCTTTTATATTTGAATTGAGAAGAGTATTCTCAGGCATAGGTTTATCGCTTTTCTGGACCTGAGGGACTAAACTTACGGAAAAGGAACCCCAGGTATGAGCTTAGTTTTCTCTTTTTCATTCTCTGGACCAAAACATGAAAAATATTTCGAGTGTATTTTATGTCTTTTTCATGCTCGTTAAACCCTAAAGAACAAAGCATCGATTTTATTGTTGTAAGTCCCATTTCTCGTAATCAAATGGATCTTTCCGAGTGATCTTGCCTTCCTTCACACTCGTAAAACTCAGGCTATATGATGCTTTTCA
Organism: Pseudotsuga menziesii; assembly: GCA_001517045.1. Lineage (NCBI taxonomy): Eukaryota > Viridiplantae > Streptophyta > Pinopsida > Pinales > Pinaceae > Pseudotsuga > Pseudotsuga menziesii. Next base: position 33,816 of record LPNX010790364.1, on the reverse strand, counting down.
AGGAGCATTGGGTAGGTGGTAATTTAACCTTTTTCGGACCTTCCTGACCAAATACGAAAAAGGTGAGCCTTACTTATTTGGAAGCTAAGAGAGTTCTTCTTTGGTATGTTTTATACTTTTTCGGTCTCAGGAGACTAAATTGTATGAAAAAGGACCCCCCTGGAGTCTTCTTTGGAGTTTTCAGACTCTCTAAACTATGAAAGCACTGTCGAGCATGTACTAGTTCGGGCTCGTAAAATCCACGAATCAATGCTTTATCAATCATTCTTTTTTGTTTTCTTCGAGCTTTCCAAAAATGAAGATGGTCCCGAGTTTGTTTTCTTGGACTCGTTAAACCTTTACAAGAAAGAGGGGAAGGGAAGTTCATTCACATGTTTTTTACATCATGGTATCAAGTCTTGTTTCCTTGAACAAAGCACCAGTTTTGAGTCTATCAACAGTTGGGTCCTAGTATTTTGACCTTATCTTGATTCATAGTTTTCTTACTCCTCCAGTTGGTCTCTTTTCCAATTATATGGGGAATTTGTCAATGTCTCCTACATTGCAGATTTGTTTTGTTGGTCATTTTTGTGTCAAAAGTTGTCTAAGTCACTTTTGTGTCGTGCTCACTATTCAAGGATTAAACCTTTGTCGGCCATTCTGCAGTTGCCTAGACCTTTTGTGTCGGCCATTCCCTGGTATCAATTCATTACATCATGTCTTCAACATTCCTTGTCGTGAAATTCAGTACCAATTCCAGATCTAATTAGTCTTTGACTTACCTCGTGTTGGATGATGAAGGATTCCTTAATGTCTTCCTTCCAACGGATCTCTTCCTATCGACTGCAACACCTCTTTCTCTGGGAACGAGATTTAGAGTTTTATGATAGTACCTTGGGGATTGTTGTCATCAGTGGAAATTTCCCTTGCTATTGGGTAGTGGGGATACCTTAATGTCTCCTACTCGATGGATTCTTCAAGTGTTCGACTTCAAGTCCTTGTAATCACACTTGTTAGAATGTTCTTGGTACCTTGGGGACCATTTTCATTAATGGTGGTTTCCCTCGTGTTTGTTAACAGTTCTCATTATTGACCGGTAATCAAACGGTTTCCTCCATGTTTGACTTCAACTCCTTTATTCGCATGGTTAGGATTCGTACCTTTTTTGGGCGGTTTGGATTGAAGACCTTGGCATGACAGTAGCATTGTCATTTTTTGATATTGCCCAAGTTCCACAAGACCTTGTTAAATTTTATATGACATTTTGCTGAGAAATAGATCCACTTTGTATTTTTTGTGGCTATGATCGATTGTCGAGTATGGATCCACCTTGTTCATTTGTGGCCATGACTCCTTTAGATTTGATATGGCGCCTTTTTGCATATTGAGTGACCATGATAGTTTCATCAGTTATACATATGTTGGATCTGCCTATATATTTATGGCGATGTTTTGTATATGGACTTGTATGTCCAAAATATCAGTTTTTCTGACATTTATCTCTCTTTCAGGTACCTTCATTCGAGCCTTTCGATCTTGGATTCTCTGCTCTCTCCATACTCAGCTATTTATTTTATAATGTATTCCGGATATCATCTTCCCCTCTAACCTCACACATTAGGGGGCATTTGTTATACCTCAAAATGACACATCTCTTCCTGCGACCACTTTCCCATGATTCCGTCGCATGTCGACACTTCCATGATGACACTTCATGAAAAGTCACTGAAAAAAAAACCTAACTTGGAGGACCTATATATTGAGTTTTGTAACTCCATTTAACCCTATCTCTACACCGTTGGAAAGGTATTTTGGTTAGCTAAAACTTTCCAGAAGACACCAAAGTCTGAAAATGCCTAGAAATACCCTTAAAATGAGTTTTTTTTGTCTATACGTGACTTGCCCTTAAGGAAACCCGCGTATGACACACGACATGTCAGTAGTGCAACCCACATGTGCTTATATACGTGACTTTCTGTACTAGAAACCCACGTATACTTTTCGTGTACATGACTGTCTAGTTATGCAACCCACGTATGCCTTTTAAAAATGTCAAAAAACACGTCTTCTGAATTTCGGGTAGTTTGGGTAGTTATGCAACTGACTCCTTCAGTTGTAACTACTTTGTCTTCACCCCTAACTCTTCCTTAAGCATATAAATAGAGGTAGGGAGGTCCATGAGAGGGGACTTGAAATTTTTCATTGTTATGTTGGAGGAATCTAAGCTCTCTTTGCCCACTCCTTTGCCCTGGCAGTCATCCCCTTGTGTTCCAGAGCTTGGAGGCTGAGTTCTTTGGAGAAGAGAAGCAGCAGAACCAGATCAAGGTTTCGTGAGGTGCTGAACTTGAAGAGAAGGTACACTTGTACTTGTTTTCAAGATTAATAAAGATGTGATGTCCTTCTTCTTCCCCAAATCATTGTTCAATGTGTGATTGGATTTCTGTTTGTGATCATATGATGATGTTATTCAGATCATTAGTTCATGTTTATTTGATTATCATTGTTTTATATGTGGTCATAATGGTTTGAGTAAGGTATAATTCATTTTGCAGGTCTCTTGGAGCAAGAGGAGCAAGAAGAGGATTGAAGAGAAATCTTGGACCAGCCTTCAGTTAATCAGGTGTGGACCTTTCTTATCTCTGAAACTTGCTTATATATGCTTGCTGAACATTGTGCATCTCTCTTTAAACCCCAGTATGTTGATGGCCTCTTAAACCCTAGCCATAGGATACTTTCCTTTACAACACCTTCCAGGACCACCAGGACCATTAGGACCATAAGGACGAAATCCACCAAGTCCTCTAGGACCATTAGGTCCCCCAGGTGGAGGAATTATATAAGGCGGTCCTCCAGCACCTCCCATAGTATGTATAGGTATCCGCCCCATAACTAGCATGTAGGACCAGTTAGGTTGCCCCCATGGCATGAAAGTATTACTAGGATATGGAATTCTAGCATAAGGCATTCTTGTAGGATTGCATGGATAATTAATGTTTCCTATAGGTATTTGATTTGCTGAATAACCATAACCCAAATAGGTTTGATTGGTTACAGGAAGTGCCCCCAAGGGCTGACCTAAACTAGATGGGGGATTAACCACAGTAGTGTGGGTGGGAGGGACATAAAATGCATATTTTTCTATACCAGAAGTATGTCCTTGACTAGGTACAATTCCAGTGCTCGATAACGTAGGTCATGCCAGAGGTTTTCCCCTGGCACTAGAAGGTAATGACAAAACATGAATTGAAGGTTGAGCCCCAGGTGTGGAAGACCTGGGAGGATTGGGAACAGACCTAATATGGGAGGTGGTGAGGTTGGTAGTTTGACCTGGGTTGTGTGGAGTTACTGTGCGATCTATAATCGGTTCAATGGGTGTCATAGAATCGACAAGTGAACGGCATCCCATAGGAACAACTGTGGAACGTGATGATGGTGTGCCCAATATGTCATCTATTTTCTTTTCAATCTCTTGTGTATGGAGAATGGTTGTGTGGTATTGTCTATGTTCTTCTTCATCTAGAGAAACTTCTTCAGAAAATTTTCAATGGGTTCCAAATGAGGCAATGGCATTTCCTATAGAGGTATCCCAAAATGGAGCATTGGGACCATAATCCGGATGGTTAGTGTTATCTCTAAGGTTGTTTCACCTGTTTATTTTTAAATTTTTTATTATGCTTTGTTTTTATTGTTTTTATTTTGTTTTGTTTTATACTTTATGGTTGATTGATTATTATTAGGGTTTATTTTATTACCTAAAATCATCAAAAGCTTCATTCATAAGCCATGAGCCCATATATGTGCAAGAAAGTGTATGATGAATTCTTACAACTAGCAGCATATTATGAACTGGCAACATTATAATTTCTGATAGCATTAAACAAAAATGCACCCCTGTCCACGAAATCATGAGTTGTGTGGTGGCATTTATGGAAGAGTACACATGTGTTATTTCAAAGTTGGAACAGTTCATGTAATGAGTACCAGCATTGATCATCGCCAAAATCAAGTTAATGCACAGTTTTCCCCAAAATTTTATCATTTTGCTGGTTAATTGAAGAAGGGTATTTGCAGGCCTGTTGGTCTATTGTCTATCTCCATTGGTGACGAGCAGCCTCATGCAGGGTTTCAGTGACTAGGGTTTGCTTTCAAACTCTATGTTCTTGTTTCAGGGTTTGGATTACAATGCATATACTTCCCTGCATTCCGAAGCACGCACTGGGAAATATATCAATGCTCTATTGCTGTCTTTGACAACAATGTTGCATCTAGAATTGCCATATATTAATGTATTATCCAAGATGGATCTTATTGAAAGTTATGGAAGGCTCGATTTTGCAGGACTTATCATATTTACAACAACATATAGATCAGGATCCTCGTTATGCTAAATACAAAAAACTTGCGAAGGCATTGTGTGAGGTGATTGAAAACTTTTCCTTGGTTAGTTTTGCAACCTTGGACATCCAAGACAAGGAGAATGTTGGGAATTTTGTTAAGCTTATCGATAAAAGCAACACATATGTCAACTAGAATGCTACCTCAAAAGATAATTGAAACACCTGCAGGTGCCGGTGTTGATCCTATATTTCCCACATCAAATGGGGTCAGGGACATAGACTATAAAGATCAGGTACTCGATCTAAAATATTTGACGTGGTCCAAAGTAGATACGAAGATGGCATCCAAGATTCCCGATTTTGAGGGATTCATCTTTATTTTCAATCTCTTTGGTAAAGGCACTAAAGAAGGGTGAAACTGTAACTATAGAAGTGATTTCAGTCTTCATGCATTCAGTGAAGCCTTTCCCTGAAGAGATATCCCAGGAACAAACGTAGCTTGTTCTTTATTGTGATAGTGCCTACTTTCTTTATCCGTATGCAGTGAAAGTGCAAACTGCAACCATCAAAACTCCAAGTCCTAGAATATAATCATATTCTAAAGTTGATCCCACAAAAAAGGTGGATATAGAACTTAAGTATGGTCCATATGAGAATCTTGTTGCATATTCATTTTCACCTTTATTTTTCACTTTGAAGATAACCAACCATTTGCGGTTGTCAAGGAGCTGGTCCGAGAAATAGAAATTTTGCATTGGGGAAATGTTCAAATAACTGAAAATTATCATCTTTTTCATGGGGGTGCTCGAATCAAAGGTGGATTTTTCAAGGATTGAATACCAAGCAAGATCCAATGCTAGAGGTGCATCATCTTTTAAAAAAGTCTAGTGGCAATACTACCGCCTCAAGCACATTCGGTTTATCACCGAGATGAAATTGGTAACATTTCTACCTCACATTTGACAGGGATTCTAGTGATTCCAGATTTCAAGGAGTTGAGTTAGCAATTTGATCTTATCATCTCCAGACTATTAAGGATTTGGTCAATATCTTCCAGCAGCATTTAAGCATATAATGATACAGATGGCAGACACCTAAAAACAAAGAATTATTTTTTATATTTGATGGCTGTTAAAGTTCAATAGTTTCCAGATTTCCAGGCATCGAATCATCATTTTAACAACTAACCTTATAGGTGGCAGACCTCATCAAAGAGGCAGAGGACCAAATAGTTTCAGATTTCTTGTAACTAGTTGTAATTAAGTTAGCAATAGTGAGTTGATGTAATGGATATAAATTCTAGAATTGTTCAATGTAAAAGTAGAGAGTTCTTCCTCACGGAAGGAAGCGAGAGGGGACTGGAGGTTGGAAATTTTGGAGAATGCAAGCCCTTTTTGGAGCTTTGCCTGTATGACATAGACTTTATGCAGCTTCTGTACAGGTTCTATTTTTTAATGAAACATGATGATGATTTGCTTCTGTATGTTATGAATTGGTTTTTCTGATAATTTTGTTATGCATATGGTCCATTACATCCCATTGCACTAATTCTGATTGAGAAATACAATTATCCTTACACTGTAGAAAATAGAGGCAGTTTCACTTCTTGTCTTTATGATCATAGTAACCTTGATTATTGAACTGTGCATTTTGTCTTATGTTATACATTTCCTGTGGATTATCTTGCAGCTCTGATTGACCTACCAGCCTGCATTTTCATCAATGCTTTGATTTTCTTACAAATACTTATATTATACCAGTGTGTGATATATATACCAACTTAGTTTATTGTAAACTGTGTGATGCCTTTTTTACAGCTTTGATTTCATACCAGTTTGGTCCACTTATAATTGTGTGATCTGTACAAACAGTTTTGATTTTATATTAGCCTATTTCTTCAATCATTGTTTGATTTCACTTACAGATTTCATATTATATTAGCCTAGTTCTTTATAGTTCCATTAGCCTTGGTTTCATACCAGCTTATGTTTTCAGTTTGATTTCATTTGATTTGTACATTTTTTAAACAAGATTTCCTTAAGCTTGAATCCCGTAGTCTAGGTTCAACTTTAGGGATAACATCTTCTGGCGCCGTTGCTGGGGACTGACAAAGGAAAATATATCTTCCCCGGGAAAGAATGACAACGATTAGATCCAGATCTCGATGGTGGACAGGAGCAGGGAATTAGTTGGACTACAGATTTATTCACCGGGGTGACTCCATGTTTGAAGAATCCAGAGGCGATTTTACAAGATGTCAAAGTGTTTTGAAACTATGTTGGCAAAGATATATTCTTTGTTCAATTTCTCAAATGTTCCTGGTTTTCCAAATACGGTACCTACCATGGATGAATGGGGATATTTTCTTCCACGATTTGAATAAAAGGAAGAGGACAATCCGGCACATCATGTAATTAAATTTCATCAATACATGGATCAGCTGAGTATACATCATGAAGATGTATTGATGAAAATGTTTATGTATTCATTAGATGGTCGTGTGAGACAATGGTACAGAACTCTTCCTCCTTCCAGTATTTCCTCTTTGAAATATTTTCATGATGCCTTTTATTCATATTGTAAGAGGATTTACCCAGTTGAGTGCCTTTTTGAGGATTGTTGTAGGGGATATGCATTATATATGCAGGGTTTAGAAGCAGATTTTTCCAGTAGTGAAGATGAAGCCGGTGGTTATGATATGAAGAAAGAAGAAGATTTATTATCTTCCTCTCATTCTGTTTTACAAGAAGAAATTTTTCAAAATTCTGATATTACAGTTGATGATAGCATGATAGAACAAAAATCTTCATCTTTAGAAATCGATCAGAATGCTCCATTTTATGGGGAAGACATTGGAGTTCTAGATCAGCATCAACTAATTCACTCTGAAGATATGCCAATCTATGATGAGTATTTGAATGAAAAAGAGCAGATCCCTACATCACCTTTTGTGGATTTGAGGAGCATCCAACAGGTGTATGACAACTATGAATTAAATTTTGATGAGGAACAACATTGTGTGGAAATCAATCATCTTGAATCCGTAGAAGACATTGAGCAGCCATATTTGCAACTCAGTTTGCAGGTAGATGAAAGTGGCATCCATTATGAGGAAAAGAATATACAAATATATTTTGATCTTCATCAAAAGGTATTTCCTTATAGCTTCGTTGATCCATTTGGTGATTATATGAGTCTTTGAGCAGCTCAAATGTCAGATTTTTTGTATCAAATGAAGGTTGTCTTTTCCCATCTTGTGAAATGAATTTTGATATTCCATGGGTTCCTTTATCCATCATCTGCAAATTAGAAGTTTTACCAGTTAGTCAAATATTTGTATGGCTTCATTGGAAGCAAGATTTTACCTGATCAAAAGAAAGCAGATGATTAGAATAGAAGTTGTAAATAAATAAGCTTGATGCTTCAAGCATTCCTTTAAAGTTTGTATAGTATGATCAGGATTAGTCAATTTGCAGATTTGTTTAAATATTTAGTCGGCAGTTTGTTTTCAAGCTTTTTAAGTAACAGAGACTTGTGATGAAGACTCCAGCCCAATGAAATGAAAAGGCACCTGGTCAGCATGTTCTCAAAGCTTCTCAGGAAAACTTTGTCCCCAGACGGAGCCAGATGTTATCTCTAAGGTTGTTTCACCTGTTTATTTTTAAATTTTTGATTATGCTTTGTTTTTATTGTTTTTATTTTGTTTTGTTTTATACTTTATGGTTGATTGATTGTTATTAGGGTTTATTTTATTACCTAAAATCATCAAAAGCTTCATTCATAAGCCATGAGCCCATATATGTGCAAGAAAGTGTATGATGAATTCTTACAACTGGCAGCATTATAATTTCTGATAGCATTAAACAAAAATGCACCCCTGTCCACGAAATCATGAGTTGTGTGGTGGCATTTATGGAAGAGTACACATGTGTTATTTCAAAGTTGGAACAGTTCATGTAATGAGTACCAGCATTGATCGTCGCCAAAATCAAGTTAATGCACATTTTTCCCCAAAATTTTATCATTTTGCTGGTTAATTGAAGAGGGATATTCGCAGGCCTGTTGGTCTATTGTCTATCTCCATTGGTGATGAGCAGCCTCATGCAAGGTTTCAGTGACTAGGGTTTGCTTTCAAGCTCTATGTTCTTGTTTCAGGGTTTGGATTACAATGCATATACTTCCCTGCATTCTGAAGCACGCAGTGGGAAATATATCAATGCTCTGTTGCTGTCTTTGACAACAATGTTGCATCTAGAACTGCCATATATTAATGTATTATCCAAGATGGATCTTATTGAAAGTTTTGGAAGGATCGATTTTGTAGGACTTATCATATTTACAACAACATATAGATCAGGATCCTTGTTCTTCTAAATACAGAAAACTTACGAAGACATTGTGTGAGGTGATTGAAGACTTTTCCTTGGTTGGTTTTGCAACCTTGGACATCCAGGACAAAGAGAATGTTGGGAATTTTGTTAAGCTTATCGATAAAACCAACACATATGTCAATTAGCATGCTACCTCAAAAGATACTTGAAACACCTGCAGGTGCCAGTGTTGATCCTATATTGCCCACATCAAATGGGGCCAGGGACATAGACTATAAAGATCAGGTACTTGATCTAAAATCTTTGACCTGGTCCAAAGTAGATACGAAGATGGCATCCGAGATTCCCGATTTTGAGGGATTCATCTTTATTTTCAATCTCTTTGGTAAAGGAACTAAAGAAAAGTGAAACTGTAACTATAGAAGTGCTTTCAGTCTTCATGCATTCAGTTAAGCCTTTCCGTGAAGAGATATCCCAGGAACAAACGCAACTTGTTCTTTATTGTGATAGTGCCTACTTTCTTTCTCCGTATGCAATGAAAGTGCAAACTGCAACCATCAAAACTCCAAGTCCTAGAATAGAATCATATTCTAAAGTTGATCCCACAAAATTGGTGGATACAGAACTTAAGTATGGTCCATATGAGAATCTTGCTACATATTCATTTTCACCTTTATTTTTCACTTTGAAGATAACCAACCATTTGCGGTTGTCAAGGAGCTGGTCCGAGAAATAGAAATTTTGCAATGGGGAAATGTTCAAATAACTGAAAATTATCATCTTTTTCATGGGGGTGCTCGAATCAAAGGTGTATTTTTCAAGGATTGAATACCAAGCAATATCCAATGCTAGAGGTACATCATCTTTTAAAAAATTCTAGTGGCAAGACTACCGCCTCGAGCACATTCGGTTTATCACCGAGATGAAATTGGGAACATTTCTACCTCACATTTGACAGCGCTTCCAGTAATTCCAAATTTCAAGGAGTTGAGTTAGCAATTTAATCTTATCATCTCCAGACTATTAAGGATTTGGTCAATATCTTCCAGCAGCATTTAAGCATATAATGATACAGATGGTAGACACCTAAAAACAAAGAAATATTTTTATATTTGATGGCTGTTAAAGTTCAATAGTTTCCAGATTTCCAGGAATCGCATCAGCATTTTAGCAACTAACCTTACAGGTGGCAAACCTCATCGAAGAGGCAGAGGATCGAATAGTTTCATATTTCTTGTAACTAGTTGTAATTAAGTTAGCAATAGTGAGTTGATGTAATGAATATAAATTCTAGAATTGTTCAATGTAAAAGTAGAGAGCTCTTCCTCACGGAAGGAAGAGAGAGGGGACTGGAGGTTGGCAATTTTGGAGAATGCAAGCCCTGTTTGGAGCTTTGCCTGTATGACATAGACTTTATGCAACTTCTATACAGGTTCTATTTTTTAATGAAACATGATGATGATTTGCTTCTATATGTTATGAATTGGTTTTTCTGATAATTTTGTTATGCATATGGTCCCTTACATCCCATTGCACTAATTCTTATTGGGAAATACAATTATCCTTACACTGTAGAAAACAGAGGCAGTTTCACTTCTTGTCTTTATGATCATAGTAACCTTGATCATTGAACTGTGCATTTTGTCTTATGTTATACATTTCCTGTGGATTATCTTGCAGCTCTGATTGACCTACCATCCTGCATTTTCATCAATGCTTTGATTTTCTTACAAATACTTATATTATACCAGTGTGTGATATATATACCAACTTAGTTTATTGTAAACTGTGTGATGCTTTTTTTACAGCTTTGATTTCATACCAGTTTGGTCCACTTATAATTGTGTGATCTGTACAAATAGTTTTGATTTTATGTTAGCCTATTTCTTCAATCATTGTTTGATTTCACTTACAGATTTCATATTATATTATCCTAGTTCTTTATAGTTCCATTAGCCTTGGTTTCATACCAGCTTATGTTTTCAGTTTGATTCATTTGATTTGTACATTTTTTAAACAAGATTTCCTTAAGCTTGAATCCCGTAGTCTAGGTTCAACTTTAGGGATAACAGTTAGTATCATCAACCTGAACTTCTATGGGAGAATGGAATGAAGTATTACCACGAGAAGGTTGTTGGACCAAGGGAGGTGAGTGTGAAGGATATGGTCCTCCACTTTCTGCAACCACATTATCTCCCACTTGGGAGGTGGTAGCATCTCCTTGGTGGATAACTTCCATTTGATTTTCTCCTGAAATAGGAATAAAATCGGGTGGCAAGCCCTGTACTCTTCTGGACTATCTTAGCTCATCCAGTTTGTACAACTCCTATCTAACCTAGGGTCTCAAAAACTAGAAAACACACCAAAAATTTCCCTACTCAAGCTATAGGTCAAATAATCAAACTTAAATGACAGGAGGAGTTCAGATAGTCAGGCCTCTCACCAGGATTGTCAAGAAGGTGCCACTAGCGATATACCTCAAGGGTACGTGTAGTAATCTCCCCAAATGTTGTTTTTAGTGTATGGCTCTAAGAAAGACAGCTAAAGGTCTTTCCTCAGATGGATAAGGTATCCTAGTGGGGTCTCTCGATAAACGCAAGGTACGTGGAAGCTCAAATCGGTAGTAGTGCTGTCTAATGCATAACCGTACACAAGGGGCCTTTCGATATACAATCAAGTACATGAAGTACCTTTCTATATACCTCAAGGGCACATGAAAGGCCATTCGATATACTGATGGTACATGTAAGAACTACGCGAGTCCCGGGATGTAATGCGGACGAGTAACGACAACTCCTACGCTTAATGACACCTGAACACATCTCTAACCTATCACTCAAATTGCTATGTAAATTTTAACCTATAACTATCGTTAATTTTAAAGTGGACGGTTAGGTGAATGCAATATGCATATGCAAATGTTTCACTTTACCATGCAATATGCATATGAAAATGTTTCACTTTACCATTCATGGTATGCCTACCTACGGGAGGGAAAGAGAGTATTTTCTTTTGCTTCAAAACCAAAAATTTCCAAACAACAATCTTGAACACAAAATCAAAGACAAGCAGCACTTTCCAAACTCATTTCTATTTTCTGAAAGCAATCAAAAGGGGAGGTGTCTCTTTTCCTAAAAGAAAAACAAGAAGCACACTATATGCATATGCACTCTATTTTTCGATTTTTCTTAAAGCATAGATAGGTCTAACTTAAAAATAAAATATTTTTTATTTTGATGAGATAGTACTAATGCAAAAGAGAGAAAAGAACATAGACAACTTGAAAGCTTGTGAGGCCAATCAGAGATCCAATGTCTTATTCTCACTAATGATAATGACCTAATCTCAGTAAAAAAATTCTTTTTAAACAAGCAAAACAAAGTCTTCTATGGAAACAAAAAATTAAATCAAGATGCTAATTAAACATTTTTCTTTCAGTCTATATAACAGAAATGAAAAGAGATCTCACTAACACCTAAGCTTTCAAAAATAAATCCTTTCACAAACACAACCAACAAGCATGGAAGAGAATGGACAATCAATAATCCTAATCTAGCTTTTGAATTCTTCAATCAAACTGATATTTTACCACAAAATTTCAAACCATAAACATCAGATTCTAACACACAAGCCTGGCAGTGTAGGGCTGAAAGCAAATCAACTCAAATTTTTCACAAAAAATGAGAAAAAAGTAGTCTTGGAATAAGGCCTACCTAGCATCGCGCTAGAGGGGTCTTGACAAAACGGTTCTGGACTAGCACCGCTTCTAGATAACGGGACTCATGTGGTGGCACCGTGTACTACTAATAGGGTTCAAGCGATGGCACTGATTCTCGCCAACAGCATAAGTGCGGTTTCCTGTATACATCCAAAACACAAAGGAGAACTAAAGATCAAGTAAAAAATTGATCAGATCAAGGAAAAAATTGATAAATTGACAGTTAACAAGAGCATAAAAAGTCAAAATAATTTAGATCCGAACAGATCTGAAATTTTCAAACCAAAATTCACTGATTCAGATAGCATATTTGACTGAAGAGAGTTGGAGATGGAGCCTGGATTCAGACAAGAGTTCAAGAACTGAGGAAGATCAGATCAACTAATATATGTATCAATCCCCAGCGGAGTCACTAGATTTGTAACCAAGAATATTTCACCTTCTGCAAACAGAATTTGTTCCTCTGGTCTGAATGGTTCAGCTCCAGAACAAATGAGTGAACGATAAAGGATGAAGACCTTCCCTGGATGTCGTAGACACTTGGAATGCTGCTTCGATAGTGAACCTTTGTACCTGCAAATAGACCAAACATGCAAACATATCAAAGCTACCAGAAAATCATCTACTTATCCATGTTAGTGACTAAGGAATCTAACAACATGTACATGTGAAATAAAAACAATAGTAATGTGGGATGGAAATCAGCTTTGCACTAAAAATGTATGGATAATCTTACAACCATTGCCTTAGTGTTGACAATCATCTCCATGAGACAAACACTTCATCCCCATAAGCTACAACTTTGCTCTCTATGCTCTTCAATGACTTGGACTAAGTGGTCAATCCAATAGCATAACAATACCTCTATAGTTCTCCCCCTCAACCATGGGCATGAGCTTGCATTTATAAGGCTCAATGGATAGGAATAGTTGAGATATTTGTGGATGAGGTGGCCTCTAAGATCCTATGATGGGGGATCTCAAGCTCAACTGACCCATAATGATAGGGATAAGGGAGGACATGAGGCTTATGATCTAGAAGCCTTGAGAAACTTTTCTTTTTCCCATTTTACCTAGGGTACCACTTTTCTTCTCTTATGACAGACCGGTTTAGATGAGAAATTCTTATGGAACAAATACCACAGGCGGTGGCACCGCTTATGGCAAATAGGATACAAGAAATATGAACAAGGTACCACTCATGGGCCACAGGGAAAGCGTGGTGCTAAGTTCTTTCATGTAGAATTGACAAACAGAGTAGGTTTCCACTCTAAGAGCTGGGATTAAGGGAAAACATGTAATTCAAAGGTCTTATCACATGGTGGTGACAGGATTTGAGTATAACATATGAATATGAATCAGACTCAAAGGTCGTATGTGGCTCTGAAGGTGGTGAATGATGTCGAATAAGGATTCGATGGTGACAGTTCAAGGAACCGAACTGGGTGTATTCCCCCTTAGCCTATGTGAGTAGTGTGGTGGAGCTATGATGACGTGATGTAGTTTTTTGTAATGAATCAAAAATCAAGAGTATCAATTTCTGGCTCAAAAAACCAACTACAACTAAGTGTGTAGAAGGATATCATATAAATGGTGGCATGCAGGCTAACAACAATTTCTAAAACGAAGTGCAAGAGTGGGTTACAAAAGGAGAGTCTACAACAAATTGGGTAGAAATACAACAAGTGACACTACCTATAAAATAAAATGATGCACTAATATATGGGATAAAAGTGCAAGAACTATCCTAACTACAAGTTGGAATCCCCTCACAAATCATATCCTCGACACGGTCATGAAATCCCAGTCAGACAATATGAAATGGAAGAACAATAGGCTAAGATAATCCCACTATCGAGAATGACTTCTTGGTAAAAGATACCTAGAAAGAATGGAAACTAGGATACCTCATTCATGACACGTTCGGTTTGTTTACTGGCCCTTAATCCCTTTGACTCTCGACCCCTGCTAGGTGGTACAAGGAGGACTGTGGTAGGTTATCCTTTGGTGTAAGATGGAGTGCGGTATTCCACCCTGACTTCCAGAACCCCTTCTTTGCAACTTACTCCTGCAGAGAATGGGGGATCCCAACATACTGGTCATGACCATGTCAACAAGTACAAGAGGATTTCATTCCCCTAACCAAAAACTACTATGTCTCAATATGTAAGTGACAAAGGGGTATTGTTTCGATTCCTATCCCCAATGTCCTAACTTAGATACAATATTGTTTTGCTCTCAACTGAGTTTACAAATCTTGGTTGTATTAATTTATTTTTTAAGGCTAACTTGGGGTCATGAACCAAGTTTTTTTGTCTTTAGGGTGTGAGATGTGTGAAATTGGTGTGTACAAACCCCAACAATCCTACAACGAAGATGAAACGATCTCACTGTCAGGATGCAATAAAATAAAATGAAGATAAATAGAAGTTAATGACAGTAAATTTCATGCAATAATCACAACTAATTCTTATAGAACATATAATAAACACAAGTAAATGAACATCAAGGAACTTAATAAGGCACAGGAAACACACATGGGATCTTGACTACGAAGCTTAGCTCAAGAGCCTCACATACAAGGCAAAAAGGACCTCAAAACAAACTAAGGGGTTGTAATGGATCATATCTGGATAGAAATGGGTCAGGAAAAGGTAAAACAAAGACAGGGGGGCTGAAAAAAGGATCTCAAGCACCAAAAAGGACTGAAAAAATGTAGGTCGCACCTATCGATAGAACATGCACGATCAGGGTCGCATAGAACTAGGAAACAGTCGCGATCGGGGCATAAACATAGTTGACAGACTCAAGTCATGCAAAACAGAGGATTAAGCATGAAAGGGTGCACAAAACCAAGTTAGAGTAGCCACCGAGGTTGCTCTGGAAGCCAGGACAGGAACGACCTTAGTTTCTGAGCCAAGTTGCACTTATCAGAGAAAAAGGCATGACCTGGGTTGCACTTATCAAGAAACAATTTGTGAATGGGTTGCATCTTTCAGCTAAACAAGTGCAACTTAGATGGAACTATTTTTTTTTTAAATGGAAGCCGGCTAGGGCAGGGGGGCAGGCACTAAGGCAATACTGGTTTAGATATCCCATGAGGGGGTCATATCTATGACAGCTGAAGGCAACAAAGGAGAACAAACCAATAGAAAAACATGAGAAGAAAAAAGATTTGTATGGATCGACCGAGTGGATTCACTAAAATTTTAGTGGGGATTTCTCCCTTACTACATTCAAAAGCATCAACTCTAGACAATGTAGGTCATAAGGTAGAGTTGAACAATAAAAAAAGAAACAAGAAAATAATAACAATATTTTTAGGGTTTTTAAAATATACACTACTAACTAATGCATAACAAGAAAAAAAATACCTTTCCTGAAATATGGGCCATCGTAGTCGTCCTCGAAAATGGTCCTGCAACTCCACAGTTTGGGTCTCCAGTATCTTCCACAAATAGTTGTCAAATGGGGGAATGGATCCAAATGGGTACGAAGTGAACTCAACGTACACCATGAGGAATGGCATGGCAAAATATGGGAATACCAATAGAAAACGTGTATGGTGTGACTGAGAGCAAATGTCAAAAAATTGACCAAACATTTGTTTCTGGAATGGCCAAAAAGTGTTTTGGGGGAGGCCTTCACAATGTAATTATAGGATGGTCCAAGGGTTTTTTACCCATGGTATTTTATTGTCCATGGTATTTATCTATGGTTTTTGACCCATTCTCATTTTAGGGTTTTTTACCCTTTCTTGGAGAGAGTGGGGATAAATCACAATAAATGCTCATCTTCCCTTCATTTATGGGGAAGGAATAATTATGTTTTGGACCATATTTAGTGTAAACACAATTGTGAAAGTCAAAATTAAGGAAATAGTGGTGATAATATGATGTATGATTATGGTTTAGACCATAGAGAGCTAGGTGAACATTTTTTGGTGTTAACAACAACCTGCTTCTTCTAAACACTTTTATAGCTTATCAATGTAAATGCCAAAAGGGGCAGGGGAGAGGAAGAAACATTGTTTAACTCCAATATTACAATTTTTATATGTTTTTCACTCATTATTCTTAAACTTGGTAATGACCTTTTTGTATAACCTCATCGTGGAAGCTCTCAACTCAAAAAGAACCTTAATCTCTCTAGCCTATTCCATGGGTTATTTCTAGGCACTATATAAAAAGATTTTCTAAAATACACAAAGAAAAAAATAGGTCATACTTATTATTATGACATTCCTCTGCAATGATCCTAAGTGTAACGAGGTGGTTCGTGGTTGAATGGTTCCTTCTAAAACTTGGTTGGCCTTTATCCTTCTTACCTTCCATTTCTAGTCATTCATTGATATTCTTTTTTAATATAATACCATATAACTTAGCTAAGAGAGGGTTAATCATAATAGTTTGATAATTAGAGGGGTCTTTTTTATCACTGCTTTTGAAAATAAGAATAATGAGGCTTTGAGTCCAAGATATAGGAAACCCTTGCTTGACCGCTAGATTAAAGAGTTTGTGGATATGTGGGATGAGGACAGGCCCTCCAATTTTTTATATTTCTACTTGGTAGCCTTCAATATCTTTGGATTTTCCATTTGTTAAGTGCTTAACCCTAAAATATATGTCTTCTAATGAGAAAACTTCTTTCGTTGTAAGAAGGGTTTGAATGTTATCTCTGATATTCTGGGATTCATAAAGCTTTTTAAGATATAAATTCCAATCTTTTAAAGAAATTGTATTTTCTTCTTTTATTTTCCAAGTTAGAATTTGCCTCCAGAATTTCTTAAGAGCCACCTTGGATATGTGTAGGAGATTTTCTTTCCTTTTACTTAGATAATGCCTTTTTTTCTTTTAATTAAGGCTTTGTGGTGATTTATCTTGTCCATTTTTATTGAATCTGTAGTAGCTTGCTTAATTTATTTTCTTGCATCTTTTCACTCTTGATCATACCGAGGGTTGGCTCTACTATTGCTCATTTTAGTTGAGACTTCAATAGAGAACTTCTTAATGGACGATGAAAGGGCTGTAGTAAAATTATGGATATTTTCTATATCCTTCATGCTAGATAAAGGGACCAATTCATTTTTTAGATCATGGAGAAAAATGTCATCTTTATTTTTATTGAAGATTAGATGCTTTTTGCAACGATAGTTTTCCTCCTTGGGATCGCTATGCATGAAAATATTGAGAGTTATAATTAAATGTCTATGATCAGAGTCAGGCTCATGGTCGTTGAAGAAGTTGAAATCTATTAATTTGTTGTATATAGGGATATCAGATATAACATAATCTACCACACTACTTCAAAGCCCATGAATACATGTCATTTGGCTAGAGTTTGGCCACTTTGTGAGACCATTGCAAATGATAAGATCTTGAGAACTACACAATTTGAGTAGCTCAGACCCAAATAAAGTTTCACCTAGATCTTCAGAACTTCTTTTGTACATGTTAGCTAGCCCGAGGTCTCTGTCTAAAGAAACAAGATTAGGTTTTGAATAGTTGTTTAAAATAATAGCTTGGTTACTAGAAGTTCAAGCATTGAATTCATCCATCAAAAGGATATTTCCTTCCTTCCTTAAACTATAAATGTCATGTTCTAAACTATTATAAGGACAACTTTTATCTAAATTGGTTTTTTTATAGAAGTTGGAATTAATAGGGGCAAAATAAAAAAATGGATATATAGATTTTTTCATCATTAATGTTTATAATATCTATCCAAATAAATTGTTTATAAAGATCTTTATCTCTCTCTATAAGTTATTTAATTGGAATAAAAAGAAGGGTAAATGTATAGGTTTCAATTTTTCTTCTATTCCCACACCCATTCAAAAATAGATATTTTAGATTTGTACCATATAAATTAGAATCTTCTGTAAATGATTAAAGACAATGACAATGAAAACAAAAAGAGGTTTTCATATTTTGAAAATTCAAATATTATCAAGGGATGTAGTGTAGATAGAGCTCCGGGGAATTATATTCTTGTGAAGTTCATGAAAGCATTAAATGGAGCATTATAGATGTAACTGGGTGGTTTTCAAGAATTTAAGATATTTGTGTGTTGAAAGAGGTAGAATCCAATAACTTGGGAATTCACTTTGGTATAGATTTACAAAGTTACATGGAAACTTGATGTAACTCTACTTGGTTTTATGTTTGAGAAGGTTAAATTATTTAGAAGGTTTATTTTTTGTATTTATATGTTAATCAATTTTTTTAATGGTTGGTATTGTAGTATTAAGAAAGGATATTAAAAATAATTATGTTTATGTAATTATTAAAATTCTAATTAAATGATAAAGTAGTTATGTTGTAAGTGTACCGTAAATACTTCACCAACCATACAAAAGGAAATCAACCACATTATATTAATCACATTGCTTTGGATATATGTTTTTGTAATCTCTCCATTATCATTTTTGAGTATTTTTTATAAATTGAATGTAAACTTGAAAACCCTTGTGGTTTTCTATGAATGATATCAAAATTTGCTGATTTTTTTTAATTTCTATATTTTCTAAAAATAAAGAAAATATTAAAAACTAAAAAACTAAAACCACTAAAATCAAATTAATTTATGAATTTTATCGAGCAAAATCCTCACAGATATGTTTCAGATTTGAATATTACTTGAAAATACAAACATAGTTCTATCAAACATGTGGTTACATAACAAAGATATTGTAGATTCAAAATCATTGGTTTTTAAGGGTATTTTATTACAATGATGGATAAATTTTGGAGTTTTTAAAATTATTATCAAAATAATATCCCAGTTTTGATTTATCTATAAAATGTACATATATGATCTATCATATTCTTACTTAAGTTTGGAATAAAGAAAATATGAATTTCAAATTTAGCTAAGGCATATTGTTTCAAACAAGTTAATGTATTACATTACATAATGCATTTCTTAGATTTAATCCAAACTGACACCGTTTAAAAGAGTGTTGTGTGGTTGTTGATATAATTTTGAGCAGTATTCAAGAGGTTACAAAATCGGCAAGTAGTCATACATTTTTATTAAATGAAATTATTATATTTTTTAATTTAGGATTATTTTAAAAAATAGTAAATAGAATAATTAAAAAGGTAAAAATAAAAAAGAATAGATGTAAAAAACTAGTATAGAATAATTGAAAAAGTAAAAATAAAAATGTATATGTGAGAGATAGATTTATTATTTCACTTTATTTAACTAACTTGAAGACATAGAGAAGAAGTAAAAGTAGGATTAGAAATGAAATTTAAGGGTGGAAATCACTACTTTTATCTTGTTTATTATGAATATACTTATCTTATGATGAATTTTCATGTAAAGAGGAATTTAGAAGAAAACAAAAACATCTCTCAATGTATTTTTTAGGAATTTCTTCTAATTTGTAATGAATAACTTGTCATGTGTAATGTTGAATGAAAGAATGCAATCAATGAACTTTATGAAGAGAAAATAATTGTTACAAAATGTAATGTCAAAGACGGGACCTTATCTCTTAGATATCTATAGTGACACTATATATAACATAATGAACCCATCAATATCCATATAATGGAAAAGGCATAAAAAAAAACCATGATTTCATTAGAGTATCACCAATTAACACTATCCTTGAAAAGGGAATGAATGGCGTGGTACCAAGTCAGTGGTGTGCAATATGTATGATTTTATCTTACTTTTGTAACTACGGAAGTATAAATTCAAGTACCAACCACAATTTTATCTGCTTAATGCTTCTACTTTTAACTCAAATCATTTTAAGGAGGGAGGTCACGGTGTGTCTCTACACAACTAATTACAAGAAGAATCGAGACATGATGCATGAATTTATTGTATTTGGTATTTTTTTGGGTTTCATAGGCTAGTCATGGCCCATTAATATGTTCATAACATTTTTTTATCAACATTCCTACTCTTATTATGTAAGAAATGAACAAGTGATTAATAATAGGATCAAGGATAAATTTGTAAATGTATTTGTATTCGATGTGAAGGAATGTTGTGTACCATACCTATACAACTCCTATTGTAGATATGAGCTTTTTTGTTTCTAAACGCTTCAATGTAGCATGATGAAATTACTAGAGATTATTGATGTTAATGAGTTATTACTAAGTTAGTGGAAATGTGTTAAATTCATGCATTAATGAATCAAGTGGAGAGGTAATAATATGAGAGTTTTATTAAAATGGGTCTCATCCCTCTCCCTTGCAATTAATATATATTTTATATCTAATAAAAATATACCATTGAGTATTGATATCATATTAAGAATCCATGGAATTTATATTTCCTTAAGGATTCTTGTATGGTGGAACCCTACCTTGAGGGTATTTAGAGCATATTCAAGCATTTACTTTGAGCATATGGTTTGTGATCTCTCATTTTTCATTTTTCAATAAGATTTCTTATTTTTTTATTATTTGTTATAGCTTGGATGTAAATTTAGTGAAAACCCAAAAGGTTTTGATACACAAAGATGATGATCAAGAAGCTCCTTGTCCACTCAAAACTCATATATAAAGGATTAGTTACCTTCTATCATTATGGACAATGAAAGTTAGAGGAGTATTTTTGGAATGCGTAATTTTAATATTCCATGTGTTATGATATCTATTGCAATGTCATAAGATGTCTTATGTACAAAAGGAAGGAATAAATAACTCTAATATTATATAAAAAGAGTTATCCCACATGCATCATGGAGTAATATTCTCATATTACCATTCATTATATAACGAGGTGGAAAACCATTTTTTCCCACATGTAGTATGGATATAATTCTTCCATACCTCTAGATATATAATAGTGGTGAAAGAGATCCTTTTGGAATATGTTGAGAATTATACTCCTATGTAATTGTAAATTTGTAAAGAATATGTGGAGTGGAAATCAAGTGTAAGAATGGAGATTTCTATAGAATAAGAAGGCAATACCTTCATGTCAATGTTTCCCCATTTGAGGTTTTACATATGTGGTGTATCACTATTTTTCTCTTGTCTCTAGTTTTTTACTTTTAATATTGTTACTTGTATGGATAGAAGGCTAGAATAGCATATGTTTGCTTTCCATGTTAGCAAAACAATTGTTGTATGCATCTTCTCAATATTCTAACATGGTATCAGAGCTAATTACTAGTTCGATAATTTTTTATTTTTTTTTACAAGCAACAATTGTTTAATTTTTTTTTTGTGGGGGGGTCCATATATAGTAGATTTCCCATCATATCTATCAAATCCTAGTGGTTATTATTTAGTTTGGTAATTTTCTACATGTTTGAGAAATTTTTTCAAACCTTAACCATCACCATTAGTTTTCACAGAAAAAAAACAAATTATAATTTTTTCAAGTTTTTCTTGAGTTTTTTTGTATAGATATCTAAGTTGAAATCCATTGTATACTAACTTGTTATCAAGGATATGTATTTCTTGTAGAATATATGTTGTGTTTTCAAGTTTGTCTATATTTTGTTGCAAATTTATGTATAGGGCAATGACTAGTTTTGCAACTTTCCATTTTTGGACAATTTCATATAAATTAGGGAAGACACATGCATTTTGTTCAAAGGAATTGCGTACACAAGTTCCTTTTCCACATAGAAATAATTTACATATCCACATTTCCTATAGGGAAAGTGTGTGGGCTCTATTTTTCAGCAAAAGAAATTATGAAACGATTTTATGTTCATTGTTTCGAGTGTAGGTCTATAGATCCATCGCTAAGTTGTTGATGGGTTTTTTCATTGTGAGAAATTTCTGATTTTATTCAATTTTCTTATAGATCTTAGAATTTTTCTTTTTGCATGAGGGATTAGTTTCTTGATTCACTATTATTAATTCTGAAGTAGCTTTTGCTCCTGAATTAGTTAGTAGTAACTCTCTCTCTCTTAAAAGATGAATATGATTGGCATTCCTAAGAGTAAGAATCTATGGTGCTTAGTGAAGGGTTTTCAAGTGAAACAAATCAATGATAAATACCTATCTATATGGGAAGATCGATGTGATCAAGAAATATGACTCAATGGACAAAGTGTTTCATATATTTTACAAGTAAATATTGAGATTGAGGATAACTCAATTGAGATATCAAAAACCCTAGATTCTTTATTTGATAAGAGTGATTATGTTTTTTATTACTATATTAAAAAAAGAATCCACAAGTTAGACCCTAAATATTTTGATAGAATAGAGTATTTTCTTGTTGAAATTAAAACCTATAATGTAAAATTAAATAATTGTGGTAGTGATTATAACAAAAATGATAATGCTCTAACTATTCTTGCAGAACAAAAGTTGTCTTCATGTTTTGATATGTTCATCCAAGATAGGAATAAAGACATTGAAATGTCTAAGGGTACCATGAAACCAACCTTTGAATATTTTTGTAATGGTTTGATATGTGAGCAAGATAGATTAATTGCTTCTGGTAAGTTATCTAATATTAAAGCTATAATGGAACATAGTAGAAAAAATTCTATTAGATATTTTTTAATAAAACCCCTAAATCACATGCTAAAGGATAACACCCCCACTCTTCTAATTATGATGATGCTTATAGCATGGTATATAATAAAAACAAAGCGTATAATCCTTGCAAGTATTATGGAAAAAACAACGACCCTAAAAATATTTTTTTAAACGAAGACATGAACTTGCTAGCTCCAAGAAAAAGTCTTTTGAAGAACAATAGGTATCCATGTGTGACTATTCTATTCAACGTATATTATTCTTCTAATGTGGAATGGATAATGTATTACGTTGCTTATAATCACATGACTAGTATAGCTTCTTTATTTACAACTTATAACACCAAAACACACACATCATAGGAAGTATATATTAGTGATGGTAAATATCTTTCAGTACTAGGATCTAGTAATCTAAAAGTTCCTGACGATATAATGGAATATTTCTTCCATGTTCAATGCATGCCCATAAATTTTCTTTCTATCTCTGTGCTTATTGAAAAGGTTATAAATTTGAAGCTTGGACAAATAAATATGGTGTTAAAACATATCGAACATACACAACAGGATTTGAACTTGAAATCCGACGACAGAATCTGACGACATTTAACCTATCGTATGGATGTGTCGAACAACGCTGATGAAAAGTAATAAGCCTTTTGAATTATTTTAGCTCCATTGAATTTTTGATGTCATAGGTGTAGGTTTTTTGACGGAGATGTCGTCAAAAAATGTGATAGCTATATCGTCATATTTTCGACACTAGTTCATAGGTTTTTCGAAGGATATGCCGTCAGATTTTTTACACTAGTTCGTAGGTTTTTTAACGAATATGTCGTAGGAATTTTGATGATAGTTTGTCTAAAATTTGACAACTATCGTCATCATAAAGGGTTTAAAGGTTTATGAGCTATAGGGGGTTAAGTATTAGAGTTATAAGGCTTATACTAAGTGGTTTATATTATAGTTTAATATAATTGTTAGGGATAGATAGGGGCTATATGGATTAGATATTAGGGGTCAGATGGGTTCACAACCCTCACCAATCACTTCTAGTTATAAGATAAAATCCCTCTCCTATAAGATCAATACCCGTTAAAACCTCTGTATTGACTCCTTTTTATGGGGGAATTCCCACACTTTCACATATTGAGATCTTATCAACTGACCATTAGAGGCATAAATTGTTACATTAGGAAGAACATCCCCCCTCGTATTAGGATTTAGAAGAAAGACCCTTTAAACTAATACATTTTTAAGGGGATTACAGACATTAATCATAAAAAAAATATGTATAGATTTATTTATTTATTTTGTGCTTATTAATTCTAAATATTATCATAATAACAATTTAGATCAAATTTGTCCTTATAATGGATTAGAACATTATATTTCTAGTTTTAGAACATTAGAAAATTTGGTTTGGTTTTGACATCTTAAATGACCATTGACCAAAAATATTGAGTCATAGACCTTATATTGTAACTCTCAATTTCGTCACACATAGTAGTCCCATAGATAAATCTCATAGCCAAAAGTACTTAATCTTCAAGAAAAATAAACCTTGAAAATAATTGTAAATCAACAAACCTTGTGGCCCAAATATGTGCCTATGCATGTGGTGAGGTTGATTCCTTGATGATGTGATGCAGTATTTACTAATGTGTTAGATCACACTATAATAAAATTAATATTCTTATGACCATGACAAAGGACATTTAGGCGCTTAACTTTTTCTTTGTTACACAATAATGTGTTTCTGTTTACACCACTTTTCATTTACTTTTTGTTTGTATCATCTCCATCATCCTCATCCTCATCATCACTATTTTTATCATCATCATAGTCATTGTCATGATGATGATCATCATCATCATCATCATTATTATCATCAATATTATCATCAACATAATCATTAACATCATCATCATCATCATCATCCCATCATCGTCGCCATCATCATCACTATCACCATCATCATCATCATCCTCGTAGCCATCATCATTCCTCGTCGCCATCATCCTAATCCTCATCATCCTCATCATCCTCATCATCATCTCCAACATCATCATCATCATCATAATCATCATCATCATCGCCATCATCATCATTTAAATCATCATCATCATACTCATCCTCATCATCATCATCATCATCATCATCATCATCACCATCATCATCACCACCATCATCATCATCAACATCCTTCTCCTCATCATCATCATCCTCATCATCATCATCATTAGCATCATCATCATCATCACCATGACCATCATCACCATGACCATCATCACCATGACCATCATCATCATCATCATTATCGACATCATCATTGTCATCATCATCATAATTGACATCATCATCA
This sequence comes from Pseudotsuga menziesii, assembly GCA_001517045.1. Lineage (NCBI taxonomy): Eukaryota > Viridiplantae > Streptophyta > Pinopsida > Pinales > Pinaceae > Pseudotsuga > Pseudotsuga menziesii. The sequence continues at coordinate 8,613 of LPNX010790364.1, read as the reverse complement.
TCATCATACCATCATCATCATCATTGACCTATGATCATCATCACCATCATTCTCAGCATCATCATCATCGTCACCACCACCACCACCATCATCATCATCAACATCATCGACATCATCATCACCATCATCATCATTAGCATCATCATCATCAACATCACCATCATCATCATCATCATCATCATCATCTTGTCCATCATCATCACCACCACCACCACCATCATCATCATCATCATCCTCATCCTCATCATCCTCATCATCATCATCATTGTTTTTATTATCATCATAGTCATCATTGTCATCATCGTTGTTAACCCAAAAAATCCCTCACTCAAATCCCTCACTCAAATCCCTCACTTAGCTCTACATGGCCTACACCACCCAAGGACACCCATGCATGACCCTCATTTCACCCCATTGGACCCCTACACCCTAAAAAAGGCTTAAGAATGAGAAAAAGGATTTAAAAACCCCTAAAAAGAGCCTAAATAGCTCCCCTAGGGTCTAAAGCCTCCAAAAATGGGCTAAAACTCTTCAAAGGAGCTAAAAACCCCAAAAGGAGCTAAAGATAGGGCAGAAGGGGCTAAAAGCCCAAAAAGGGGGCTAAAGCCCCAAAAAAGCTATAAATAGAGGGGTGGGGGTCAATCTCAAAACACTCCTCCCTTGCATACTTTTATGCTACCTGAGTGGATTCCTTGGGACCATTTGTCTCTCAAGCCACCCACACTCCCTCTCATCCATCTTCCCTTTGAGCCATAGCTCCTCCATTGCCAAGAGAGGTGCTTCTCCAAGCTAGGGCATGGTGGCCCATTTCCACCAAAAGAAGGTATAATTTTTGGTTTGTTTTGTTTATTTGAGTTTTCCTAACAAATATTTGCTTGTTGTTTTATGGCCTAACATGTTCTTGTAGGTCTCCATCGTTGTATGCAGGGTCTCGGAGGTATTTAACCCATAACCTTGTGTGCAGGGGGGTTTCGTTTTTCTTTGATTTATGTTATGTATTTCAGTTATGTTTATTTTTCTTTGCATCCACCACTAGGAACCTATCCTTCCGTCATAGAGACGAAAGTTAGCCATTCTTGCCCTGTAGCAAGAGAGAAATCCCTACTATAGAACCGGTGACCATACCAAGTCGATCCCACAGGATCCCTGGGTTTTATTTTTGGAGTTTAGGTTTTTTCCCTAGTTTAGTTTTTTGATTAAATCTAGCTCAGATTCTTGTTTATTTACATTTTTAGTTACCGCTGAGCCTCCACAAGGAAAATCCGAGTCCATTTGGCCACAGTACAAGTTACTGTCGGCTGGATCTAACTCGTGGTCAAAAAAATTTCACTTTTTGGAGTAGGTCACTCTTATCAGGCGTAGAAAGGGGACCAGGTCACTCATTTGGGCCTTAGAGGTGCGACCAGGTCACCTATTTAGCCCCGAAAGGTGCGACCCCCTTCCAGAAGATAGCCCACTTTTTTCTGCAAAATCTGAGCGACCCCCTCGCCTGTTTCTGGAAACATTTGGTGACCCCCTCGCCACATTTGACCTAAAAAGTACGATCTGTCACTTAGAATTCGATTTTTTAATAATTAAGGACTGTCAGTGTGGCTCAGCTGCGTCTGTCCATCCAAACTATTTTATTTATGTTTATGTTTATGTTTATGTCCATTTCATTTACAGAACAAAGTGTAAATTAATTACTTAATGGGTTAATGAACATAGTTTGACTAAAACTCACTTAAAATCAACAATATTGCTTAACCCTTCCTCCTCTACCTAGTCATCACCCTTCAAGGTATTCTGGGATAAGACGAAGGGCATAGCTCATATAGTAACAGGAACTTCACCCAATATTTTTTGAAGCCACTAAAAACGGGTGACTTGGAAGGTAGAGGGGGTAGAGAAGGAGGGCTTCTCACGGCGCTTAGCATTCTCCCTGTTGACCAACCTTGCATCTGAAAGGTGACCTATGGATCTACAGATGGGCTTAGTCCCATTGTGTTGAGAGCCCAACACCTTCTCCTGGTTAAAGAAGAATATAGGTGTAAGGTAGTCACCTAGTTAGGCTATCACAATTCAGGATTACAAATGGTACATGTCTAAAAAATTTATGATTATGATTTAATGCTTTCATCCACAATGATATGAACTCTGTGGAATATTCATAAACCATTTACAGCCACCAGATATAACAGAAAAACAAAAATACATACACACCATACCATATAAATCAACCCAACTCAGTTCATGACGTTGAGAGAGCCAGTAAAATTTACAAATTTACACTAAGTTAAAAATCTGCGGTCTTTGAGGACATAAATCCCTGAATGCCTTAACCATGGGAAGTACTTGGGATCATCCCAGTAACTCATTGTGAGGAGTACCACAAGAACCCCAAAGTAGCTAACCGCTGAGAGGAATTTCCAAGCGAAACGGGCAACGACCCCCACCAATTGAGTAGCATGTCCGTGAGGAAAAATCCAAGCGCTGTCTTCTGGCAGTCTTGGTGGCTGAGTGACCACCTATAGCCAATATGAATCCATTGAAACAGGGTTCCAATAATCATTACCACCAGTTTCACATTCAAATTTAACACAATTGATCCCTCACGCTCTTCCTCACGCCTAAGAGGAAAACCACCATAGTTCGGGTCATTAAACCGACATCATCGACACCATTCTTGACGACCTCCCACACCATCAGAAGACCACACAGCCTCTGATTCATATTCAGACCCATATCAGTCTGAACCAGACCTACACACTGCACCATCAATCCCCATGGCTGGTGCAAACCTGGATCCATTTTCTGGCATAACAATTGCTAGTGGACCCATGTCCATCCACAAACTATCACCAACAACCCTGCAGGTGGCCCCAGCATAGTTGTGCAAACTGTGATAAGTAAGCTTCCACCACCCATATTGACCAGTCAAGCTGTCTCACCTGCAACACATGGGGGCAGTGGCCCTTCCACATACACTGCCCCTCCTGTCACACATGGGGGAAACCACCCTTCCACCTACACTGCCCCTCCTGTCATACATGGGGGTAGTGGCCCTTCCACCCACACTATCCCTCCCACCACACTTGGGGGCACTGGCCCATCCACAATGGTGCCACAAGTACCCCAAGCAATACAGGTACATTATGCACCTGCAAACCCCACCACCATAGCTGCCCCATCTCACATTAACCTAGGGTCAAACCTCCCTTTCATGGCATGTCTCAACTTTCCTGATTTGGCTTGGTTAACAAATGACCCTATCCACCATCAAACGTTTTCGCCTCCTATGCCAACCAAACTACCCTCATATATTCCCAAGTTTGAAGGGAGGGCAGGAGAGTGCCCCCAAAACCATATCATGATGTTTCATCTATGGTGCTCATCAAACAACATTGTAGATGATTCAATTAGGCTAAGACTATTCCAACACACCCTCACAGGTGCTACAACCAAGTGGTACATTGAGCTACCACAAGCCAAGTACCCAGATTTCAACTCCTTGGCTTTCATGTTCCTGCAATATTTCCAACTCCCAGTAAAATATGAAGAAGGGGTGGAGATCTTGTTATCTTACTGCCAGAACACTGCAACCCACATAACCGACCACATCCATGAGTGGCGGTGACACCGTAGTTTGTGTAAGATCCAACTTGATGATAGGATATTCCTAGATTGGTTCCTCAAAACCTTGCTCCCACCTATAGAAAAGGACGTCACATCCGAACGTCCCCAATCCAAAGAGGAGGCCATATTGAAATCCTAGTAGTTTGATCTAATCTATGCATAGTCTAGATATCTTTACACCATCATTCCAGATGCTCCCCGTGTATGCACCTCCTACTGGGATGCATCGGGGGGCATCCCATGCTGCAGATGGCATCATAGGCTCGGTCTCTCACCAACCACAGCACCATCCAACACCACCTGCATTACCACCACTACAAAGCAACACTACTAGTGTTTCCTACCAAAACCAAACTCCGGACTATGCAAGAATGATGTCCCAGTCCGGAGCCACAACTTCTTATGCACAACCTACGCCACTGCAACAGGCTTAGGCCTTGGCTTGGCCAACACAGCAATATGTAGGGAAAATGCCCACATTTGTGGCACCGCCACCCACCTAAATATACTATGCACTACCAGTGCAAGCAGTTCAATCCCCTGCCCTTGCTCCACCCACTCCATTGGGATAGGTGTTTCCATAACAAAACCATCCCCCAATAATCAACAAGGGCAAGCTAAGAATAACCGACCCGGGAACCAAGGCAATAATCAACCACTAGGAGGCTGTCAACAACAAAACCATCCCAATAATGCCATGTAAAACTAGCCAGCCCAAGATCCTCCATGACCAAATGCACTGAGACGGAACACCCCATTGCGTATAAACCAACCATGCACACTCTATGAGGTCTACGGGCACTACACATTCGAGTGTCCCTTCATGGGTCGCACTAAGTAGGCCATTAGGAACGAGGTTCAACATGCCACCAACACAATGGGCCAAGCCCAAACCAAGCCCGCACCACAAGGACCTCCTCCTATGGTGCTCCAAAACCCATTACCAGTCCAAGGATTGGTGGCAACTGCACCCCCTCCCCAACCCAATCCCAATGCTCCAGGGGCACCTCCCACGACAGAAACAGGTGTCCACCACCTACTAGCTATGACAAATGAAGAGGTCAATCTACAAACCAAATAGAATTAGTACGAAACCAATACCGAACCTGCTGACACATCAGCAACATCTATGTCTAAAACAGTCAATGCATCTCTTCAATTACCCCCTTTCCCATGCCCCCCCATACATTGGATTTCCAATAATGCCATGGCTAGAGCTGCTGTTATCTACAACATCGTGGATGACTTGGCCCAAACACGTACCACCATGTCCGCTCTTGAGGTACTCAAAATGTGCCCAATGCAATTGAAATCCCTACTAGCCACCCTTGGGGCTGTAGACCCCTCTGACTCCAAGTTGATCACATTCGACATGGAGAATGGAGAACTGCGAATGCCATTAACCATTTCCTTTCAAATCCCAGTGTCTATTCGGAATTTGGTCATGCACCACTGCATAGTATATGAGGGGGAATCAACATGCGTTATGTCTACCCTAGTCTGGCATAAACTTGGATCACCAATTCTGCAACCATCCTCCATAACTCTGCGAGATTATGATGGCCATCCCACTAAATCCCAAGGAATCCTCCCCTGTGTCCCCATCACATTAGCCGGAAAGACGGTTCTGATTGACATAGAGGTTGTCAATGCTCAATTGGACTATAACCTTCTCCTCGGAAGAAGTTATATGTATGCCATGAGAGTGGTGGCATCAACTGTCTTCCATCTCATGATGTTCCCCCATGAAGGAAAAATCATGACAGTTGACCAACTGACTTATCATGATCCGCAAGGGCTAACGACACTCACCAAAGTTATCCCTATGATCAACACCATTGATCCACAAGGGATGACCACACACACCAATGTTGTCCCTGCGGTCAACACCATGGTTGACAACATACCATCCTCCCCATTGTTGAATGTGGGCCTTGGACTATTTTCCAATACCACCATGATGGATCCTTTCCCCTTAGTGTCACCACCATCGACACCAAATGAGACTGCGGACTTGTGCATTCTCTCATCTAAAACCACTGCACCCAAACAACAATCATAGCCGCAGCCCCAACCGCAACCACAACACTGCCCGCAGCCACAACATCATCCATAGCTGTAGCATTAAATGTAGCCGCTGCTATAGCTAATTTTACCACTCCAAGTGAATCACACTTGTATGGCCTTCCCCTGTCCCTCTGCAGACTCCTTAGACCCCTTGGACCATTTTTTGTCCTTTGATGATTCCTAGACCATCCCTATAGACATGTGAAAATTCATATACGCAACTTTTAAACCCCTAATCACGTATATACGCGGGTTTGACCCCTAAAACCGCATACATAGGGATGTGTACAAAATCCAAATCCTTTCGGAGTTTTCCTTGACATGGATTCGACTCACTTGACTCCTGGCCTTCCATATGCCTTGAGATTCCTCGGATTCGACCCTTCATTACCCCTTTGAAAAGCTATATAAGGAACTCTTTGATACATTGAAGGCACATAAGAGAATTGAGAGCAAAGAAACTATAGTCCATTGCCGGAACTTGTGCTTGAGTCTACATCCCTTTGTCCCTTGGAGCACTTTTGTGTTGTTCCCAAGCTTGCATTTTTCTTGTGAGCTTGCTATCAAAAGATGGAGGATTGAGGTGGTGGAGGCCCAAGTGGGGGATTTAGTTTCTCCAATTTGCAGACGTGCCGACAGAGCTTGTATCCATTGTAATCTTTGATTTTATATTAATAGAAATATCTTTTCCTGTCCAATAATGTATGTTTGAATGAATATTTCACCCATGGATGATTTCAAATGCTTATACATTGTTGATTATATATGCTAGAATAGATCTAACACCAATCTATATAGTATGCTTATTGTTAAATTTTCATATGCTAAGCTAGATGATTAGTATTTCATTTCAATTTTATAACAAAAGCATATAAATAGGATCACTAAAAGATAGAAAAGCACAACCATACAAAAGGAACACAAAGATTTATCCTGGGAAAACCCTAAAGGGAAAAACCTAGCAAAATCTTCCTCAATATAGATGCACCAAAATGTAAAAGATAAAAGCAACAAGGAGATCAAAGCCTGATCCTCCTCCTTCTCCAGCTACTTCTCTCTCCTCCACTAATGCGCTACACAAGTGAGAGTGTGTGCTCCAAATGAGGAGCGCTACACCTCTATTTATATTCATCTATTCACTTTAATTAACTCATCCGACATGTAGGCTCGAGTTAAATCATGTAGGATCGAGTTACACATGTAGGCTCAAGTAACCACACTGGGCTGCTAATGACCCACCTTTACAATTAGAGGGGACTACCTCATGACTCTTATTACTTCTTCCGATTAGAAGCATTAGGGTACAAAGTAATACAAGTGGTTCTCCTGGTAGGACCATCGGGGACCACAAAAAGATACATATAGAATATTCTTCGAAGTTACAATATTTCAACACTCCCCCTTAACGAGAAGGGTATTCTACAACAACAACAACAACAACAAAAATAGTAGGAGAGAGATAGAGGACATCATCAACATCATCAGGGTAACACATCTATAAATCATTGGAATCTTTTCAACATCATGTAGTCTTCATCTTCAATCTTCAGTCTTCAGTAACAGCAAAACTCTGACTGTTTTGATCAGCAACAACTTCTTCAGCATTTTGAATTTTTGAACAGCATCATCATCATCATCATATTCTGATCTTTCGATCAGCAATATCAACAATATCATCATCAGCACTTTGACCTTTTCAAACAGCAACATCATCATCATCATATTTTGATCTTACGATCAGCAACATCATCATCAGCACTTTGACCTTTCGATTAGCATCAACACCTTCAATACTTTGACCTCTCGATCAGCAACAACTTCAACACTTTAACCTTTCGATCAGAAAAAAAAATCCTCAACACTTTGACCTTTCGATCAATAGCAACATCTTCAGCACTTTGACCTTTCGATCAAAAACAACCTCAGCACTTTGATCTTTCAATCAACAACAACATCTTCAACACTTTGACCTTTCGATCAACGACAACATCTTCAGCACTTTGACCTTTAAATCAGTAACAACATCTTCAGTACTTTGACCTTTCGATCAGCAACAACATCATCATCAAAGCATCAAAACATCATCATCATCATCATACTCTGATCTTTTGATTAGAAACATCATCATCAAAAGCATCGTCATCATCACACTCTAATCTTTCAATCAGAAACATCATCATCATCACACTCCGATCTTTTGATCAGAAACATCATCATCATCATACTCTGATCTTTTGATCAGAAACATCATCATCATCATCATACTCTGATCTTTCGATCAGAAACGTCATCATCAAATCATCATCATCATCAATCTCTGATCTTTCGATCAGAAACATCATCATCATCATACTCTGATATTTCGATCAGAAACATCATCATCATCATACTGTGATCTTTCGATCAGAAACATCATCATCATACTTTGATCTTTCGATCAGGAACATCATCATCATCACATTCTAATCTTTTGATCAGAACCATCATCATCATCAACAACAATCTGCAAAAGACAAAGAAGTCTTTGGATCTCTTCTGGACTTAAAGTCCAGGGATGATGCAATTCTACCACATTCTCAACAACTGAATTTACTGGATCCATTCTGAACCAAAGTTCAAGGATGATACAATCCTGCCACCTTCTCGATGATTGAAGTTCACCGGATCCATTCTAAACCGAAGTTCAAGGATGATACAATCCTGCCACCTTCTTGATGACCGAAGTTCACCAGATCCATTCTGAATCAAATTTTAAGGATGATACAATCCTGCCACCTTCTTATTAATTCTTGCACATGATCTAGGAACTAGGAATCAAAATCATCAAATAATTATTAACAAATTACTCATGAATTGGCAATAATCGGAACCAGAATTGGTTTCCTCTCTGTATATTTTATAAACAATAAAGGGTTACAATTCCCATGCAAG
>LPNX010790337.1:0-64681 GCA_001517045.1 Pseudotsuga menziesii | reverse complement strand
ACTTTAAAAATCTAGACTCTGTTTACAGAATTACCTCTATCAGAGAAGACTGATCTTAATGTGTAAATGAATGAAATAAAATGCAGGAATAACAAAAAACCAAACCATTCTACAAATAAAACTAAAGGTGCTTAGCCCATAATTGTAAATATGAATAAGTTATATTTTCCTAACTAGAATAGCATGGATGAATCTAGATAAAATAACCTAATCTATGTTAAAAGAAATACATCTGCTAGGAAATATTGAATTTAACATGTAAATGAAGAAAGAAGTAATGCAAAAAAAATACCCTAGTTTATAGCAGACAGATGCTAAATATCCATTTAGAATTTAATCTCTTCTTTTAATAAGAAAATATGTGTTGCTTACAAGGGGAAAATCAAGAACCTCATACCCACAAGATGAAGTTGTTTCAATGGCTGAAAATATTACACACGCAAATACCTAGCATTAACAAATTCATAGATAGATCTGATCTTTGTTCAGAGAACCGAATAACTTGGGAACTACCACATTCCTCCCAACCATGACCAGAAACCATTCCCCGTTTCAATCCGGATTACCTCGAGGTGGTTTCAACATGTAAGTAGATTAGAGTTCCTAGGGTAAGGCTTCCTAATTTGGGATATCAGGTTCTGTATCAGTTTCCTTTTTCCTCTTAGGAAAAATGTTCTCCAAGAACTCTCTTGAAGGTAATTAGGCAGAATTATGGAATCCTCCAAAGACAGATAAAAATGATTATCCCCAAGGCTATCTCTGGCTTGGGTCTTTATAGACATAATTTTAAGGAAAAGGGTCAGTTAAATCAAGAATCATTTGATTTCTTGAAATAACCCTTTTTATTTACTTTAGGTAATTTTTAATATTTACCTAGGAACTTTTGACTAGTTCATACTTTGACTCTTGTAGGTATTTTAATATTTAATTACCATAGTAATAATGATAACATGTGGATCCTTTCTTTATTACTTATAGCTACTAGTATTATTACTATGCTTACTCTTTATACTTATCATATATAAATTATACACACACACACACACACACGGACGCACACACACACACACACATATCATTTGTTCAGGGATATTTTTAGGGGCAAAATTTAGCCCATGGGCTATTTTTCCATGTTTTTCTCCAAAAAATATTGGTCATTTTGCACTTTTTGAAGCCCTGTTTCGCCCAATTTTAATGGGGTGAAATTTTTTCACCCTAAAAATAGCCAAATTATAATATAAATGATATAAAATTCTTGGAGATTATTTTTTTTTTAAATTATAACCAAACATTTTATAGTTGGCGTTTTAGGAATTGGTAAGATTCACCAACATTTATACACTCTTAAACAAGTATGGTTCCTTAAAACCATCCCTGCATTTGTTAACATTTTATCCTTAGGTATCATATAGCATGATCCCAAAACATATGACACCTTTCTTTTAGCTTAGTCACTTTCTTTAATAAGGCCTTCAGTAGGGGTTACGTCAACTAGGTAAGGAAACTCTAAACCTCCTTTCATGTTGGATTCCCTCGTATAACACAATATTTCTTCAGTACTTGATGAGATATAGAAATTCAAAATTTCATTTAATCACTTAAAAATAAGTAAGATGAGATAAATGTTTTATTAGATTTGTTTTCACTCAACATATTAAATCTTTTTAGTAACTCCTAGCACTTATCTAGATCCCATACTCAACACTAAAAACAGGGAGGTACAAACTTAGTCCAATTCAAGAGCTCCTAGATTAGCACTAATCCTAGGATGTATTTATAGTATACACCTAGGGACATAATGGCCAAGGATCTAATGTTCCAGAGCTTATGCTCAACATCAACTTGGAAGGCTCCAGGGCTTATGCCCAACACTTCCAATTTTATCTTTTCATGTGCTTCATAGCTTCATGCTCAACATAAAGGTTTTCATAACTTCATTTGTTCTAGAGCTTATTGCTCAACAAAAATATAAACATTCATGTGTTCCAGAGCTTCTCGCTCAACACAAACATCAACTACTAATGTGCTCCAGATCTCCTCGCTCAACACAAAACATCTCATCAATTATGTGCTTCAGGGTCCACACCCAACACATGAAATCATATATAAAACATATGCAATTGGATTACACCCAATATATCAAACAAATAATCATGTTCATGTGCAATGAGATCTTAGACCCAATATACCAAAAACATCAAAGTAACATCATAAGTAATGGGGCTTATGCCCATAAGTGTTAGGTCAAAATTTGGGATATTACTTCCCTCCCCACTTAGAACACCAGTGTCCCTAGTGTTCTAAGGACTCAGAATGAAATCATAAAACAAGGCGGGGTAAGCCTTTCTCATGGTGGCTTCATTCTCCCAAGTAGCATCATTGGCCTCAATGTTCTTTCATTGCACTTTCAACTGGACTATGCTGCGCTTTCTAAGTTGCACTTCTCTCTTGTCCAATATATGAAGGGGTTCAAGTGTAAACTCCCCTTCAGGTTCCACCTATAATAAGGACCAATCAATCCCATGTTTTGTATCATAAACATATTTCTTTAATAAAGATGCATGGAAAACATCATGGACTCTTATGTGAGCGGGTAACTCTAGTTCATATTCCATTGGTCCTCTCTTGGCCAGTATCTCAAAGGGTCCACAAAATATAGGTTCTAACTTACCACACCTCCCCAATCTCAACGAGATTTGTTTTGATTTTACTTTCAAGTAAACATGGTCAACTATCTGATAATGATCTTTATCTTTTATTTTCTTATCCATGTAACTTTTATGGCATTCTTGTGCTTCTTTATGATTCAACTGGACCTTGGTAACCAATTGTTTGAAGTCCTTTAATAAGTCAAGCCCTAACAAGATTCGATCCACCAGTCTATCCCAATTAAATGGTGTTCTACACTTCCTTCCATAGAGTACCTCAAAGGGACTCATCTGGGCAGAAGTCTGGTATCTGTTGTTATATGCAAACTCTGCAAGATGCAGGCAATCTTCCCACTTGGTAGGTTTTTTCATGACATACATCCTAAGCATCTCCTCTACAATCTAGTTTACCCATTCTATCTGCTTGTCTATCTGCGGGTGGTAAGAAGTACTAAATCTCAACTATGTCTATAAACCTAAGAATAAGGATCTCCAAAAGTTCTCGATAAAATTAGTATCTCGATCCGAGATGATTTCCTTGGGTATCCCGTGCAATATAAATATCTCCTTTAAGAATATGTTGGCAATGTGTACTACCTTGTATGTTGACTTCACTGGAATGAAGTGTATTTCTTTTGATAATTTTTCAAGTACTACAAAGATAGAAACATTTTGCTTCTTACTCTTAAGTAGACCCGTGATAAAATCCATACCAATTACCTCCCACTTCGATTCCATAATGGGTAGTGGCTGTAGCAACCTCGAGGGATGCTGGTGATCAGCTTTAACTAGCTGACATTCTTGACATTTTTAGATAAACAACGCTATGTCATCCTTTAACTTAGGCCAGAAAAAGTGTTTATTTACTTTGGATATCATCTTTTGATATCTTGGATTCCCTGAGTAGGGTTTTTGATGAAATTTCATGATGATGCTGGACCTGATGTGCCCTCCTTCTGGAACATACAATCTCTACTTAGAACATAGCAGTCCTGTTTCATCTACCTTGCAGTCTTTTCATTGCTAAAGCAACCTGTCCTCTTGGACATTCTTGAGGATTTCCACATAGAAAGGGTCAACTCTGTTGGCCATTCTAAATACTCTCATGTAAATCTGAATCGGTTTTACTTAAAGTCACCTCCTATATCATATGAGCTCATCGGTTCAAAGCATCGGCAATTTTGTTCTCCTTTCCCTTTATATGCTTTAGCTCGAAATGGTACTCGTTGAGGAAAGCCAACCATCTAGCTTGCCTGGAATTTAGATCCAGTTGTTAAAATAAAAACTTTAGACTCATATTGTTTGTATTCATAAGGAATTTCTTTCGCACAAGGTAGTGCCTCCACATCTTCAAGGTGTGGATGATGGTTGCTAACTCAAGATCATGGGTGGGGTAGTTCTGTTCATGTTCCTTTAAATTTCATGATTCATAGCAGATCATGTAATCATTCTGCAACTGGAATCCTCCGAGCCCTTCCTTGCTTGCATCCGTGCAAACAACGAAATCCCCATCGAGATCTGCAATTCATAGTATTGGTGCAGTCATCAAAAGATGTTTAATATTTGGAAACTTTCCTCGCAATTGGTCATCCATAAGAACTTGTTTTTCTTCTTTTTCAAAGCGGTCATGGGACAAGCTATCCTAGAGAAGTTCTCAATGAACTTCCGGTAATAACCAGCTAATCCCAAAAATGATATAATGTTGGTGACACTAGTAGGGGTAGGCCAATCTTCTATGGCTTTAATCTTCTCCAGGTCTATAGCTATCCCCTTTTTGGAGATGATGTGACCCAAGTACTATATCTGTGGTTTGTTAAAATCATATTTACTAAACTTGTCATATATCTGGTGTTCCAATAACACCTATAGCACTATGCAGAGGTGTTCCTTGTGTTCCTCTTTACTCTTAGAGTAAAATAGGATGTCATCTATAAAGACCAAAACAAATTTATCCAGGTATCTATTGAATATATTGTTCATCATACACATAAAGTTCATGGGTTTGGTAAACCCAAATGGCATCACTACAAACTCGTAATGGACATACCCTATATGAAAGGAGGTTTTGTGAATACCCTCGTCGTGAATCCGTACCTAATGGTGCCCAGACCGTAGGTTAATCTTCAAAAAGATCTTGGCTCCTCCTACTTGATTGAACAAGTCATCGATCCTAGGGAGTGGGTATCAGTTTTTGATAGTCATCTTGTTAAGTTGGTGATAATCGATGCACATTTGCATCTTGCCATCCTTCTTCTTTATGAAAAATATCAATGCTCCCTAAGGCGACACATTCAGCTGGATATATCCCTTCTCAATAAACTCTTGCAACTGTAGTTTGAGTTCTGCCAACTCTGGTGCGCTCATGCAGTAAAGGGATTTTGAAGCCGAAACTGATCCTGGGGTCATTTGTATGGAGAAATATAAGTCTCGTTTCGGTGGTGATCCTTGGATTTCCTCAGGAAATATGTCCCTAAATTCTACGAGAACTGGAAATTCCTCAATGTGTCGTTCTCTTTCAGCTTCTATGTCTTGGATGTGTACTACAAACAGTTTGCATCCTTTCCTAATTCATTTCTTTGCTTGTAAAGAGAATATCTTCCTTATGAAAAATTTCTCAGGTATGCCTTGAATCTTTACTGGATTCCCTTGGCTATCTGTACACAAGATTGACTTGTGTAAGAAATCGAGCATGACATGGTGTTGTTCCAACTAGTCCATGCCGATAAGTATATCATATGATCCTAAGAGTAGGATGTTCAGGTTTATTCTAGAAGGAAAACCATTTAGGTTTATCTCACAATCTTTAACTATTTCAGAAACCTTTTATTTTTGTACCTGTGGCTAATTGCACTAGCTAGGGTTTCTCATGTTTAACGTTATCTAGTTTACCTACATCAATAGTTTTAGAAGATACATAGCTCCAACAAGCACTAAGGTCAATCAATATTGAAATAGAAGTGTTGGAAACCTTAACTTCTATCTCAATCGTGGTATCCTGATGGTCTTCATGTTGGCCATCCAAGGTTGCATAAATCCATGGTGTTCCTTCTATTTCCTCTATTGCTGGTTCTTCTTGTAAGTTGTGCAAGAATCCATTGGTCTTGTTCTTATAGTCTCGGGCATAATGGGGCCTTGGAATTTCCAGCACTTGATTTGCAATGAGGAAACATTGGCTCCCCCATTTGTTGTTGGTTTGTTAGCATTCGGTGCTGGTACATATGGCTTTGTACCAATTCTGTTAAATTTCTTATTGGATGGAAAGTTGTTGTTCTGTTTTCTTAAGGTGGTGGGTTGAAACCTGGTTTTTGGTTTTCTGAAAATTTCCTAGACCTGACTCTACTTCTATTGATATTTTCTTTCCTTATATGTCCATGCTCATAGAAAATCCTAGCTTTGTGTAGGGTGGTGTCCAATGTTTTAGGCATGTCAAATTCAATATTCTCCCGAAAGTTGGGAGGAAGACATCCTAAAAACTGTTGTATTTTCACTTTTTCATCCTTTATGTAAGGCACATAATGTAACAGATCCAAAAATCTGTTAATGAAAGCATCCATAGTCATGGAACCCATCCTTAATTCATGAAATTATTTCGTGTTTTTGTGAAGAACCTTTTCGACATGTGTTTCTCCTAATTTTTTTTATAGAAATCACTCCATCTAATTTCTCTTACCCCATCTTTCTTGGTATGCTTTAGGTCTCTCCACCATCTAGATGTTTTTCCATTTAAATAAAAGATGGATAGAAGGGATTTCATTTTGTTGGAGTAGTTATGTACTCAGAAATATTTGCTCATACCTAGAAGCCATTCTTCATATTTCTCCCTTGTGTTCATCTCTCCTTCATAGGTTGGGGATTTTATCTTTCTAAACTCTCCCTAGATATTGTCATCACTTCTCTGTTTCTTTCTGCAAGGAGAAAGAGAATCATCACTAGAATGACTATGACAATCTCTTTCTGGAGGTTCAGGGGTATGTTCTTCTTTTCCTTCTTCTCTCGATTTGTTGGCCCGCTTATGATAGAATTATTTCTTGAACCTGTTGGTTGAATGAGTGGATTTTACCTGCGGGATTCCTCCCATCATGTTATGCAGCAAGGATTCATTAATTGCTTGTTGTTCCCTTCGTTCATTCACATTATCATCTTTGAAACTCTATAAGTGTGCTTGAAGACTTTATCTGGTTGTTAGTATATCAGAATTTAGTTCCACCACCAGTTCTACTTCCTGGGTGGGGGTATTCAACTTTCCTTGCCGGTTGTTTTCCTCTTCTGTGTTCATGATCTGAACTGTTCTTTTAATCCCGCAATTGCAAATTTTTAATAATAGGAAAAATTTCTGTTAGTTATCAAAATTTAAAACATACTTTATTTTTTGCAATGAATGTCTGGGACACCTATTAGGTCTCTTAGTGTTGAAACTCGGCTCCGACACCACTTGTAATATCCCCAAAATTTGAAATTTGTTTTTATTAGGCTATTTAATTACTACCTGAACTCGACATTAACTTATCTTTTGCAGAATGTGTTGATCTTTGTTTGCGAAACCAAAGGGTTGTAAGTTGTTCTTATTGTTTCTAGACATTTTCCCGATGTGATTACTAATGTAATATTATAATGTTTTTATACTTGATCTGATTTAGATGATTATACCATTCATTGATGATTTCTTATCATGCATGTGCGTGTGTGTTCAGTTATAGCTTACTTCCTGGGTTATGAGTTCTATTGTTTGTTTATGGAAAGTCCTGACTTAACTTGTAAATGTCAAGGGGTGGCGTGGCGGGACTTGTATCCCTTATAGGGTCACTTGGAGAGGTAACTGGTTTTTACTTAGTTCATGTTGAACTAATGCAACTATTATTCGTTTTGTGCAGGTTTAATAGGTGAGGAAAACTTGCTACGACAGCTAAACATTAACATGCTACCTATGCTAAACTACTTCATTTCCTTTGAAGACAAAAGAACCAAAGTCCTATCCTAGCATTTATTATTGCAATTGTTGGCATTAACATTTACGCATGGCTGGGTTTATTTAGACCTACGTCTAACTGGATAACATTATTATTGTGGTTCTAAGACTCCATACTTTATTCCTATGCGTAATATTTAAAATATATGTTTGGAATGTTTTTATGTCCAAAGGTTTAAAGGCTTAAGTCACAAGGCTTAGCCATATGGTGTTTAAAGTTTACATGTCATAAGGTATATGTATGATGGGCCATTCATGGCATATTTCATATGCCATGAATATTGGCTTAGCAATGTCAATGAATATAATGATGGGTTGTCTCAATGTAAAAGGTATTGTCAACACCAAGTCGCATTTGGGTTTCGGAACTATAGGCATGAGAAGATATTTCGAACTTGGTGGTGGACAGTGTGACAGAGTAAATGCTCCTTGAGATGGGGTAAAATCAATCCTAAGCTTGTTCTATCGTGGTTGCACGATTCATTTGTCTTTATGGTGGTTATGCTCTGTTCATCCCTCTAGTGTTTGTCCCTGCGTGAGGTCTAGTTCACCTAGGTTTGTGACATTTTTTACTTGTTGTTTCAGTTGGAGGATTGGTATACTTATAACGTGCTCTGGTTCTTTGTTTGTAGGTGACAAAGCTCCCAATGTGCGGGTCGTGGCGACTATCAGGATATCAACAAGATACCCTTCATGTGTAAGCCCTGTACCAACAAGTTTGAACTTGTACCTCTACATGTAGATGGTGTTAACAGAGCATTGAGCTCTGTGTTTGTAATGATGAATGAATGAATGTTTAAGGGTTTTGACTGTATAAAGTTTAATTTTTATTTAAGGCATCCAGAGATGCATACGAAGTATTAGTGTTTAAAATGTTTGAGTTTGGAGCCTTCGGTCCATGACTGTCATGAATCAGCTCTATAATATATTTTTGGTTTGGTAGCTTGACTGTATGGCTAGATGGTTAATGAAACCTTCTGCGTTTTGGTTTTGATGATGGGTCTCGAATGGTGGATGTACCATGTCTTCCAATGGTTCCTTGAATCATGACTGTGTTGTTTTAATTGTAAATGATAGTGGGTATGAATCTAGGCATTCACAACGGGGGTTTATTTGTGGGTGCTGTCACTAGCTTGGCAAAGCTGTGAATCTGTGTATATCACTGTCTGTAATTAAATTCTTGTTTTGAGTATTTAAAAGAGTTGGTTTAGCTTGCAACCGTGTCATTTCTATAACTGGAACTCTTGCCAATTTGCGACTGTGTAATGTAAATGGTGAAATGTTGTTTGAAGGAGATTTATGGTGTTGTTTACTTATCTATGAATTAATTTTGGGGATGGTAGTGAGATTTGGTTTAACATTTTAATAAGGATGTTGTAGCTATGATAACATAGAAAGTAGGTAATTTTCTCATGGATTGTGTTAATGGATTTCCCTTTTCTTCTCGGTCGTTATCCTCGAATGTGATTATAGCGTATATATTTTATATTACAGTGTAGAAATGTTGACAAGGCAAAGTTTTCGATTTAAGGTTAATTCTTCTTGCATTTTAATTATGTTTAGCATAGATTTATGTGGAACATTTGTAAGTTATTACAGCGTTGATAAAGGCTGCAATTCACACCTTATAGGATTCGATGCCTTTCGTGGTCTTGTTGTAACCTTTGTTTTTAATCCATGAGCCCTTAGGATTTGATCATGGGCTGCATGGGTTTAAAGTGATGTGAGTGTGGATATTTTGTTTTTGGCATGAATACCGATAGGATTCGATTCTGTGACCTCTTAATGGATATGATATTTGATAATGAATTTTCTCCTTAACTTTATGTTTGATTCTTTATGCTAATAGTATATAGTGTGGTTAATATTAATGTAATGTCCCCTCATGACCCCAATCCGAAAAAGGAAAATCCTAGAGGAACCATATGTTAAAAGAAAATGAAAGAGAAAAATGCAATTGGCAACGAAATGAGAAACATGGTTAGAAGGTTTGGAGTATAAGAAACTTAAGCTTTCTCTTGAAAAGATTTCATTCTAGACATCTTAATTTTAATTAAAGATGACCTGTTTATAAAAGTCATCCACTTGACTATTTTTGCGCAGAGGTGGAGAGAAAGTAATCACTTTCTGACCCACTTGTATAAAGTATAGATACAAGCTAAACTTAGATACATGATTACAAACTAGAATATGAACTACCACTAAAACATGCAACAGTAGCAAAGGTAAGTGTATATAATTATATTGATTCTATCATTATGCATTAAATGCTATGATAGGATACCATTTACAAGGAAATGGGTTGTTAAGTAATTACAAATGAATATATATATATGCCAAACCATTATAAATAGGTTTCACATAATGGGGTTTCTCAGTTAAGGAGATATATATATGTATATATATTAATGTCCAGGAATAACTTGTAAGGGTAATTACAGATGTTATTTCCTTGTTTTCATTTACGGAAAATGCATTAAAAAATGATTTGAGTCTCTCCTTGAAATGCGGGGGGGGGGGTGAGCCTGTTTGGGAAAATACGGGTATCACTGCATGGATGTCGCCATGCATTGTGAAAATAGAAATAAAAACAGAATTAAGAAACAAGGAAATGGGCTGAGTTTTACTGGGGACCTTGACAGGAAACATGTCGGAAAAATCCTCACCACTTGTCCCAGTGATTTCTTTTCCTATATAAAGGGGGGCGAGATGTTGAGGCAGACATGCATTCTGGTTTGGATTCTGCTCCATAAAATTGAAGGGAAATCTGCTACAAATCGCGTTGGAGCTTGTGCTGAGTATGTGTTTAGTTTTATATAAAATGCTGTGTGTATCGATCTGATGTTGGCATGTGACTTAAAATGCTGTGTGTGAATCGATCTGGTATTTGCGTTGAATCATTCTTTTCTTTTGCTGGATGTTGTATCTATTGTATGTTTTTAGGCCATAATCAATCTAGGGTTTAGCTACAGCTTGAGATTATTCTTTAAAAAAAAATCTCTGTAAAAACCAATCTGTAGTTTGAACATTATATTTTTTTTAATCTCTGTTTGTGCCACGATTTGAGAAATGATGTCAATCTACAATTTTGTTTATTAGATCTGTAGTATGGATGGTATCCATTATTAAATATTTATCCTACGACTTTTTAGAAGTCGATTGGGCTTCATTTCGTTGGAGATTGATTTTATTTAAACCTCTGTCTGAGCCATGATTTCAGAAGTCTGGATCTGTTTAAAACATTGCTCATGGTGAATGCGTTATAGTCTGGATGTTTGTGTCTAAATGCTGTTAGTATCATGTCTAAACACTGTTTGTAATATTGATTTTGGTGATATCTTAAACACTATGCTTATCAAGGTCCTGTCTTTTGATGCCACGATTTCCAGGAAAGAAACGACTAGGATTAGATATTGGCTCGAGTTTTATTCCTTATTAAATTATTTGCCATTTATGCCATGAGTGTAGGACATCGATCTCTGGTTTAGCTTATGGTTGGATACTAATTCTTTATTTAAATCTCTGCCACGATTTTTCAGAAGTAAAATCGATTTGGGAAATTAGTTTATGATCGAGTACTGTTTCTTTTATTTAAGTCTTTGTCTTGCTATGCCACGTTCTGAGAAAAGGAAATCGATTTGGGGTTGGCGTTGGCTTGAAGACTATTCCTTATTTTAACCTCTATCCTTTATTTCCATGATTTTTTTTTAGAAAACTATCTGGGTATTAAAACGATGGCTGATTATTCCTCCTTATTAAAGACTAAAATTACTTTCTACATTGGAGCACAATAATTAACCCTTTTCATTGTTTTCTAATCCAGGTTAAGAAAAACGCCTCTGGTTTGGCTTAGTCGAGTTCATGCTCAATCTCGAAGTAGCTGGTTGAAGACTAAGTTAATCTGGATGTTTTTATGTTTTAAAGTTTAATTCTATATTAATGTATTGTTGAAAACTGGATTGTTGACATATATTATAAAGTTGGAATTCTTTCAGATCTAGAAGGAACCGTGGACAAAGAAGCATGCTGATATAGAGCTTAAGTTGTCCTTTATAGACCAGATACTAACTCATGGTGTTTGGATGGGAGCTCTTTCTCGGTTAAGCAGGTTTATTTTGTATGCTAACTGATTGTGCAGAGCCGAGTCGTGAACATCCATTTTGGGGTTGGGAAATGCAAATTTTCCACTACACTCGCCTTGTTTTGAGGTTGAATCAAATTGTAACAGATAAGCCGCATCATATATAATCTCTATTTTTAAACCAAAATTTCATTCTATGAATGTATTATAGTCTGGATCTATTTAAAACATTGCTCATGGTGAATGCGTTATAGTCTGGATGTTTGTGTCTAAATGCTATTAGTATCATGTCTAAACACTATTTGTAATATTGATTTTGGTGATATCTTAAACGCTGTGCTTATCAAGGTCCTGTCTTTTGATGCGACTATTTCTAGGAAAGAAATGACTGGGCTTAGATATTGGCTCAATTTTTATTCCTTATTAAAATATTTGCCATTTATGCCACAAGTGTAGGAGATCGATCTCTGGTTTAGCTTATGGTTGGATATTGATTCTTTATTTAAATCTTTGCCACGATTTTTCAGAAGTAAAATCGATTTGGGAAATTAGTTTATGATCGAGTACTGTTTCTTTTATTTAATTCTTTGTCTTGCTATGCCACGTTCCGAGAAAAGGAAATCGATTTGGGGTTGGCATTGGCTTGAAGACTATTCCTTATTTTAACCTCTGTCCTTTATGACCATGATTTTTTTTTAGAAAACTATCTGGGAATTAAAATGATGGCTGATTATTCCTCCTTATTAAAGACTAAAATTACATTCTACATTGGAGCACAATAATTAACCCTTTTCATTGTTTTATGATCCAGGTTACGAAAAACGCCTCTGTTTTGGCTTAGTCGAGTTCATGCTCAACCTCTAAGTAGCTGGTTGAATACTGAGTTAATCTGGATGTTTTTATGTTTTAAATTTTAATTCTGTATTAATGTATTGTTGAAAAATGG
The DNA here is from genome assembly GCA_001517045.1 of Pseudotsuga menziesii. Taxonomy (NCBI): domain Eukaryota; kingdom Viridiplantae; phylum Streptophyta; class Pinopsida; order Pinales; family Pinaceae; genus Pseudotsuga; species Pseudotsuga menziesii. The sequence goes on along the minus strand of LPNX010790337.1, from coordinate 52,040 downwards.
ATTGTCGACATATATTATAAAGTTGGAATTCTTTCAGATCTAGAAGGAACCATGGACAAAGCAGCATGCTGATATAGAGCTTAAGCTGTCCTTTATAGACCAAATACTAACTCATGGTGTTTGGCTGGGAGCTCTTTCTCGGTTAAGCCGGTTTATTTTGTATGCTAACTGATTATGTAGAGCCAAGCCGTGAACATCCCTTTTGGGATTGGGAAATGCAAATTTTCCACTACACTCGCCTTGTTTCGAGGTTGAATCGAATTGTAACAGATAAGCTGCATCATATATAATCTCTATTTTTATGCCACAATTTTGTTCTGTGAATGTATTATAGTCTGGATCTGTTTAAAACATTGTTCATGGTAAATGCGTTATAGTCTAGATGTTTGTGTCTAAACGCTATTAGTATCATGTCTAAACACTGTTTGTAATATTGATTTTGGTGATATCTTAAACACTGTGCTTATCAAGGTCCTGTCTTTTGATGCCACGATTTCCAGCAAAGAAATGACTGGGCTTAGATATTGGCTCGAGTTTTATTCCTTATTAAAATATTTGCCATTTATGCCGCGAGTGTAGGAGATCGATCTCTGGTTTAGCTTATGGTTGGATACTGATTCTTTATTTAAATCTGTGCCACGATTTTTTAGAAGTAAAATCGATTTGGGAAATTAGTTTATGATTGAGTATTGTTTCTTTTATTTAAGTCTTTGTCTTGCTATGCCACGTTCTGAGAAAAGGAAATCGATTTGGGGTTGGTGTTCGCTTGAAGATTGTTCCTTATTTTAACCTCTGTCCTTTATGACCATGATTTTTTTTGAAAAAACTATCTGGGAATTAAAATGATGGCTGATTATTCCTCCTTATTAAAGACTAAAATTACTTTCTGCATTGGAGCACAATAATTAACCCTTTTCATTGTTTTCTGATCCAAGTTACGAAAAACGCCTCTGTTTTGGCTTAGTCGAGTTCATGCTCAATCTCGAAGTAGCTGGTTGAAGACTGAGTTAATCTGGATGTTTTTATGTTTTAAAGTGTAATTCTGTATTGATGTATTGTTGAAAAATGGATTGTTGACATATATTATAAAGTTGGAATTCTTTCAGATCTAGAAGGAACCATGGACAAAGCAGCATGCTGATATAGAGCTTAAGCTATCCTTTATAGACCAGATACTAACTCATGGTGTTTGGCCAGGAGCTCTTTCTCGGTTAAGCCAGTTTATTTTGTATGCTAACTGATTGTGCAGAGCTGAGCCGTGAACATCCCTTTTGGGATTGGGAAATGCAAATTTTCCACTACACTCGCCTTGTTTCGAGGTTGAATCGAATTGTAACAGATAAGCCGCATCATATATAATCTCTATTTTTACACCACAATTTCATTCTGTGAATGTATTATAGTTTGGATCTGTTTAAAACATTGCTCATGGTGAATGCGTTATAGTCTAGATGTTTGTGTATAAACACTGTTAGTATCACGTCTAAACACTGTTTGTAATATTGATTTTGGTGATATCTTAAACACTGTGCTTATCAAGGTCCTGTCTTTTGATGCCACGATTTCCAGGAAAGAAACGACCGGGCTTAGGTATTGTCTCGAGTTTTATTCTTGATTAAAATATTTGCCATTTATGCCACGAGTGTAGGAGATCGATCTCTGGTTTAGTTTATGGTTGGATACTGATTCTTTATTTAAATCTCTGCCACAATTTTTCAGAAGTAAAATTGATTTGGGAAATTAGTTTATGATCGAGTACTGTTTCTTTTATTGAAGTCTTTGTATTGCTATGCCATGTTCTGAGAAAAGGAAATCGATTTAGGGTTGGTGTTGGCTTGAAGACTGTTCCTTATTTTAACCTCTGTCCTTTATGACCATGATTTTTTTTGAGAAAACTATCTGGGAATTAAAACGATGGCTGATTATTTCTCCTTATTAAAGACTAAAATTACTTTCTGCATTAGAGCACAATAATTAACCCTTTTCATTGTTTTCTGATCCAGGTTACGAAAAACGCCTCTGTTTTGGCTTAGTTGAGTTCATGCTCAATCTCGAAGTAGCTGGTTGAAGACTGAGTTAATATGGATGTTTTTATGTTTTAAAGTTTAATTATGTATTAATGTATTGTTGAAAAATGGATTGTTGATGTCACATCCCCATGCCTCCTTCCGGCAAAGAGGACGCGACTCCAAGCTTCAATGCCTGGGCTAAGAGCCCCATAAACATGTACATGCATAAAATTTACTGAACAGAATGCTTCAACATGTGCATTGAACTTAAATATGCACATATGAGAATTTATCATGTGCGGATGCAATTATCTATCAGACACAGCGGAAACATCATGCATTCAAACAAGCATTCTTTCAACATGTTCATTTCATTTTCATTAACAGTAAATATAGGATTGCAGAGGTAAAATACATAAGATCACTTATCTTATGAAGAATTCGATCCGCAACTAGCTACATCGCTACAACGTTCCACCCAACCATAGGCCAGCGTGCTCCTTGATCTCTCAGCAGCGCTACCACCCCCGAGCTGGGCATGATTCTCCAAGGGATAAGGGAACAAGCAGGCTTACACATAGCCAGGGATGCACAAAACACAGCCAAGCCAACACAGTTGGGTTTATCAGGACATTAAGGAGTTGGAGAAGGTAGATTTCTAAGCTGGTGAGCTCATTACAGAGCCAAAGAAACCTACACCAGAACTAGCCTGACCTCTAAGACACCCATCCACACCCAACACAAGGAATCAGTCCCTTCTCTGCTACACAGTCCCTCAGGCCCTGCATTCCCTTCCAGTGCTATTCAGGGGTGATGGAGAAGAAGGCCAGACCTCTAGCTCTGTCTATGTGGTTCCAGGCACCAGGTTTATCAAGCAAAACTAAGCCCCCTCCCTTGATCCTCTCACAGTCCGAAGACCAACCATTGCCCTCAGGAAATTAATTTAGCTGCCACCGTTTACACAAGGAAGACAATTCTGAGTCATTCTTGGCCCTATCGTTGCCAAAATGACTCTTCAAACGAAATTACAACAGCCCCAAAGATGTAAGGAAGACTACGGAAACACAGTCAACCGCGTGGGAAATAACAGTCTCGAAATGTATCAGTGAGCACAGATCACAGCAAAGATGGGGAATACAGCCCGTCCTGGGCAACAGAATCACTGCGAAAACACATAAGGACCACGCAAAGGAAGAGAGAATACCTACTTTCGGTGGCCACAACATCCATGATTTCGCAGGGAAAAGAACGACGTGGGAAAACCCAGAAATTCCTGTGCATAAGAGGAACAATCAGACCCCGTGAGGAATGAACAGAAAATGGAGGCCCTGCATGAGGAAGAACAGCTTCGTTTTTGTCCGTGGATGCACAACAACAGGGAGGACGTGAATTGGAAGTGTGTGAGCCTTCAGCACAATCGTGGAAAGAGAAAAATGTCCACGTGAGTGAAGAGTGTGTGAAGGTTTTTCCTTCCATGGTGAAGTCAAACACTGTGGTGGAGTGTGCGTGTGGGTGAGGACTGACAGTCCTGCCACCCCACTCCCAAAGCAATTAACTGCCTCAACCACCACCAGCAATTCTTCAATGAAAATGGTTGGGATAAACAAGGTAAGAAAACACATGGATTTTTGACCCCATTGGCCAAGGTTGACAATTTTCCCCACATCCTTATCCTTGGGAAAATCATGCCCCTTTCGATTTAGTTTTCGCGACCGTAGCTGGTTGTGTTCATTTAATTAATTATAGATGCATATTTACATGATGACCATCTTAATATATGCCGCATGCCCCGATATACCATCGATGGAAAATTTAAATCCAAAACATATCATAACCGATCAATGGTGGGGCCTTGGCCTTTAGCTCCACACCATGATCATTTACAATTTATACATCATGTACATCTATGTAACGGGGTCAAAACTGGGACATTACAGTTGACATACATTATAAAGTTGGAATTCTTTCAGAGCTAGAAGGAACCATTGACAAAGCAGCATGCTGATATAGAGCTTAAGCTGTCCTTTATAGACCAGATACTAACTCATGGTGTTTGGCTGGGAGCTCTTTCTTGGTTAAGCTTGTTTATTTTGTATACTAACTGATTGTGCAGAGATGTGCTGTGAACATCCCTTTTGGGATTGGGAAATGCAAATTTTCCACTACACTCGCCTTGTTTCGAGGTTGAATTGAATTGAAACAGATAAGCCGCATCATTGTACCCTGTTTGTGGAAGAATTAATAAAACGACTAACAAATGGGTGGACATAGCCTTGTGGACGAGGTGAACCATGTGAATATGGTTGTCTTGTCCTTTGTATTATTATGTTGTGCATGTTTATTTTTTTACATGATGATGTTAGTATGAATGTAGTATAAAGTTTATTGATGGAAAATGTTACTAAACGTATTTTTACAGACACCTAATTCAGAAGCACATTACTTGGACGGTTTAAAGCTTTTAAAAAAAAATGAAAAACGTTTACCCATTTTATCTAATTCTCCAACAAGGTATTATGGAGATGTTACAATTTATGATGAAACCATGCCTACAGACCTTAGGGGTCTCGATATCTTGGAATTCGATGTTTGAAGTTATAAAATGGAAATGGTTCAGTTTTAGTTTTGTTTTATACAAGCCTGCTGGAAATATGAAATTATCCAGCAGAGATAAGATATAGGCTTTTTTTAAAAATAGTTCTAGGTTGATAAAGTTTCCTTGATTAGGGCTAAAAAGATGTAGAAACAAAATCTTTGATATTATTTCTATGTTTTTTACTTGAAATAACAAATGGGAAATATAACTTTACTTTAAAAATCTAGACTATGCTTACAGAATTACCTCTATCAGAGAAGACTGGTCTTAAATTGTAAATGAATGAAATAAAATGCAGGAATAACAGAAAACCAAACCCTTCTATAGATAAAACTAAAGGTGCTTATCCCATCATTGTAATTACTAATCAGGTATATTTTCCTAACTAGAATAGCATGGATGAATAGATAAAATAACCTAGCCTCTGTTAAAAGAAATACATCTGCTAGGAAATAATGAATTTAACATGTAAGTGAAGAAAGAAGTAATGCAGAAAATATAACCTATTTGATAGCAGATAGATGTTAAATATCCATTCATAATTTAATCTCTTCTCTTAATAGGAAAACATGTGTATATTACAATGGGAAAAATCAAGAACCTCATACCTGCCAGATGAAGTTGTTTCAATGGATGAAAATATTGCACACTCAAATACCCAACATTATCAAATTCATAGCTATATCTGTCCTCTATTCTAAGAACCGAATAACTTGGGAACTACCATGTTCCTCCCAACCATGACTCGGAACTGTTCTTGGTTTCAATTTGGATCACCATGAGCTAGTTCCAACATCCAAGTAGCTTAAGGATTCCTTATCTGGGATATTAGGTTCTGTATTAGTTTCCTTTTTCGTATTAGGAAAAATTTTCTCCAAGAACTCTCTTGAAGGTAATCAGGAAGAATTATGGAATCCTCCAAAGATAGATAAAAATGATCATCCCCAAGCCTCTCTTTGGCTTGGGTCTTTATAGACAGACTTTTCAGGAAAAGGGGCAGTTAACTCAAGAATCATTTGATTTCTCGAAATAACCCTTTTTATTTACTTTAGGTAATTTTTAATATTTACTTAGGAACTTTTTACTAGTTCCTACTTTGACTCTTGTAGGTATTTTAATATTTAATTGTCATACTAATAATGATAACATGTGGAAACTTTCTTTATTACTTATAGATACCAGTATTATTACTATGCTTACTCTTTATACATATCTCTCTCTCTCTCTCTCTCTCTCTCTCTCTCTCTCTATATATATATATATATATATATATATATATATATATATATATCATTTGTTAAAATTTTATTCTTAGGTATCATATAGCATGATCCCTAAACATATGACACTTTTATTTTAGCTTAGTCACTTTTTTTAATAAGACCTTCAAGTAGGGGTTAGGTCAACTAGGTTACGAAACTCTAAACCTCCTTGCATGTTGGATTCTCTCATATAACATGGTAGTTCTTCAGTACTTGATGAGATATAGAAATTTGAAATTTCATTTAATCACTTAAAAATAAGTAAGATGAGATTAATATTTTATCAGAGTCATTTTCACTCAACATATTAATTCTTTTTAGTAACTCCTAGCGCTTATCCAACACCCATACTCAATGCTAAAAATAGGGAGCTACAAACTTAGTGAAATTCTAGAGCTCCTTACTCAACACTAATGCTAGGATTTAGTTGTAGGATACACCTAGGGATACAATGGCTAAGGATCTGATGTTTCAAATCTTATGCTCAACATCAACTTGGAAGGCTCCAAGGCTTATGCCCAACACTTCCAACTTTATCTTTTCATGTGCTTCAGAGCTTCATTCTCAACACAAAGGTTTTCATAACTTCATGTGTTCCATAAATTCTTGCTCAACACAAATATAAACATTCATGCGTTCCACAGCTTCTCTCTTAACACAAACATAAACTACTCATGTGTTCGAGAGATCCTCGCTCAACACAAAACATCTCATCAATTCTATGCTTCAGGGTCCACGCCCAACACATGAAATTATATATATAACATATGAGACTGTCTTACACCCAATATATCAAACAAATCATCATGTTCATGTGCAGTGGGGTCTTAGACCCAATATGCCAAAAACATCAAAGTAACATCATAAGAAATGGGGCTTATGCCCATAAGTGTTAGGTCAAAATTTGGGATATTACAATTATGTACTTTTATTGTAGGTGGTAATGCTAGTTGATATGCAATCGGTCCAATTTTTGCTAAATTTTCAAATGGTCCACAATAACTAAGCACCAATTTTGAGTATTTTCCTAACCTCAAGGAGCTTTTTCTAGGTTTTACCTTTACATAAACATGATCTCCTACTTGGAACTCTTGTGGGGTTCTTTTTAAGTCAACATAACATTTTTTTCTATCTTTGGAAACCTTTAAATTATGTTGTACATGTATCACTATTAGTTCCATATATTTTAATATATCAGGTCCTAATTTAGGTTGTCGATGGGACTGCTCCAAGAAATTGGAGTGTTACTGATCTGAAAATCTTTAGGACCTTTTTAACCATTAAAAATTGCAGGTTAACGCTATATTTCAATTACTCATAAATAGTATTAAATATGAATTTTTAATGCTTTTAAATCAATCACATAAGCAAATAAATAGTATGCAAACCATGAAATTGAATGAAAATAACTGATAATGGAGGTCACCCCTCTTGGGCTACGTATTTGGGCCATTTCCATTGAGAAGCTCGATCTTATTAAGTATTCAAAGCTTACATACATGAGTGTTTGGAGTCACCTCAGAATTATGTTATTAAATTGCATGAACATACTGCACCACTATGTTCATCTCAAAATTCAGAGAAGAATGAGTATAAACTTGACCTGGTTCGCTTGAGGCCTCCTTTAGCATGCAAATCGAGAAACTCCATATCTACATTGTATGGAATTGTACAGACAATACTTTATGTACTTTCAAATTCCTCAAGATTTGTGCATACCTCAAGATCCAATATCTGTTTCTGTGGCTCCAATACATAGTTTTTATAAATCTTTTTGGGCTCAAGAAGGAGTTCCATGTTCCATATTTTGGACCCAATCTCCACCATCAATTCTCAACAAAATTGTGGCATTGTTTGCTCAATGGTTTGGCTGTGGCATAGTAGTAAAAATCTATGTTATGGGGGCATAGGTCACAGGGTCAAAACTACAGGTGTCTCCCCTTCCCATGTGTTTTTCTTGAAACATTTAAATGGTGGAAATAATACGATGGCATATGGCATAGTTTGTTGATATTGTATGGTTTGGCCATAAAATTTTAACCCATAGAATATATGGATAAGGATTGGAGGATATCTATGGTAACAGTTATAATGTGAATTTGGAAGCCTTGGTGTTGGCCATATGGGTCAAGGGCTAAAGCCCTCGACCTCCCCCCTTTTTAAAAGAACACTCCCTTCAATGTTAAATAAAGGCTTCAACCTATATATAACAAGGAACAATGTGTGGAGTGTTGGCTATGCGGGATTGGTGAAGGATTTTGTGGGCTTTGGAGGTCATGGTGTCGAATCCCATGGACTCCCCAAATTTTTATAAAACATTACATTTTCCAATTTGCTCAAATACCCATATTTTTTACCAATTGTAACCAAAAGTGTCGAAACTTCAAACTCGAATAACTTCTGCAACCGGGAGTCTTTTTTGGTGAAACAAACATTACCAGAAAGATCATGATGACATATTTACCACTGTAATATTTAATTTACATTTTGAATAATTTAATTTTAATCGACTATGAGGTGATACTCCTGGATCAATTACACTTTCATCCATACCGAATATCAAATGGACTTCATCCAGTTGAGGCTTGAAAATGTTTGTTATATGCAAATTTCTACCCTATTAAAATAATATTCCCACTTACCTTATTTATCCATTACATACATTCTAAGCATGTCTTCCAAGACTTGATTTACTCTTTCTGTTTTTCTGTTGGTCTAAGGATGGTGTGCAGTGCTAAAATTTAATTACGTGCCTAATCCTTTAAATAAATCCTTCCAAAAATTTCTCATAAAATTTGCATCTCTGTCTAAGATTATTATCTTAAGTACACCATGCAATCAGAAAATATCTTTCATAAATTTATTAGTAATGTTAATAGCATTATATGCATACTTTACTGGAATAAAGTGAGCTTCCTTACTAAGTTTATCTACCATGACCATGATTGAGCTATGCTGCTTAACTTTTTTAGGTAACCCAGTTATGAAATCCATGTTGATAATTTCCGATTTCCATTCTAGAATAGGTAATGGCTATAATAATTTGGTTGGATGCTGAATTTTAGTCTTTACCTATTGACATTCAATACATCATGCTAAATATTCTAGTACTTCATTTTTCATATTAGGCCAAAATAAATGCCTCCTTGTCATGTCAATCATTTTTTGATATCCAGGGTATCCTGAATAAGGCCTTTTATGTAATTCATCTAAAATAATAATTTAATATCTTCATAATTAGGTATATATAATCTTACTTTGTGTAATAATAACCCCTTTTTATTTAGACTATAATTTGTTTTATATGTTTTACTTCATTTTCTATCGTCTTCTCTTTTAATTTTTTATATTATTTATCAAATCTTTTTGCATTTTTAATTTTATCTTCTAATTTTTTTCATAAATGCTTCTTGTTGTTGGATATAGTAAGTTTGCATGACGATTTAGACTGTCTTCCACTTTATTTTCTTTTCCTTTTATATGTTTTATTTCAAAATCATATTCGCTTAAAAATGATAGCCACCTAGTTTTTCTAGCGTTAATATTTTGTTGATCAAATAAATATTTTAAACTTATGTTTTCCGGCATTAGTAAAAATTTTCTTCCGATGAGGTAGTGTCGCCACATTTTCAGTGCATGAATTATAGCTGCTGATTCTAGGTCATGGGTAGCATAATTATTCTCGTGTTCTTTTAGCTTTCTAGTCTCATAGGCCATGACATAATTTTCATGAATTAGGATGCCACCTAGACCTTCGTTGCTTGTGTCCATACATACAACAAAATATTTAAATGGATCAACAACTTTTAGAATAAGAGTTGTTGTTAATAATTGTTTTAATTTATTAAAACTCTCTTTAGAGTTTTTTGTTCCAATCAAATTTCTTACCTTTCTTTTGTAATGAAGTTATAGGGTATGCTATCTTAGAAAATCCTCCAATGAATTCACAGTAGTAGATAGTAATCCCCATCGATTATCTTATATCAGTTATGTTCTTTGGAATGAGCCATTCAGTGATAGCTTTAATTTTATCGGGATTTAATTATATCCCATCCTTAGACACCACATGTCCTAGATACTAAATTTTGTATTTGAAAGAATTACATTTGCTAAACGTGGCAAATAATTGTTGTTCCCTTAACACTTGTAGGATTATTATTAAGTGTCTTCATGCTCTTTTCTATTCTTAGAATATATTAATATGTCATTGATAAAGACGGCTACAAATTTATCTAAGTATTTCCTTAATATACCATTCATTAAACACATAAAATTGTTGTTGTAACATCCCTAAATCATGAAAAAAAATTATTTTATTCCATGTAAATCTGTAATTTTCCTAGGATGATAAATCCATGAGATGTTAAATTCTATACTTTATCTGTTGTGACAATAAGTAAAAATGTGACTTAAATTTGACTGCAAGAATCATAATACTAGGTTTTGGTATTTTCAACATCATGTCCTCTTTACGACAATACTTGATGCTTTGTAAAATCAATCACTACTTAAATGTTGCTAAAATATTTTTATTTTCTTCCAATTAAAAGTGTCATAATAACTGTTTTTGTTCTCCGGTCTTTGAACCCACCTATCCTCTATCTAGGAAGAGGAGGATCTTAGGTCTTACTTAGCCTCTATGGCTAATGCAAAACCCTCATTTTCCTTGTGCAGGGGAAAGTGATCAAGTCACTTAACTAAATAAGCAAAGTCCTAAACTACAATGAATCATTCATTCTAAGAAAATGTGGAACAGCAAGGGGTTGAATTCAACCCATACTATATAATATCTAATCGAATCATGCTACAAATTCTATGAAGGATTATTATATTCTATGCTATGAAATATACTTCATATTAAACCTTATTAAAATGCAATCATGTGTAACTATGCCTAAACTGTTAACTGCCATGAAGTTTGACTTAAATCGAAAACATATGAGGGTTGAAAAGGTTGGTAAGGATTATGAATTTAATGATTTCACATCCAGGACTTGTGAATTCCTTAATCGTACCAGCTATTGCTTTAAAGGCACAGTGCAAAACCCTAATGGTTTACGATGTATCGAGGAAAGTGCAAGCTCATTCTTGAAGTTTTTGCATTGTAAGGTTTTGTTTTGTGTCCTGTGGGGTTCAACTGTGCCTCCAACTACACTGCTATGTAGCTCTTTGGTAATTTTATGGTGGGGGATCCAAGGTGCTCAACCCTCGACCTTCTTTCTTCTCTCTTGCATACCTGTTATTGTTTTGCATGGATCTGCTCAATGATGTTGAGATTACAACATCAGGGGTCATTCTCCAGTATTGGGAGTAATATCAAGACAATAGACTTGTGAGTAATATCAAGTCCTACAAATATACTCATATGATTGAAAGGGTGATGTTGTAAATCTTGTGAGTAATATCAAGCCAAGTCTTGTGAGGAATATCAAGACAGTGGACTTGTGAGTAATATCAAGTTAGTAAAACTTGTGTGTAATATCAAGTAAATTCTTGTCAGTAATATCAAGACATTATACTTGTGAGTAATATCAAGTTCTACAAATATCCTCATGTTGTGAGGTGGAGTAATTTATCACGTTAAAGTAGATACACTATATGATGTATGGCTAGTCATGGTCAACCAATTCTACAAGTCTCCTTAAGGGATTAGCTACCCCTAGGGTGATTTACTTTAGCATATGACTATATGACCTAGGGAAATACATATGATCATAGGTTCGGAAAAAATCTTATGAGTATGATATGATTAATTAATGAAAACACATATGGACAATGCAGAGATATTTAATATAAGCACAGAGATAGAGAATTCAATTTGCATATGTTGCCACCAAGTAAACTCAAATTTATTAGATATCAATTGAGTATTATTTATGCTAAATAAGTTCAGTTAATTAAGGAATCAACTCCTTAATTTATGCAAGTAGTTATTAGAAATAAACATTGATGGATATGCACTGGTTCTGTTCAGTTACATTCGGTTCTGTTCAGTTTCAATCAGTTCAATTCAGTTACATTCAACTTAGTTCAGTTACATTCAATTCTGTTCAGTTACACTCAGTTTTGTTCAGTTACATTCAGTTCTATTCAGTTACACTTAGTTTTGTTCGGTTACATTCAGTTCGATTCAGTTACACTCAGTTTTGTTCAGTTACATTCAGTTTTGTTCAATTACATTGAGTTATGTTCAGTTACATTCAGTTTCATGTAGTTTCATTCAATTCAGATCAGTTAGAGTTAGTTAATTAATGGAAGCCACATATCTTCTTGTGGAAGATAATTATGGAGTTTCATCTTGACACCAGATCAGTGTGCGGTGCATGATTAAAGATGGATCAGTGTTCTAAGTGTTAACAAGTTGTTGATACATGCATTCATTCTATTTTTTGTTGTAAAACATAATTTGACTTGTTATTAAAGTGCTATTCACTTGGAAAGTTAGATACAATGTTCAATTAGATCTCCTCTCTCTCGTGCTCTCAGTGAAATCAATATGCTATTGTGTTGTAATCATTCTCTGCTACTTATCAATCATACTCTAAGATCGTTTGTTGTTTTTTCATCCTCCGAATCAGTGGAGGGTTTTCCCAAGGTATATCCCGTGTTCTGTGGTTTGATTTATATCTTTGAATGATTTATTTGATTTATATGCACTGTTACTATGGATTAAAGTTATAAGTTCAACTATCTTCATATTTTTCTCAATCACTAACAAATGAAGTGATAACCCTAAACAAAATATTCTTACTGCTAAGGCCGCCATTGCTAAGATAAATCAGGAGGTAAGAAATTTTATTTTTGAATTTATGTTTCCTTCCTACTATCAGTTATAATATTTCTCTTTCAAAATACTGGCCATTGTAATGGTTCTTGTACATGATCCTCTTCGTGGAACAAACTGTGATAATTAGTTCGCATTGGAAAAATATTAAGATTGGGTAATACCTGTATCTTTCCTTCTCGTAGCTCTGAGACGTATGATACCCTAGCTTCTTCTACGTTTTCAATTGCGTATCTTTTGGCTCCATTTCTATATTTTCTTTTTTCTGTGTGAAAGTGATAACCCTCTTTGGTAATCCATGAGGAAAAAGTACTTGATAATGTAAGGAGGTAACCCTTCAACTATGGAGTCATAGCGACTATGCCACATCTGCTTAGTGACATGGTTTACATTGAATAGTTCCTACTACTGTTTTTTTTTTCAATAATGTAAATTTTATTTAACTTGTATGGAACCCATGAGGGATTGAAGTTTATAAAACACCATTTTTCACTGGGTTTTAACAATAATGTAACTTTGTTTTAAATATAGTATTATGACAATGGGTACTCTATACATTTTGTAGTAGATGCAAAAAGTAGAGACAATATTTTATTTTGATTGTTTTTGCTAAGTATATAACCCTAATGTGTATAAATTTATAGTTTTGTTCTTTATTATTTTATAAAACTAAAAGAAGCGCCCATGAGGCTGTTTCCCTATCACGGTTATTTTTTAGGAAAGAGGTCATAGGGCCACTGTCAAAAGAATGATGACTATGTTTATTATTTCATAAAAATGGTTTTTGATATTTGGAATAAAACCAGTAAGGTTTATTTTTTACAAAATATTAGCCTATTGATTTACCACTTTTGTAACTTGGTTTGATAATGAACAATGTTACAGCCGTGAGGGCTTTACCTAGCCTTTTTGTTTTTCTTGAGGGAGGTTGTATGAACATTATTCTCTTAAAAAATTCATGAACCCACAACGAAGTTGATTTAGGCTGTTAGATGGATCATACTGTTTTTAAAGTAGATATAATAATAATAATTTGTAAGGCTGACATGATTTTGTTCTATACATATTTAGGTACAAATAACAATACCAAATGGCCTTCATCCTGAAACTTGGGCCTTAGGCTGTCGATAATCTCGATTTGGTATTTTAATAATAGTTAAAATAAAGAGTTAGGATAAGCTCTAATATTGAAACTCGAAGAAACTTATCCGCATTTGATGTTTGAACCTAGTTTATTTTTTGTTTAAAATTTGAAACTTATTTACCTTAACCGTAAACTATAGTTTTTAGATTGTGAGGCCAGAAATAGGCTGAAGAATGAAATCTTATATATATATATATATAATAGAACGTTATGAGGTGTTGATATCAATTTTTTTTCACTCTTATGATAAAATGTGTTTAAAAGATTTGTTTATAAAGTTTAGTTAGTTAAAATAAGACACTGAAAAGGAATGGTAAAGTTTTGAAAGAATTCCATAAGGGATTTAAGACTAAATTTATTTAAAACCATGGTATTGATAAGGAATATATCATCATGAACTAACAGTACTAAACAATGTTTAACATAACTAGTAAACTATGGCAGAGAAGACATATTTGACTTATAACCTAGAAATGAAAACTAACTATAACAATTAAAGCTTCTTTTCTAGAGTAATACAAATAGTTATCATTTAATCATTTGTAAATACTGTAACATGCTTCAGTGAACACAATTAAAATACATAATTGAAACATAGATAAATATAAATAGTTAGAACCTGGATAATTTGAAGAAGGGGAAAAACACCCAAAGGAGACAGTTCCACCCAACCTTCTTCTGAAGCAGCCGAGATTACATGCTTAGTACTCCCGATCCTATTCACTGAACCACTAGGAAGAAGATCACTAAATATTATCCCACACAACAACTTGTTGTAACTTAGCACTCAGTAGAAAACTTAACTCAACAATTCTACTTTAGCTATCCCCTCATCAAATTCCGTGTGTGCTTGATTTTTCAGTTTGAAGTAGTCATAAGGTTCATTCACTGGGAAACAGAATGTGTAGTGAGCCTTTTGCTTAATTTGATGGTATTTATAATATTTCCTAGGTATTTGGATCAATTTTGGAATTAAACAAGCCACCATCTCAGTTCCCCTTCTCAGGGAACATGACCACAATTTTAGGGATTATGCTTCTTGCAATAGCTAGAAAATGAATTTCTAGTGATGCCACTTGTCAACCATCCTTTTACAGCTACTCATTCCAACTAGTGGATCAATGAACACTCATTCAATAGTCTTCCTTGGATAGGTGTCTCTTCTATTTAATTATTCAAATAAATAATTATTTAATTACAACCATCCTTGACCAACTTGGTCATAAAAACTTTACAATAAATTTAACATAATGTTTTCTGAAATAAATAAAAATATTTATTTCTCATTTCTAGGTGTGTTACAAACACCCCCCCTTAAGTTCAACCCCGTCCTCAATGTTGCTTAAGTTTATTCCAAGTCTTCCTGGAATAGAGTTGGATATGCCACTCACATATCTCTCTCCAATTCCCAAGTTGCTTCTTCTAGACTGAGGTGTTTCCATTGCACCTTTACCTATCCAATGGTGCGATTCTGGACAAAACTTTTCCTCTTATTAAGAATACAATCTGGTTCCACCTAAAAATGTCCTTTGAGTTCTACCTAAATCATATTCCATTCGATCACATGAGTAGCATCATGTACATACTTTTTCAATATAGAAAATATAAAATACATTATGTAATCTTAGATTAGGTTGAAAAGCTAACTGATATGCCACTGGCTCCACTCTTGCCAATATTTTGAATCGTCCACAATACCTCGGTTTTAATTTAGCACAACTCCCCAGCTTAAAGGAGCTCTTACTAGGTTTTACCTTAACAAATGCATGTTCACCTACTCAGAATTTTTTCAGAGTTATTTTAAGGTCTACATGACTCTTTTGTTTGTCCTAGGCAATTTTCAAATTTCTTTGTACCTGTTTCACTATTAGTTCCAGTTATTTTAACAAGTTAGGTGCTAACATCAATCTATCAACTGGATTACTCCACTTAATAGGAGTATTACATTTCCTACCATATAATATTTCAAAAGGACTAAGATTTGCTGAAGCTTGATAATGATTATTATATGCAAATTCAACTAAGTGCAAATAATCTTCCCACTTTTTGGGATAGTCTCTACCATATATTAGTTACATATATTCTAGTATTTGATTGACTCTTTCTGTTTGTCCATCCATTTGTGAATGATAAGTAGTACTAAAATTTAATTTAGTATCTAGTAGTTAAAAATTATTACCTTCAGAATTCTGCACAAACGAAATATTTCCTTCATAAATATGCTAGCAATGTTAGCATCTTTATGAGTTGTTTTAGCACGTATGAAGTGTGTTGGCTTACTTAGTTTTTCCACAACTACCATTATTGAATCATTTTTTTATTTTTTTATTTTTAGGCAAACCAGTTATAAAATCCATACGGATCACTTCCCATTTTCAATTTGGAATTCGTAATGGTTGTAAAATACCTGCTGGGTGTTGATGTTCAACTTTAAGTTACGGACATTCTACACACCTATCTATAAATTCAACAATTCTATTCTTCATATTAGGCCAGAAATACTCTTTTCTCAACATTGTTATCATCTTTTGACAACTCGAATGTCTGGAATAAGGAATTTTGTGTACTTCATTCAAAATAAGCAGTTTTATTTCTGGTATGTTAAGCACATAAAGTCAGTTTTTATACAACATTAATCCTTTTTCATTTAAATTGTAGTCTATATTTATATTCTCAGATACATTGTGATTTACTTTTTCTCTCACTCTTTGGTATTCTCTGTCCATATTTATTCCTTCTTCCAATTTATCATCTAGTTCGGCTTTATAACTGTTAATGGCATCTATAAAACTTGTTATTTTATTTCTTCTTAAGGCATCAGTCACTTTATTTTCCTTTCCTTTAATTTGTTTGATTTCAAAATCATATTCGCTAAGAAAAGATAACCATCTAACTTGCCTTGCATTTAGATTTTGTTGATTAAACAAATACTTCAAGCTTATGTTATTAGACATTAGCAAAAATCATTTACCTATTAGATGATGGCGCCACATTTTTAAAGCATGGATTATGGAAACCAACTCTAAGTCATAAGTAGCATAATTCTTTTCGTTTGTTTTTAACTTCTTTGATTCATAAGAAATTACATGACCTTCTTGTGTCAGTATTCCACCCAAACCTTCATTGCATGCATCAGTGCATACAATGGAATAGTTGTTTGGATATGATATTTTTAATATGGGTGTAGTGGTTAATAATTCTTTTAATTTATTAAAACTTTCTTCACATTTTTTATTCAAGACAAATCTTTTTTCTTTTTTTTGTAATGATGTTATAGGATTTACGATTTAAAAAAATCCTTCTATAAATTTTGTGTAATAACCTGTTATTCCCATAAATGATCGTACATAAGTTACATCCTTGGGAACAAGCCAATCAATAATTGCTTTTATCTTATTTGGGTCTACCGATATCTCTTCTTCGGATATCACATTCCCTAGATACTGTATCTTATCTTTATAAAATTCACATTTATTGAACTTAGCATACAGTTTATGTTCTCTTAAAACTTGTAGTATTATCTGCAAGTGTTCGTCATGTTCTTCTTTGGTTTTAGAATAATTAATATGTCATCTATAAAGACGACTAAAAATTTATCTAATTATTTTCTTAGCACACTAATAATTAAGCACATAAAAGTTGCTGGAGCGTTCACTAGCCCAAAGGGCATAACCACAAACTCATGATGCCCATATCTAGTTCTGAAAGCAATCTTAAAAATACCTTCATCTTTACTTTTGACTTGATTGATATCCAGATCTCGAGCCTATTTTTGAAAATATTGTCGTTGTGCGTATATGATCAAACATATCATCGATGTGGGGCAGAGGATATCTATTTTTAATTGTCATTTTATTCAGTTGACAGTAGTCTATACATAGACGTAAGGTAGCATCTTTCTTTTTAACGAATATGATAGGTGCTCCCTAAGGGGATACACTTGGTCTTTCATAATTTTTGTCTATTAGTTTTTGCAATTGTAATTTTAATTCATTCAGTTCTAAACTGTTCATTTGATAGGGGGCATTTGAATTAAGTACATCTCCTGGTACTAATTTGATTGTAAAATCCATATCACTCTTTGTAGGTAATCCTATAATTTCTTCCGAGAAAACATCCAAGAAATATAGTAGGATTGGAATGTCATTGAATTTTATCTTATATTCTTTATCAATTTGTTTATTATTTATTATATGTACAACAAAGACTTTACAACCTTTTTCATCTATAAGGCTGATATTTGTCAAACATAAATTTTCTTAGGTATTCCTGTAACTGTAATCCTTTCTCCTATATTATTCAAACAAGTAATTTTTTTTCTGAAAACAATTTAAAATTACTTGTTGTTTTTCCTACCAATCAATACCAATTAGGACATCATAAGATCCTAACGGTAACACATTTAACTTGACTTGAGTTTTAAACTGACTCGTAAACAAATCACAATTTTCAACATAATTAACCACTTTCCTTTTAGTTCATGTAGCTAACTGAACGAGCCAAGATTTTTCAAACTTTTTGAAGGATAAATTACATCTTTCCACTATGCTAGGTGACACATAACTTAAAATAGCACCTGGATCACTCAGAATGGAAATAGACTCATTTTGTATCATACCTTTTACTTCCACCATGGAAGTCTGGTGATCATCCTGTCGATTCTCCAAGGCTACAATAATTCTGGGAATTTCATTTGCTACATCTCCAACTATTTTCCCTTCCTAAATGGTATGCATGTTGTTGAAGTTCCCTTTCCTGTTTGGACAATACCTGGCATAATGCAGTCCTTGACATTCCCAACACTTTACATGTTCCTTCTGTTTATTATTTTTATCATAATTATTAGACATATCCCTTCCTTTTGGCGTTGTAGTATTTTGCTATGTTTTATTTTTAAAAGCTGCTCGATAATTATTCTTGAATAAATTCTGAGAATTATTTCCAAAACTTTTGTTAGACTTGAACCCCTTTCTCTTTTGGTCAAAGTTACATGTTCTCTTATTATTCGATTTAGGTAAGCTTTCTCCCTCTTTACTTTGTTCATAACAGAAATCAATTTTTCTCATTGCCCCTTCAAGGGATTTTAGGTTATTAAACTCAATTATGTCCCTGAAGCTAGTGGGAAGACAACTTAAAATTATTTGTATTTTAGGATTTTCATTAATTATTTAAGGTACATATCCTAACAAACTTAGAAATTTGCTACTTAACTCTTTCATTGACATTGAACCTAGTTTTAGCTCATAAAATTATTTATCCCTTTCTTCGTAATATTGTTAAGATACAAACCACCTTTAAAAATACTTTTTAAAAAATCTTCAAGTTAGATATTTCTCCTTAATGTTTTTGAATCTTTTTATGTCTTGCTACCATATGTTGGCTTTTTCGGTTAAGTTGTAGATATCCATCCTGGATTTCATCCTATTAGAATAGTTATAAATCTGGAAGTATTTCTTCATTCTCGATAACCAAGTCTCTGCTTCTTCACCCTTTTCTACTTCTTCGTTTAACGTGGGTGGATTTATATTTTTAAATTCCCCTGATATTTCTTTATTTGGTTTATACTTCTTTTTCCTTGGTTTACGTTTGGTTTCACTACTTTCACTTGTATATTTATACCTTCCCCTAAGAAACCTTGCATTAACCTCTAAAGAAGATTCACTATCAAAATATTTTACTCTTTTTCACTTATGTTTGTAGGATACTTTTTCAGAATTAGTTTCATAAACATTTATTTTATCTTTTCCTCTGTTATGTATTTTTTCTAATAAAATATAATTTAGTTCCAGAATTCTTTCATTATTTATTTTTACAGTTTATAGTTCATCCTTAACTATTTAAATGTTTGTAGTAACTCTAAAGGTGGATTATTTAGTTCTACGTAAATGTTGTTTGGATTATTGTGCTGAGATCCATTTTTCAGCAGATGCTTCAACACCCTCCATTTTCTTGCAAAACAAATTTTATATTTATGTATGGAAATACATGTAAAACATGATTAGTATATTTGTTTCTTGTTTGTATGTGAGTGAGACAATCAGTCCTAGTGTTTTGAAACTTGCTTTGATACCACATGTAACATTCGTAAATTACGAAAAAAAAATTCCATGTAAAACTGTAATTTTCCTAGGATGATAAATCCATGAAATGTTAAATTCTATACTTTATTTGTTGTGAAAATAAGTAAAAATGTGACTTAAATTTGATTGCAAGACTCATAAGACTATGTTTGGTATTTTCAACATCATGTTCTCTTTATGAAAATACTTGATGCGTTGTAAAATCAATCACTACTTAAATGTCGCTAAACTATTTTTATTTTCTGCCACTTAAAAAGTGTCGTAATAACTATTTTTGTTCTCCTGTATTTGACTCCACCTATCCTCTAGCTAGGAATAAGAGGATCTCAGGTCTTACTTAGCCTCTATGGCTAACGCAAAACCCTCATTTTCCTTTTCCAAGTGAAAGTGATCAAGTCACCTAACTAAAGAAGCAAAGTCCTAAACTACAATGCATCATTCATTCTAAGCAAATGTGGAACACCAAGGGGTTGAATTCAACCCATACTTTATAATATCTAATAGAAACATCCTACAAATGCTATCAAGACTTATTATATTATATTCTATGAACTATACTTCGTATTAAACCTTATTAAAATGCCATCGTGTGGAACTATTCCTAACCTTTTAACTGGCATGAAGGTTGACTTAAATCGAACACATATGAAGGTTGAAAAGGTTGGGAAGGATTATGAATTTAATGATTTCACATGAAGGCCATGTGAAGGACTTAATCATACCAGCTGTCAGTTTAAAGGCATGATATGAAACCATAAGGGTTTACGGTTTATCGACGAAAGTGCAAGCTCGTTCTTGAAGTTTTTGCGTCGTAAGGTTTTGTTTTTTTCTCTGCGGGGTTTAACTGTGCCTCGAACTACACTACTATGTAGTACTATGGTGAAGTTTATGGTTGGGGAGCCAAGGTGCTCGACCCTAGAACTTATTTCTTCTCACCATCATACATGTTATTGTTTTGCGTGGCTCTTCTCAATGAAGTGACAACTCTGATGAAAATATTCTTACTACTGAGGTTGCCATTGCTAAGATAAATCTGGAGGTAAGAAATTTTATTTTTGAATTTATGTTTCCTTCCTACTGTCTATAATAATCATGCTCTTTCAAAAGACTCTCCATTGTAATGGTTCTTGTATAGGGGGTTCTTCAAAGAACAAACTGTGATAATTAGTTCGTGTTGGAAAAAAATTTAGATCGGGTAAGACTTGTATCTTTCCTTCCCATAGCTCTGAGATGTATGGTACCTTGGCTTGTTCTAAATTTTCCATGGCGTATGTTTTGGCTCCATTTCTATATTTTCCCTTTTTGTGTGAAAGTGATAAACATTTGGCAAGCCATGAGGCAAAAGTACTTGATAATGTAAGGGGGTAACCCCTTGAATGTGGAGTCGTAGCGACTATACCACATCTATTTAGTGATAGGGTTTACATTGAACAGTTCCTACTACTATCATTTTGTCAATAATGTAAATTTCATTTAACTTGTATGTCACCTGTGAGGGTTTGAAGTTTATAAAACACCATTTTGTTATGGGTTTTAGCAATAATTTAACTTTTTTTTAAATATAGTATTATGACAGTGGTTACTCTGTACATTTTGTAGTAAAAAGTAGAGCAATATTCTATTTTGATTTTTTTTGTTAAGTATATAACCCTGACGTGTCTAAATTTACAGTTTTGTTCTTTATTATTTTATAAAACTAAAAGAAACAGTCGTGGGCATTTTTCCCTATCACGGTTGTTTTTCAGGAAAGAGGTCATAGGCACATTGTCAAAAGAATGATGATTCTGTTTATTTTTTCATAAAAATGGTTTTTCATATTTGGAAGAAAACCTATGCGGTTTATTTTTTCCAAAATATTAGCATGTTGATTTATCAATTTTGTAACTTGGTTTGATAATGAACATTGTTCCACCCATGCGGCCTTTACCTAGATTTTTTGTTTTTCTTGAGGGAGGTTATACAAACATTATTATGTTAAAAAGGTCATGAACCCACAGCAAAGTTGATTTAGGCTATTAGATGGATCATACTGTTTTTAAAGTTGAAATAATAACAATAATAAGCTGTAATGCCATCATGATTTTGTTATGTACATATTTAGGTATAGATGACAATACCAAACAGAATTCATCTTGAAACCCAGGTTGTGGCCTGTCGATAATCTCTATTTGGTATTATAATAATAGTTAAAATAAATATTTAGGCTACAAATCCCTTATACTGAAACTCAAATAAACTTATATGCATTTGATATTTAAACCTAGTTTAATTTCTGTTTAAAATTTGAAACTTATTTACCTTAATTGTAAATTATAGTTTTTAGATTGTGAGGCCCGAAATCCGCCGAAGAATGAACTATTGTTATATATATAATACAACATTATGAGGTGTTGATATCGATTTCGTTTTCACTGTTATGATAAAATGTGTTTGAAAGACTTGTTTATAAAGTTGAGTTTGTTAAACTAAGACATTGAAAGGGGACGATAAAGTTTTGAAAGAATTCCATAAGGGATTTAAGACTAAATTTCTTCTAAACCCTAGTATCGATAAGGAATATATTGTCATGAACTAACATTATTAAACAATGTTTAACACAACTAGTAAACTATGACATAGAAGACATATTTGACCTATAACCTGGAAATAAAAACTAACTATAACAATTACAAATTCTTTTCCAGAATAATACAAACAATTATGATTTAATCATTTGTAAATACTGCAACATAGTTTAGAGAAAAAGATTCAAATACATAATTGAAACATAGATAAATATAAACAATTAAAACCTTGAAAATATACAGAAGGGGACAAACACCCAAAGGAGACTGTTCCACCCAACTATCTCTTGAAGCAACCAAGATTAATTTCTTAGGACCCTTGAGCCTGTGCACTGAACCACTAGGATGAAGATCACTGGATATTATCCCACACAACAACTTGCTGTAACTTAGCATCCAGTAGCAGACTTAACTCAAAAATTTCACTTTAGCTATCCCCTCATCAAATTCCTTGTGTTCCTGAATTTTCAGTCTGCAGCAATCATAAGGTTCATTCTCTTGGAAACAAAACGAGTAGCCTCATGCTCAATTTGATGGTATTTATAAGATTTTCTAGGTCTTTGGGTCAGTTTTGAAATTAAATGAGCCACCATCTCAGTTGCCCCTCTCAGGGAACATGACCCCAATTTTAGGGCTTATGCTTTCTACAATTCCTAGAAAGTGAATTGCTAGTGATGCCACTTATCAACCATCCTTTTATAGTTGCTCATTCCTCCTAGTGGTCCAATGAACACTCATTTAACAGTCTCCCTTGGATATGTGTCTCTTCTATTTAATTATTAAAATAAATAATTATTTAATTATAATCATCCTTGAACAACTTGGTCATAAAAACTTTACGATAAATTTAGCATAATGTTTTCTAAAATAAATAAAAATAAAAATATTTCAATTCTAGTTGTGTTACAGCTGGGGTATTTGTTAACAAAAAGGCAATTACTACAAACTCACAATCACCATATCTGGTTCTAAAAGTAGTCTTAAAGATATCCTATTCCATGATCCATACTTGATGGTATCTAGATCTCAATTCTATTTTTGAGAAGATTGTTTACCCTCGAAAGTGGTTAAACAGATCGTCAATACAAGACAGAGTATATCGATTTTTAATTGTCCTTTTATTTAGTTATCTATAATCTATACACAACCATAAACTGCCATCCTTTTTCTTTACAAACAAAATTGGTGCTCCCCAAGGGAAAACATTAGGTCAAATGTATTTTTTATCGATTGAATCCTGTATCTGTGATTTTAATTCAGTAAGCTCTAGTATACTCATCTGATAGAGAGCATTTGATGCTAACACTTCCCTCGGTACCAAATCGATTGTAAATCCTATATCTCTTTTCAGAGGTAGTCCAGGAATCCTTTTAGAAATTTATATTCAAAGTATTTTAAAATTGGTACGTCTTCTATATTAAGTTTATTATCTTTCTCTTTGTCATCCATTATGTAAAATGCAAAAAAAATTGCAACATTTACGGACAAACCTTTTCATTTGTAAGGATAAAAATTGTCTTATTGTAACATTCCTGGGAATTCCTTTTACGACAATAATATTACATTTATCATCCAAGTATGAGAATGTTTTTATTATAACAATTTAGAATAACTCTATATTTCTATAACCAATCCATTCCTATCAATAAATCATATATCCTAGAGGTAAAATATTTAGATCCGCATGTGTTTTAAACCATTGATAATAAAATCACACTTTTTCAGGAAGATAGTGACTTTTCACTTTGTGCCTGTAGCAAGTTGAACTAACAAAGAGATTTCAAATTTATCTTGATGTAACTTTTATATCTCTACAATTATTGGTGATACATGAATTAAATTTTCACCTCGATCAATCAATATAGAAATGGGTTTGTCTTTGAACATACCTTCAATTTCAACCATAGACGTTTGGTGATCTGCTTGCCTGTTCTCCAATGTTGCACTAATTTCGGGCATGCTCCTTGTTATATCTTCAACTCTGGTAGCCTCTTGAATTGAATTCACATTATTAATATTTTTTCTTCCTAAATGAAAATCTTTAAAGTAATGTGGTTCACTACATTCCAAACATTTTAATGGTTACTTTTGTGTAGTATTTTTATTAAAGGAAGTGGGCATTTACCTTTATTTTATTGTAGTAGGATTATGTTGTTTATACTTTTTAAAATTATTACCTTGATATCTCCAATAATTGTTTTGAGTACCTTTCTTTTTCTGTTCAAAATTCTCACGCCTTTTATTTTACCAATTAGGTATGTTCTCTTGTTTCTTTTTATTTTGATCATAGCATAATTTTGTTTTTCTCATGGCCTCTTCCAAATTTTTTTGATTATCATATTTGATTCTATCTTTAAACATAAGAGGTAAACAACTAAGGAAATGCTGATTTTTTGGTTTTTCATCAATAATGTAAGGTGCATAATGTAATAATCCTAAAAAAATGTTGCAAAGTTCCTTCAAAGTCATTGCACCTAATCATAATTCATAGAATTATTTAGCTTTTTCTTTGTAATACTATTCTGATAATTTCTTTTTTGAAATATTTCTTAATAGTTTTTCCAAGTTAGATAATGTTATTTAATGCTTTTTACTTTTTTATATCTTGCCAGAAGATATCAGCCTTTCAAGTCAAGTTATAGATTACATATTTCGCTTTTAGTTCGCCAGAATAATTATAAAATTTGGAAGTACTTTTTCTTCCTAGATAGCCAAGCTTCAGCTTCTTCTCCCTTTTCAATTTCTCCATTGAACATAGGAGGTTTGATATTTTTAAAATCGTTGGTAATCTCTTAATACGATTTGTATTTGTTTTTCAGGTGTTTATTATTGCTAATTTTACTAGAATCCTTATATTTTACTATGTTTAGGTAATTCATTGCCGGAAGATTCAATCTCTTGATTAGAATAATCTAGTTTTATTACCTTACCTTTATAAGATGCATTTCTTGCCATATTTAATGCAGGTCATTTATTATGTTATTCTTCATTACTATGCAGTGTAGTTAGTAGAACATTATTTAATTTTTCTTGTGCTTTTAAAACGTGTTCATTATCTTCCTTGACTCGTTTCAATTCTTCCTTTAGATCTTTTACTATTTGTAGGATTTCAGATGGGTTATCATTCCTACTTTCATTCAGATTCAACCATATTTCAAAGACTCTAATATTACCCTCTTCATTGTTTTCTAGATCTTTAGTATGTGATTCTCCTTCAACAGACATTCCCACATTTGACATTATTTAAACAAGGTTATTCTTCTCTTCCTAATTGCAAGATATTCAAACCATAACAATATAATTAGTTTTCTAGTTTATATCGGTTTGAGTGTTGGTATTTTCACACCAAGTGTTGTAACTGTGCTCTGGTACCATTCTAGCACATACTTGTAAATTTCATAAATAATTTAAAAATTGTGTTTATAATTTACAATTCTTACTCATCGCAATATGTCTTTCCTAGTCATAACATACTTTTTACTTGTTCGCATGGATAATATTAACTGGAATTGTTAAAAGTTTGACGATAGGACTTGTTGTTCACTTAGTGTTGACTCCAATCGAAATGAACAGGTCTAGTCATCTACAGGGTTTGTCCCGTGACATCCAAACACACTGTGTCATTGTTGTGGACTTGCATAACTGCAGTTTGTGTGGTAAATTGCACCCTATATAGTTCTTTAACTTGAATCCTTTGGATAATTTGGATGTAAGATTTAACAATTTTAGTGTCCTACCTATTCCTATAGAGATGGGTCTTTTAAATAACTTAAAACACCTCAACTTGTCCACAGTTTTATTTACAGGTACAATTCCATGGAATCTTGGAAATTTGCCTTACTTGACAAGACTTGATCTCTCTTCCCCAACATTAATATTGAAAATAATTGATATCTCATGGCTTGTCCATCTCACAGCCTTGAGAAATATTTATCTCAATGGATTCAATATCTTGACAATATTGTCCTAACGCGAACGATTTACAAGTCTCCTTTTCGAGCTAATAAATGTTACAATGTCAAACTCTAAATTGATGGGTTCCGTTCCTCTTTCCCTTTAGAGAATTAAAAACCTAGGAACTCTCCATCTGGATAGAAACACTTTTTAGTCTAAATTCTCTTCTTAGTTAACGAATATGACTAGTTTGATCAATGTACAGATGAGCAATGCAAATTTCAGTGGACCTCTTTTGTTTGATCTCTCTAAGATGCCTCTCCTAGGATGGATTTCCTTCACAAATAATAAATTATTTTCTAATGTTTCCCTGATTTATCAAGGCTAGTAAAAAATATTGACCTTTTTCCAGATTCCAAACAATAGTTTGTACATCTCCATACCATCTTCTCTAGGAAACATATCATCTATGTCTCTTCTAAAATTGCACAACAAAAATTTCAAGGGACTGATCCCAGAGTATTTAGGCCTCCTTCGCTTGCTTACTGTACTAGACCTAGGATACAACAACTTGACGAAAGCCATTCTGTTATCCCTATGATCATTTTCTAAACAGACCAATATTACTATTAAACACAATGCTTTGGTTGGAGCAATATCAGAGCTACATTTCTAGAGTCTAAACAATCTTAAATATCTTGACCTGTATCATAACAAATTGGCCTCCAAAATCACCTTGAGAAGAACTCTTCCCTTTAAAGCTGGAATCCACCCTTTAAGTTAGATTTTTTGATATTATCTCATTGTTAAATAAAGGGGGTGTTTCTTCTTTTTATGAAAACTGGTAGTTCTATGAAGATACTGGAAC
This sequence comes from Pseudotsuga menziesii, assembly GCA_001517045.1. Taxonomy (NCBI): domain Eukaryota; kingdom Viridiplantae; phylum Streptophyta; class Pinopsida; order Pinales; family Pinaceae; genus Pseudotsuga; species Pseudotsuga menziesii. The sequence continues at coordinate 24,839 of LPNX010790337.1, read as the reverse complement.
TTTCTAGTAATACATCGTGGGACAAATCCATTCATGACTTTGGAATCTTCCCAAGATGGAGAGGTGTAACATACCCCTTATTCCTAAATGCCATTATGTGTAAAATGGGGTAAGATTTTTGTTTCACTGTTACTACAAAATGAGTCAATCATGTTAGTGTCATATTTACATGGCATTTCAATGAAGCATGTCCTATCAATTCGATAATGTTAAAACTACATGCATTGTAAAAAAATCATTTGACAATTTACCTCCATCCTCCTCATCAGAAACCAAACATGCAATTTACATCCACTATAACATCCCTTACCATAAAAGATTTCAATGAGAATGTTTTAGAATCAAAGGTCAATTTATACCTTCGATACAATCACACAAACTACTGTTATTTTTCAAGCGTCTTTCTAGAGTTCAGATTTTGTTTAGCAAGATATACCTGCAAGGCTGTTAATTGCTCATGCCACTCACATTCCTCTAAGTCCATAATCTATGGAAAAACCTTTCATTCATTCTCATCTTTCTAATAGTCTTATAGATTACAACTTCTCATGGAAACATTACCTTGTAACTATACCATCATATACTCCCTTGGCTAGTCATAGTAATAACATAAATCTCGTGATCTAAACCTCCTACTAACAATGCTTTCATATTCTATATTAATGTGTTTTCTATTAAAAGTGGAATACTTATGTGTAGCTTTAAATTATCACTTTGTAACATGCCCTAAAAGTTAATTGACGATATTTCAACATGCAATGACTTATGACTTCTTAACTTAAGATATAGGTTTTCTTAAACGATTAAGGTGGAGATGTTATAAAAGAATATTCGTTATGTATTTCTAATTTATTAATCATAATGGCATGCTTCCATTCATATCCATAGCTTATCTTTATAACCCCTTCAAGAGTATTCTAGTCATGCTGAAGACAAAGTCTGTAACAGACCTAAACATTGAATATTAAAAATCTCTTTTTGGAAGGCCATTCGAACATTCGAATAGTTTCCCTTGGAGGATGTGAGTGATAATAAAACAAATGATTTTTCATAAATTAATCATCAAAGGTATTAGAAAAAATAGACAACTTACTACATCCTACGTATCATAAGTCTAGTGCATTTAAGGTCTACTCTTGCAATCCTTCCCATGATTTATGTTGTTATATTACTTTAAAGTCGTAGGAAAGTACCTACCTTTTATTCCATCTGAATCCCATACAACATATTATAGCCACGTAATGAAGTCCTTCTTTTGTAATTAACATTCATAGGAGATTTCTCTACAAATCGTAACATCATACTCAACCATTTATAGTATCATTTCGTGACTCTACAATTTATTAGTTGTCATAATGAATGCCAATACATTATCATTCACGATAGAAGCACTTCGTCATTAAGGTGCCATTAATATCATATTAGTACATGGACAAAGTTGATAAGGTAACCATGACTTTTCTTTACAAAGTAACAAATCAAATGACAAGGTTGCAGGCAATGTTATATGTACAAAAAATGATACAGATAAAATTAAGCATTCTCACACAAGAAACCATAAAGAAAATTATATACGTGGTTCACCCAATTCCTAGGCTACGTCCACCAAATGGTCACATCATGTGACATTTATTTTTATTGTTAAAATTTTTTTACAATCCGCAACGTCAAAGTTGCCACATTTGCTCCTTCTAGAAAAATATCTCACCGAGAGTATCACTAAATAACTAGAAATCCTAGGTATTGAATCCACACAGATAGATCATCCATTTTTTATGGAACTTAATACAGACAAAAATGTTTGTTAGCCAAGTTTAGACACAAGACTTGGAACCACCTTCCTTAACTCTTCCTTTCAGACAATTGCTAACCAATCTAGGGCTAGGGTTGTACCTTAGCAACCGATATATATATATATATATATTATAACCATAGAGATACTACGTAGTCGTTTTCAGTGCACATATCCCACTCTTGTGCCCTAGTGAAGTAACTTTAGTTAGCCTTAGAAAACACCGTACGAGAGTCAAATTTATATCTTTTATCCTAGAAATAAGGTACCCACAGTATGGATGATTACCTATAGGTATGAATATATTTATAAAATCCAAAAAGCCTACATAATCTCCTATCACATAAAATATCTGTACCTAGTCCAAAACACGCTAGGGTATGGTTACCAAAATTTAAACCCACTAACTTATACATGGTTCTCTTGTCTAAAAGTAAAATGAGACCAACTAACATGGGAGAAATAAGGTTTCAAAAATATTAAAATAAACAGCTGCGAGGGACACTCTTCATACCTACTAGAGCTGGTGTGGTATGGTGGGATACATGGTTATGGCAACCTAGGAACTTCCTCTTATAGTTGTATTTAAGGGACGCCGATCTCCAAAAAAAAACAAATTAAAGCACCGAGAATAAAACCACAGCACCGCATGTCTTGCACCACGAATCAGATCGGTTTCCAATTCATATATTAAGGGTCCAAAGCCAATAAAAGACGCACACGCAGTAGTCAACTAAATGAGGTTGGATGCAAGTCAGAATCCAACATGATGCACCTACAGATAAGTATTTGGCGGCAGGATAATTCTCTCTACACGAATAAAATTCACACGCAGTGCTGGGAGTCAACCAGGGAGCTCAAAATCAAAACGAGCCCCTAATATAGGTACACACAAACTTTGAATCCTGGTAGGGAGTTGGATTAAATCGATCCTTACTGTGTGTGCACATCGACTCTAAAAACAAGAAAGGAGTTAGATCAACTTGTGGGGGTTTAGAACCAAGTCGATTCACCAAAAAAAATGCACATGCCGGTTGAAAGCCGAGTCGATAATGGGGTCAAGAATATATTTAGTAATCAGCTATAAATAGGCTCCTAGCCATGAAACGAAGTGGTTTTCGGTTTTATATTGATAACCCTATGCAACCAAGGTCGCAGACAAACGAAAGTGTTTTATCAGAGTTTTAATGCCATTAACACAGGCATTTGGGAAGATACATAGAACACATACTAGATTTCCTGAAATATCATAGGTATGTACATATATATGCTGGCTGATAAAAAAATCGTAGCCTTCAATAGATAAAAGAAAACGCAGAGATCTTACCAGTAAAACTGTCTTCCATTGGGTCCAAACGTTCCTCCCTTTGCCTGTAAATGTATGGAGACTCTCTTCTGAATCTGCAAAGATCATTCTCCTGGAAACACTAGAGAAGTTCTCCTAAAGAATGTAGAAATCCAACTCACATAGGATGCAGAGGGATAAGCTCATGGAAAACACACAGGGTTCCGAGCTCATACAGAGCTCCCCTCTTTTCCCCCCTACTTGCACAATTTCCTCATACTTATAGTGGGGCAAATTTACTTCCTCGTTGCCCTTTTCTCCCCACCCACTAAAAGGTTTAAATGATAGTTTCCATTACCGGTATACTCATCCTAATTAATAGGATAATTTTTGGAAATATCTGACAATGACACTAAAGACTCCCGGCATCATCTCCACAAACATCTCCTTAATCAGCCAGTTAATTGAGAGAGGTCAAAGTAGGTTAAAGTTTACCACGGAGATAAAATATCCTTGCTTAGGAAAAATCACAAAACCCTACTTTAACTCATGCAGTATTCCTCCATGCTTTGAGTTTCCAATACTTGGCTTCGATATATAAAAATATATCAATACTATGTTTAGGGTTACACAAAAGAAAATGGTTATAACTATATATATATATATATATAATTTCATAGTTTAATTATGTTAATATATGTCACCATATATTAGTCGATGTATCTTAATTGAGGTATGCTGATGATTCTTCTCTATTTGTCATATCGTCCCTTACCAATTTATTTCTTAGGTTGTTTCCCTTTGGCTCTTTTTTCTTTTTCTCTTTTTTTTTCCGTTTTTTAACTTAGGAAAATAATCGCCTGACTTATAGGGTTTCTTCTGGTGGGGCTTTGGCCTTGAGTTCCTCACCAACATAATTACAATAAATATTCAATTTTATAAAACAAATTTTTAAGGGTATACAAGAGGAATATTACATCCTTCCCCTCTTAAAATTAACACCGTCCTCTGTGTTCTTACTTTTCAACAATTTTCCTTCCTTTCTTGAGTCATCCATGCTTGCTTTGTATTTTCTGTTATGATTCTGTAGTCTTTTCCCTCAACCTCGCAAGTCTCTATTTGTTTAGGACCTGTAGTTTCCTATAACACAATTTGGGTCTCCCCAAAATTTATTTTGTAAACTACGTCATAAATTATAATTCAGCTTAAAACATAAGCAAAGAATCCTTGTGCAACACCACAATTACAATTTATGGTACACTTTCTATCTTTTTATTGGTATCATAATACCCCATTATTTTTTATAATGCAATTGATTCATCAATAAAACATAATTACTATCCTTTGGGTGTCAGTTTTATCTCCAAACTTTGGATAGTTATATATAGTCCTCGACTTGAGGAAATCCTTTCTTCACATTACACTTTAAGCATGTCACAGTCTAATTACTTGGAAATTCGTTTAACACGTTTTACATTCGTTATGTTTTACAAACTCCCTTGAGTTTCATTTCCATTCTTGTGTGGACTTACAATAATTTCTGAGGTTACTCTCCCTTTTAACCACTAGTTAAAAGTTTTCCCCTCAGTGACATCAAACAATGTCCTGTCTTCCAGATGTCTAATTTTTCCTAGGTCTTTTTGCCACACCATATTCCTAACACCAATGTGCTCACACGACAATTGCTTTCCTAACACCATTGCGTTCCTGTAGCATATATGCCTAACACCAATGTGCTCACACGACAATCACTTGCCTAACACCATGGTGCTCCCGCAGCATTCAAATTATTCCTTATTTGTATATAGTATATAGTATAAATTTTAACTTTGACTATTTATAACACACACTTCTTGGTCCTTATGGCTTTACTATTATTGTCCCGATTCATGAATCCGCTACATGGTTAGTCAAAGCATCTATTAATCATTTAATCATCATTCATGAGTTATATAACTTTATAAATCATCTAGAAACATTACTCCTTACTCATTTTTGAGTAATTGAGTGCAACTTACATACGCAGGCAGATTTATATACCATGATGTATGTCGATTGTAGCAATGGTCGTAATCTTGGTGAAGCCTCATTATATACAGCAACAAATATTTTTCTAACAGTCAACTCTGGCTGATAGTGTTCCTAGCATATCCTACAATGTTAGCATATAACATTATACAACATTCATCAACTCACTTATTTTCAATATCAATATCTTTAGACATCCTAACTCATCTATTATTTGGATAATTACTAGGGATATTCCAACTTTATACCACATTTATCAGTGGCAATGCTAGGGACATTGAAATTCCAATAACATCAGTAATCCAAAGTAAACAAAGTAAATTGTTATCATAATTTCATACCTCAACTACTTATGTCATGTCTTACAACTATTCTTAGTTCGTCAAAATCGGAGTCTTCATATAGGTGTACTCCTTCTGCGCGTTCAGAAATATTAGGCACAACACATCATGCTATTTACCTTAGCTGTATTGTGGTCCAAGTTCATAAGTAGTCTAGTTTTTCTTTTTCATTTTCTTGAAGAAATACTGTAAGGAATGTTTTCGTTTTTCATGAAAATGTATAAGGAGATCATCCATGCCAATGAAAATGTATAGACAACTCAATAGTCTTGATGTGCATAACCCAATTTCTTGCACACTAATGATTTAATGTAAAGCGTACATTATAACAGTACTATATTGTACTAACTTGAATTCTGAAATAACTTGAATTCTATATTGTACTAACTTGAATTCTATATTGTACTTACTTGAATTCTGAAGTAACTTGAATTCTGAAATAACTTGAATTCTATATTGTACTAACTTGAATTCTATATTGTACTTACTTGAATTCTGAAGTAACTTGAATTCTGAAATAACTTGAATTCTATAAACTTACTTAGCATATATTTTTGTACGCTAATGGCATTCAACATTCACAAGTTAATTCAGCAACTTCTGATAAGGAGGTTAATATTTACTTTCTGAGAATTTTTGTTACACACAGGTTCAAAAAACAAATAACATTCACTTCTTTTATCATTCACTTATTTGGTGTAATGACTAACCATTTTTATTAGTTCACGAACACAATTCTTCTTTATATGCATTTAGGACCCAAAGTCGTATGACAATTATGTGCATACATATAGGTAAAAGAGTTTTGTCAAAAACTAATGGACCCAAATATTTTAGAAACATTATTTCCTACCTTCGATCTAAATGCTCAGTCAATAAATTTACTTTGGCTATAATTAGTCATGCACCTTAACCAATTATTTATTACCACATCTATATTCAATCATCTCCGTCCGACTAACATGTATCCATACGATTTAATGCAATCGTTTCGTTCCTAGTTTTTACATGAAATACCAATGTAAAGAGGTGCTTTCCTATTTTACATAGTGTTAGTAACATTTATTTAATACAATTTATATTTTGTATAATCTTGACAGTGCAACATATGTTTTAGCATGGTTACTACTTTAGCATTACTTACCTTTTTCTTAAACCATTTTACTATACATGATAGTTTTGCGACTAATCTTTTAGAGAGTTTTCAAGGGTAATACAGTTACTCCTAAATGATCAACTATCAAGTTCCCTTTAATGGCTATCTTTTAGGTAAGTTATATATGCATACATATATATAAGCAGATGCCTCTAATAATTTGGAGGATACTCTCATGAGCCGCTTACATTTATTACAATAATGAACCCAAAATTAGGTCTAGAGGACCTTAAATCAAATTCAATTCTTATTAGATCCTTAGCTCCTATATTTTATTGCTAGTGACGTAACCTTTTCCCACTAGTCCTTAACAAAAATTGTTCGACGATTCTCAAAGCTACCTATTACAATTCGTCAACCTTGCATTTCTAAGAATTCTTTATATACCAAAGTCATTAGTAGCAGGTTCAACTATGCATGTAAGTTTCAAAGGTCACTTTTCAGCAATTCAAAATTACTATTCAAGACATAGATTGCTATAGTACCTTCATCTACCACGAGTTTGTCTAAGGAGACTTCTATACTTCATTAAAATTTATTTGTACGACACAAATAGAGACGAAGCAATCATCATAGCCATTCATAAACCTATCCGGAAGCAATCGAGGAATTTAACCAGATACCTGTGTTCTTACATCATCAGGCCTGACCTTGAACTGGCAAAAGTAATGGGCCATCTTTGTTGTGATTTTGAGAAAAACGTTCCACCTTCTCCTGCACAACTACAAGGTCAAAAATATTTGCGTTTGGTATATCTTATGGCACCTGCATTGTAGAACAGTGTAAACTTATTGATTCCTGTTATCAAAAGGAAAAAATCAATCATTAGTTCCGAACAAAACATGTAGGAGCGTTTTGAGCCCAAATAGGCCCAAGCATTTCAACTATCGCTCTGATAACACCTGTAACATACCCCTTATTCCTAAATGCCATTATGTGTAAAATGGGGTAAGATTTTTGTTTCACTGTTACTACAAAATGAGTCAATCATGTTATTGTCATATTTACATGGCATTTCAATGAAGCATGTCCTATCAATTCGATAATGTTAAAACTACATGCATTGTAAAACAACCATTTGACAATTTATCTCCATCCTCCTCATCCAAAACCAAACATGCAATTTACATCCACTGTAACATCCCTCAACATAAAATATTTCAATGAGAATGTTTTACGATCAAAGGTCAATTTATACCTTTGATACAATCACACAAACTACTGTTATTTTTCAAGCATCTTTCTAGAGTTCAGATTTTGTTTAGCAAGATATACCTGCAAGGCTGTTAATTGTTCATGCCACTCACATTCCTCTAAGTCCATAATCTATGGCAAAACCTTTCATCCATTCTCATCTTTCTAATAGTCTTATAGATTACAACTTCTCTATGGAAACATTACCTTGTAACTATACCATCATATACTCCCTTGGCTAGTCATAGTAATAACATAAATCTCATGATCTAAACCTCCTACTAACAATAATTTCATATTCTATATTAATGTGTTTTCTCTTAAAAGCGAAATACTTACGTGTAGCTTTAAATTATCACTTTGTAACATGCCCCAAAAGTTAATTGACCATATTTCAACATGCAATGACTTATGACTTCTTAACTTAAGATATAGGTTTTCTTAAGTGATTAAGGTGGAGATGTTATAAAAGACTATTCATTATGTATTTTTAATCTATGAATCACAAGGGCACGCTTTTATTCATATCCATAGCTTATCTTTATAACCCCTTCAAGAGTATTCTAGTCGTGCTGAAGACAATGTCTGTAACAGACCTAAACATTGAATATTAAAAATCTCTTTTTGCAAGGCCATTCGAACATTTGAATGGTTTCCCTTGGAGGATGTGAGTGATAATAAAACAAATGATTTTTCATAAATTAATCATCAAAGGTATTAGCAAAAGTAGACAACTTACTACATCCTACATATCATAAGTCTAGAGCATTTAAGGTCCACTCCTGCAATCCTCCCCATGATTTATGTTGTTATATTACTTTAAAGTCACAGGAAAGTACCTACCTTTTATTCCATCTAAATCCCATACAACATATTATAACCATGTAATGAAGACCTTCTTTTGTAATTAACATTCACAGGAGATTTCTCTACAAATCGTAACATCATACTCAACCATTTATAGTATCATTTCGTGACTCTACAATTTATTAGTTGTCGTAATTAATGCCAATACATTATCATTCACTATAGAAGCACTTCGTCATTAAGGTACCATTAAGATCATATTAGTGCATGGACAAAGTTGATAGGGTAACCATGAGTTTTCTTTACAAAGTAACAAATCAAATGACAAGGTTGCTGGCAATGTTATATGTACAAAAAACGATACAGATAAAATTAAGCATTTTCACACAAGAAACCATAAAGATAGTGATATACGTGGTTGACCCAATTCCTGGGCTACATCCACCAAATAGTCACATCATGTGACATTTATTTTTATTGTTAAAATTTTTTTACAATCCGCAACGTCAAAGTTGCCACATTTGCTCCTTCTAGAAAAATATCTCACCGAGAGTATCACTAAATAACTAGAAATCCTAGGTATTGAATCCACACAGATAGATCATCCATTTTTTATGGAACTTAATACAGACAAAAATGTTTGTTAGCCAAGTTTAGACACAAGACTTGGAACCACCTTCCTTAACTCTTCCTTTCAGACAATTGCTAACCAATCTAGGGCTAGGGTTGTACCTTAGCAACCGATATATATATATATATATATATATATATATATATATATATATATTATAACCATAGAGATACTACGTAGTCGTTTTCAGTGCACATATCCCACTCTTGTGCCCTAGTGAAGTATCTTTAGTTAGCCTTAGAAAACACCGTACGAGAGTCAAATTTATATCTTTTATCCTACCAAAAAGGTACCCACAATAGGGATCATTATCTGTAGGTATGAATATATGTATAAAATCCAAAAAGCCTACATAAGCTCCTATCACATAAAATATCTGTACCTAGTCCAAAACACGCTAAGGTATGGTTACCAAAATTTAAACCTACTAACTTATACATGGTTCTCTTGTCTAAAAATAAAATGAGACCAACTAACACGAGAGAAATAAGGTCTGAAAAATATTAAAATAAACAGCTGCGAGGAACACTCTTCATACCTACTAGAGCTGGTGTGGTATGGTGGGATACATGGTTATAGAAACCCAGGAACTTCCTCGTATGGTTGTATTTGAGGGACGCCGATCCCCAAAAAAAACAAATCAAAGAGCTGAGAAGAAAACCCCAGCACCGCATGTCTTGCACCACGAATAAGATTGGTTTCCAATTCACATCTTAAGGGTCCAAAGCCAATAAAAGATGCACACGTAGTAGTCAACTAAATGAGTTTGGATCTAAGTCAGAATCCAACATGATGCACCTGCAAACAAGTATTTAGGTGAGGGATAATTCGCTCTACACGAATAAAATTCACATGCAGCGTTGGGAGTCAACCGGGGAGCTCAAAATCAAAACGAGCCCCTAATATAGGTACACACAGACTTTGAAGTCTATCAGGGAGTTGGATCAAATCGATCCTTACTGTGTGTGTACACCGGCTCTAAAATCAAGAAATGAGTTAGTTCAACTCATGGGGGTTTAGAACCGAGTCGATTCACCAAAAAAAATGCACATGCCAGTTGAAAGCTGAGTCGGAAATGGGGTCAAGAATATGTTCAGTAATAAGCTATAAATAGGCTCCTAGCCCTGAAACTAAGTGGTTTTCAGTTTTCGATTGAAAACCCTATGCAACCAATGTCGCAAACAAATGGAGGTGTTTTATCAAAGTATTAATGCCATTAATGTAGGCATTTGGGAAGAAACATAGAATGTAGACTAGATTTCCTGAAAGATCACAGGTATGTACATATATATGTAGGCTGATAAAAAAATCGTAGCCTTCAGTAGATAAAAGAAAACATAGCGATCTTACCAGTAAAACTGTCTTCCATCGGGTCCACACATTTCTCCCTTTGCTTGTAAATGTATGGAGACTCCCTTCTGAATCTATAGAGATCATTCTCCTGGAAACCCTAGAGAAGTTCTCCTAAAGAACGCAGAAATCCAACTCATAGAGGACACAGAGGTATAAGCTCATGGAAAACGCACAGGGTTTTGAGCTTATACAGAGCTCCCCTCTTCCCCCGCCCTACTTGCACAATTTTCTCATACTTATAGTGGGGCAAATTTACTTCCTCATTTCCCTTTTTTCCCCACCCACCAAAAGGTTTAAATGACAGTTTCCATTACCGGTATACCCATCCTAATTAATAGGATAATTTTTGGATATATCTGACAATGACACTAAATAACCCTGGCATAATCTCCACAAAGATCTCCTTAATCAGCCAGTTAATTGAGAGAGGTCAAAGTAGGTTAAAGTTTACCACGGAGACAAAATATCCTTGCTTAGGGAAAATCACAAAACCCTACTTTAACTCATGCAGTATCCCTCCATGATTTGAGTTTCCAATACTTAGCTTCGATATATAAAACTATATCAATACTATGTTTAGGGTTACACAAAAGAAAATGGTTATAACTATAACTATAACTATAACTATATATATATATACATATATATATATATAATTTCATAGTTTAATTATGTTAATATATGTCACCATATATTAGTTGATGTATCTTAATTGAGGTATGCTGATGATTCTTCTCTATTTGTCATATCGTCCCTTACCAATTTATTTCTTAGGTTGTTTCCCTTTGTATTTTTTTTTTTCCTTTTTTAACTTAGGAAAATAATCGCCTGACTTATAGGGTTTCTTCTGGTGGGGCTTTGGCCTTGAGCTCCTCACCAGCATAATTACAATAAATATTCAATTTTATAAAACAAATTTTTGAGGGTATACAGGAGGAATATTACAAGAGGTTATGCCTATCGCACAATCAGTTGTAAGGACCAATACCACTGTAGTTGTATAACTCATTAAGTTCCCTTTAGGAAGTGGAACTACGAGAGAATCAGTTGCATGCCAATCTTCCCAATCCTCCAGGAAGCTCTGTGATAGAATTCTCCTGGGAACTTGATTTGTCAATTGATAAGATTATCGGAGCAATCCCACAAGACATCTGCATGTTGTTGCGTACTTTTAACTTCTTACCTTTAGCATTGAATAAATTGGAAGGAAATATTCCTACTTACATTTGTGAGAAAACAAAGTGTCTTGAGGTTCTAGATCTTTTAGATAATATGCTCTATGGGAAATTGCCTTCCATTTTAGGTAATTATTCTTCTCTAAAGGTATTTAATGTAGCAGATAATAATTTAGATAGATAGATACTAGTGGAACTAGGAAAATTGGAAACACTTCAAGTATTCCACACCAATGACAACAAGTTCAGTGGAGAAGTTCCCTCGTCCGTGTTGGAAATATTAATTACTCGTTGATCCACATAATATCTTATTCGACTCTATCATATTCTGTAGCAGATCAATTTTTGTTAGTCTCTCTGATAGAATGAAGAGTTCACATGTATCATATATAAACTAGTCAAATTAATTTTCTGAAGAAAAGTTTCTAGGTAGATAGTTATTACAGTATTAATGTTAAGTCAGTAGCTTCACAAAGAAACTTTTTTAGTCTGTCTATATATAGAAGAAAATATTGTAAATCAGTTAGTGAAAAATAGAGAATTGAATAGTGGAGAAGAAGGGAAAAATCTATGGAGAGTTCAAGAGCTCAAGCTCTGTGTGTTTTTGGAAAGTGACGAGAGCCGAAGCTTTGTAAAAGGTGAAACATCCTTGTAAGTTTCCAAGTTTGTATTTGTGGCAATAGTTCTTTGTTATGCCTTGACAAGATATATAAATCAACTGTTTAAGGTTGAATGCATGTTTTATTTAGATGCACATCTTCTCCAGAATTACTTGCATAAATGTTGTTTACATTTACCGTTTAGTGAAAGACACAAAGAATCCATAAATATTTCACCGTGAAAAAGTTTGAGTTTTTATCGGGCCATAGAGTGGTCAGCACAAGTCTTACTTAATATTTGGCTATATGATATTGTGAGTATGTCGAATTATACTTGTTTCGAAGTTACCCCAAGTTACCGATCATTGAAAAGTGTTTTTCATATTATAAGTCTTTATTCTAAGAAATATCTTTTATAAAAGTTCCACTAAAAGTTGTCAGGTCGAAGTAGGAGTTGGTCGAAACCAAAAGTATTTTCTAAGTAAAAACCGATTGAAGTCAAGTAAGTGTTTGTCAATGTAAAAAGGTGTCGGGTCAAAGTCCGTAAAAGTGTCTCGACCAAAAGTAATTGGTCTAATTTTAACCTGTTGAAGTTTTGGTTGAAATTAGACCAAAAGAAGTTTTGGTCAAATTTAGACCAAAAGAAGTTTTGATCAAAGTTAGACATGTCAAAGTATTGGTCGAAGATTTACCTAATGAGAACAAAAAGGGGGTCGAGTCAGAAGATAAATTTTTATGACTAAGCGGTAACTCAAGTTAACCATCACAGACTCCACATCCATAATATATGGTATCAGAGTGGGCTTAGGAAATAAAATTTGTCTTAAAAATATATATATGTATCTCTAAATAAATTTAAAAATATGGATTCCACTTGGTGCACACATTTCGAGTTTGCAAACTGCAATATTCATAGGAAAGAATTATGAATATTGGTCTATAAAAATAAAGACTTTGTTCAGAGGATAAGATGTATGGGATATACTCCAAAATGGATATACAGAACCAACAGATCATGAGGAATATAATAATCTCATTCAAGCCAAGAAGGATTCCCTGAAGGAACATACGAAGAAGGAGAAAAAGGCTATGTTCTACATACACAAAGCCATGCATGAAAGAATACTCCCAAGAGTAGCAACAACAAATACCTAAGCAGGCATGGGATACATTGGAAACCACCTATCAAGTCTTGGACAAGGTAGAGACTTCTAAGTTGCAGATTCTTAGAATAGATTTTGAATCTCTGTCAATGAAAGACACGGATTCAATGGACTCATTTTACACTAGAGTTGTTGGTTTGATAAATCAACTAAAATATCATGGAGATAATATATAAGACACAAGAGTTGTCAAAGAATTTCTTGGAATCCTTCCCCATAAATTTGAATCCTTGGTCTTGACCTTGGAATAAAACAAAGACATGGCGTGGTTTACCATTGATGAGTTGCAAGCCTTGTTCATCAATCATGAACATAGAGTCACCAAATCAAACACATAATTAGAAGGTGCATTTGCAACAAAGTCATCCATAAGTCCTAGAATAAGCAAGGGGCAGTATAAATCTAGAGGCAGAGGAAGAATTTTTTCTAGACGAAGATGCAACAACAGTCCTACGAATGTCACTGGTAGAGGACATAATCAGTCATCCAAGTGGCCACAGGTTTGATAAGTCTAAAATTCAATGTCATTATTACAAGAAATTTGGTCATTATTCATATGAATGCAAAAGAAGTAGTATGACCAACGAAGCCAAATACAACCAACACCAACACTTCGTTGAGCAGAATGTTGTTGGCATGTGAATCCCCACTTGAATGAAATGTTGTCCAAGAAATTCCACATTAAATATGGTATTTAGATTTAGGATGTAGTAATCCTATGACTAGTAATTCAAGTTTGTTTTCCACTCTAGATAGTTTAGTTCAAACTGATGTCACACTTGGAAATAATGTCCAAGTCATTATTTTGGGAAAATGTGTTGTTGGTATTCTAACCAAATATGGGGAGAAAAATATTATTCTTGATGTTTATCATGTCGAAGGTCTGAAACAAAATTTTTTGAGCATTTGACAGCTGATACAAAAAGGTTATAGAGTCTATACAGGTGACAACCATTGTGTGATTAAAGAAATACGTCCAAGCAACGAGTTGATAGAAAAAGTGCCAATGACAAGCAATCACCTATTTTCTTTTAGGATAATTCTAGACATAAAAGGAAATACAAATACAAGAGTTGCATTCAAGGCACAAAGCAAGGAAGTAGAAAAGAAATCCGACAATAAAGAAAATGATAGTGCTGATTTTCAAGATGCATTTCGAACAGAAGCTTAGGATGAGTCTTGTTTGTGGCATTTATGATTTGGACATCTTAATTTTGGTGGGATGAAGCTACTACACACGGATAATATGGTAAAATGATTTTCATTGATTGGAAAACTAGAGAGAGTTTGTGAAGGTTGCATTTTTGGCAAGCAACACACAGAGACTTTTCCATACATAAAGTCATACAAAGCTTGGACACCACTTGATATTGTGCATTCTGATATTTTTGGTCCAATGCATACATTATCCATGCATGGCTGCAATTTTGTCCTTACTTTTATTAATGAATACTAAAGAAAAGCATGGGTATGTTTTATGAAACATAAATTTGATGCATTTAGTTGTTTTCAGCATTTCAAGGCACTCGTGGAGAACTAGAGTGGACAGCGCATCGAAATCTTAAGGACAAATAGAGGTAGTGAATATGTTTCGAATGAATTCCTAAATTTTTGCAAGACCCGTGGAATACAGAAGAAATTCACTGCATGGTATACACCTCAGTAGATTGGTGTCACTGAAAGAAAGAAAAGAACCATTATGGAGATGGCACGTAGCATGATGGAAACAAAGCATTTACCAAATGAATATTGGGTTGAAGTAGTCACAACTGCTGTATATATTATGAACTAGTGTCTGACAAAGAGTGTGAATAAAAAACTTCCTCAAGAGCCATGGGTAGGTATGAATCACATTGTTTTTCATTTAAAATTTTTTGGTTGTGTCACATATGTTCATGTTCAAGATGAGCTAAGAAAGAAACTAGAAAACAAGAGACATAATTCTATTTTTGTTGGTTACTGTAAAGACACAAAATCATACAAGTTGTATGATAATGTTGCAAGTAAATTATTCATCAGTTGAAATGTTCAATTTGTCGAAAATTAATCATGGGATGAAATCATTGAGAATAATTTCAAGATTATGTCGAACATCGACGATGATGACATGGCAGAGGAAGTGGTTCAAACACCACATGTAAGTCAAAATTTTGCAGCATCATCAACTCTGGCCACAACACCACAACATGCTTCAGCACAAGGAACGTTGACACAAGTTGCAGCTCAAAGTACACCGACAAGCACACAAAGAGTACAAAAGAATCCATAAAGCATTTCATCGAGGTCGACATCGATAGATCTAGTGAAGGAAAGAAGCATATGTCAAATATATGAAGCTGGTACACCAAATTCATTCTCTCTCTTTGCATTATTTTCTCAAATAGATGATCCACTAAGATTTTGAGGAAGCGGTTGAAGAAATAGAGTGCATTGAGAAGAATTACACATGGGAGCTAGTAGATATACCAAAAGATAAATATGTAATCAACATCAAATGGATTCACAAGACCAAGAAAGATGCTGATGAGAATGTGTAGAATCATAAAGAAAAAATGGTCATAATAGGGTTCACACAAAATCCCAACATATACTTCAATGAAAACTGCACCTATCGCACACATGGATACAGTCAAAATAGTTCTAGCCATTGTTGCACAAAAGAAATGGCTTATTTATCAAATGGATGTTAAATCCACATTTTTGAATGGCTATCTGGAAGAGGAAGTGTATGTGGAAGAACCACAAGGCTATGAAATTATATGTCAAGATCACAAAGTGTACATGTTGAAAAAGGAACTTTATGGTTTGAAGAAAGCTCCTAGAGCTTGGTACAATCGCATTCATTCCTATCTCACCCAAAATGGATTTCACAGAAGTGAAAATGAATCGACTCTGTACACAAAATTTAATGAGCAAGGTAACATGTTAATTGTCTTCTTGTATGTAGACAATTTAATATTTACTGGTGATCTTTGCATAAAAGATTTTAAAACAATCATAGAAAGTGAATTTGAAAGGACTAATTGGGGACTTATGAAGTTTTTTCTGGGCATCGAAGTCCAACAGTCTAAAAGTGGTACTTTTATATCACAATAGAAGTATGCAAGTTCAGTTTTGAAAAGATTTAATATGTCTAATTGCAAGGTATCCCCAACAACAGTAGTAATATGTTTACAATTGAGCAAGGATGATGATGAATTAACTGTAGATCCTATGTTTTTTTAAAGGTTGGTTGGAAGCCTTATGTATTTAACTGTGACAAGATCAGACATGATGTATGGAGTAAGTTTGATCTCAAGATTCATGGATTCACCAAAATATTCTCATTGGAAAGCTGGTAAAATAATTCTAAGTTATGTAAGTGGCACAAAGGATCTTGGTATAATGTATTAAACCTCAGAAATTTTTAATCTCATTAGATACACTGACAGTGACAATGGCGGCAGCACAAATGGCAGAAAGAGCACATATGGGTACGCATTTGATTTTGGTATAGGTGTTGTGTTGTGGGATTCAAAGAAACAAACCATTGTAACTTTGTCTTCAACAAAATCAAAGTATTTCACAGCTAGAAGCACTACATGTCAAGTCTTCTCATACCATTCTACCCTCTTCTATAATCTATCCTATTTACAAAAAGTGAAAAGATTCCTAAAATATTTTGTATTTTGGGCATACCATTTTGCTTGTAACTCAGAATTGGGAGGACTTTGGACCATTGAAAATTTATTGAATTTCTATACAACTTTTATGTTTTGTGTTTTTCCTAATTCCTTACCGTTTGTCCAGGGTGGGCGTTTTAGTAACAAAGCATCTTTGAATTGTGTTTTTCCTATTTCCTTATCATTTGTCCGAGGTGGGCATTTTAGTAAAAACATCTTTTCAAAGATTCTTTGTTACTAAAACACCCATCCCAGAAAAACGGTAAGGAATTAGGAAAAACGCAAAACAAAAAAGTTGTAGAGAATTTCAATACCTTTTCAATGGTCCAAAGTCTTCCAAATTCCGAGTTACGAGAGAAAAGGTATACCAAAATAGGAAATATTCCTGGAATATTCTGGTATTTTTTCAAATAGAATACATTTTGGGAAAAATAAAACCTTATGCTGGACGCAGATAATTTTAAAAGACCCATCGCAGAACCAAAAAGAAACAACAACCATTTTCTGTGACAACAGTTCTTCCATTGAATTATCTAAGAACCATGTGTTTTATAAGAGAAACAAGCACATCGAGACAAGGTATCATTTCATAAGAGAATTGGTGAACAACAAAGAAATTTGTTTAGAAATTTGCAAGTCTAAATATTGGCTTGCAAACATCCTTATAAAACCATTGTTAAGGGATACATTCCACTAATTGCGAAGTTATCTTGGAATGACAAGTTTTGCACAGTGAACTCTGTCATGAAAAAAGAAAGTTTCAACACCGATACATTTTGTAATATTTTATTTTAAGATCCCCATCTACTCATAATTAAGGGGGGGTGTTGGAAATATTAATTACTCACTTATCCACTTATGAGATCTAAGCTGACTCTGCATTGTCTATAGTAGGTCAGTTTATGTTAGTCTCTCTGACAGAATGAAGACTTCACATCTCTCATATATAAACTAGTCGAATTAAATTTTTGAAGATAAGTTTCTAGGTAGATAGTTATACAGTATTTAATATTAAATTGATAGCTTCATAGAGAAGATATTTTACTCTGTCTATATATAAAAGATGAAGATTGTAAATGAGTTAGTGAAAAAAGCAGAATTGAATAGTGGAGAAGAAGGAAAAAAATTGTGGAGAGTGCAAAAGCTCAAGCTCAATGTGTTTTTGGAAAGTGATGAGAGCAGAAGCTCTCTAAAAGGTGAAACATCCTTGTAAATTTCCAATTTTGTATTTGCAACAATAGTTTTTTTTATGTCTCAACAAGATATATAAATCCATTGTTTATGGTTGAATGCATGTCTTATTTAGGGGCACATATTCTCCAGAATTACTTGTGTAAATGTTGTTTACATTTTATTTGTCGAGTGGTCGACACAAGTCTTTTTGAGTTTTTATGAATCAAGTGGTCGACACAATTCTTACTTATTATTTGGTTATATTACATTGTGAGTCTGTTTAATTATAGTTGTGTTGAAGTTTACCGAAGTTACTCGTTGGTGAAAATTGTTTTCATATTATAAGTCTTTAGACTAACAAATCTATTTTATAAAAGTTCCACTCAAAGTGGCAAGGTCAAAGTAGAAGTTGGTCCAAACCAAAAGTATTATTGAATTAAAAATAGGTGGAAGTTGAGTAAGTGTTTGTCGAGGTAAAAAGGTGTAGGGTCAAACTTCGTAAAAGTGTCTCGACCAAAAGTGGTTGGTCGAAGTTAGAACAAAAAAAGATTGGTCGAATTTAGACATCTTGAAGTATGGGTCGAAGATTTACCTGACGAGAAGAAAAAGGAGGTTGAGTCTCGAAAAGAAATTTTTTATGACTGAGTGATTACTCAAGTTAACCGTCTCAAAGTTGTCGACCGCAAGAGTCCTTCCAAAATTGCAAGATGATTGAAATTTTGGATTTGAGTGGAAAGAGTATATCGGGAAAAGTGCAACTATGGATTGTGGATCTTTCAAAGATGCTCATACTCATTCTCAAAACAAATAATTTAGAAGGTGAGATACTGATCCAGAATCATTACCTTCAGAAACTACAGATACTTAACTTGGCAATAAACACTCTATCTGGTTCGATACCACAATATCTCTCAAAATTATCAACATTGAGTAGTGAAGATATCACAAGCTCTTTGTCCACTATACTTAAATATGGAAATTAATACAAAGAAGAAGTTTGATGATCAAGGGTCACATAATGGCTTATAAATGCATCCTCTCAACTGTCACTTCTTTGGATCTCTTGGCAAACAACCTTAGTGGTCAAATCCCTGAGGACATGGGATATCTCAGGGGATTACGTTCTTTGAATATATCACATAATCAACTTACCAATTTCATTCCGCACAAACTTGGCGAAATAGAAAATTTAGAAGCTTTCGATATCTCATGCAACGAGTTGTTGGGAAGGATACCCGAAACATTTGAAAACCTAAACTTCCTGGGTTATTTAAACCTATCGAATAATAATTTATCCGGTAGGATTCGAAATGCACCACATTTGGACACATTTGTGGCATCTTCATTCTAGGGTAATCTGGGGCTTTGTGGGCACCAAGTTCAAAGAAATTGCAATGATTATACCTTTTATTCCGGTGAAGGAGAAGAGGGAAACATTGGTGTGAATTTGTGGGAATTGTGGGAATTTGGAATGGGAATGGGAATTGCAATTGGATTTGGAATTGTTATCAGAACATTATGTTGAGCATGCGATTAAGGAGCAAATATTACCAGTTTGTCGATGGCATTTTGGAGTTGATGTAACTCAACAAAGATATAGAAAATGCTTTCTAATATTCAAATGCTTGTTATGCTCTCGTGCACCTTTCTGTGTTGAACACATAAATGTGGTAATGAATGTTTCAGGCTTTGCTATAGTTTGCTTTATGCTTGTTTTCGGTGTCATCACATAAAGATTATATTTTATTTTGAAATTTTCTTCAAGGTTCTCTTAAATCGTAGTTTAAAAATACGTTCCTAATGAGCCCCTTAACTGATAAATTAAATATATTCTATTTATTTTGTAGGACACTACGATTTATACCAAGACTTAAAGTTTTGGATGACTCATGTTTGGTTTTTCACAGTGGTAGGCTTAATTGAGTGTAAATGTTTAATTTCTAATGTGTTTAATTTTTTATTTTAAATTATTTATTAATAGCATATTTTAGATGTTTGATTTAATTTTTTAAATTTATAAATACATAATATTTAAAATTATTTTTGTTTTAATTTTATTTAAAATAAGAAAAGTTATTCAACTTAAAATTCTCACTCTATTTACATAATTTATGCAATGATTGATATCATTTCTAAATTTAAATTTTTAAAGTTAAAAGATGAAAGACAAAATATTTGTATTTCTTGTATCCACCCACCATGGCCGCTTATTGCCCATGCATTATTCTTCAACACTCATAAGATTAATGACATCAACCATAAAATCAATTAAGCACACACTACATAAATTATCACCATTAATGCATTCTTGTAATTAATGTGATGCTAAGCATTTTAAATCAACCAATCACTCGTTGTACATTAATTGGAGCAAAAAATAAGAGCTTTTTTATCCCACATAGGAGCACTTCATTGGAGAGTGCGCTCTTAAACTGGCCTATGAGACCAAAAGGGAATGAGACCACAAATACAATATAAATGTAACCACACGTTCCCCTCTCAATGTTACACAACCACCAAAGTAGTGTCCATTGGTTACTACCCAATTTTTGTTGCTCATAATTGTTTTGATCATACTCTTTACACGTAAAACAAATAAATGTCTTTACACCCACAGAGAATAAAAAAATACTTAACTAAAAAGAATATTGAACCAAAAAAACATTATACAAATGAAAAGACATCTTAAATATTTACAATGAAACTAACCATGTTCCTTTTGAATGAAAACATATACGATTAAGATTAAAAAAAAACTTCATTAATCATAAAATAAAATAGAAAAATTTAAATTAAGATTAAAAGAATTAGTAAAATATATTGATTTTTTGTTTTTTTCTAAATAAATTTATAATTCTTTATATTTACTTAAAAAATTATAATAAAATAATCATAATTTAATTACTTATAAACAAAAATACATTCAAAAAATGATTATCAACTTAATAAAAAATTACTTAAAAAATAAAATAACATATACTTAAATTTCTAACGCAATCAAACCAAATCATAAAAATTATTTATTTTATCACACATTATAAAACAGTGTAAAAATGATAAACAATTTGATAAATAATTGCTCAAAAATAAAATTATATATAAAATAACATATACTTAAATTTCTAACGCAATCAAACCGAATCATAAAAATTATTTACTTTATCACACATTATAAAACACTGTAAAAATGATAAACAATTTGATAAATAATTGCTCAAAAATAAAATTATATATATCTAACATTTAACTAAATGTTTAACAAATTGATAAATAATTGCTCAAAAATAAAATTATATATATCTAACATTTAACTAAATGATTAACAATTTAATAAATACTTACTCAAAAATAAAATTATATATATCTGATATTTAACTAAATCATTAAAAAGTATTTGCATTACTTATTATTAAACAATATAGGGATGAAAAATGAATTATTACAGTCTTTTTTAATATCTTATAAAAATGTAAAAAAATTATTAATGAATTATTACACTTCTTTACAATACTTTTTTTTAAATGTAAAAAAATAAAAAATAATATAGATTTGAAATAAATAAATATTTTTTTAAAATGTAAATAATAATAATAGTTTTCTTAAATATTGTATCTAAATTGCAGATAATAATATAATTAATTTTGTTAAATAATTAATATTTTGTTGGAAGAAGATTGACTAAATCTCAAAGGGTTTATAACTTATAACCTTAAAATTAAAAGTAACAAGCCTTATCCTATTCTCCTCATAGAAGTGGGTCTTTCCCCATCGAGAGTGTTCCTTTGACTAGGTACATGCACCGGGGACTCACCCTGTTGAGCAATATCTTATCACATTCATTCATAAAGGGGTGTTTCTATTTGTGAAAAATAAAGTCAATATATTGTAGGAATTGGGGGGTGGGGTATGGGGGTTTTATAGGTATTAGGGGTATAGAAAGGGGTTTCTAGTAAAAATAAGGAATATATTGTAAAAATAGGGGTTTTTAATTGAATTATGTATTGGGAAGGGGGCTCAAAAATAGGATTTTTGTAATTAATTACCAATATGTAGTGAAATTAGGGGTATTATTTAATATCCCATGAACAAAGGCTATTAAATCTCCCATTTTAGCAAAATAAAAAATATATATATTTACTAAATGTAAGGGTAAACCTAGGAAGATAAATCCATGAGATAAATATATTTTAAGCTTTTATCGGTTGTGATAATGAACACAATGTGACTATAAACTAGATTGCAAAACTCTTATGACTTTTTCTAATGTTTTCCACAACATGTCTTGTTACGACAATACTTTGATGCATTTAAGGAATCCTTATTTAAGTGTCGTAAACTTCTTATATTTTTATTGTTAGTTTAAAATTCGTTGTAAACGCTATTTTTTTTCTTTAATCCTTGACCCTACCTATCAGCTAGGGAGAGAAGAGTCTCAGGTCTTACTTATCCTCTATGGCTAACGCAGAAACCTCGATTTTCTTGTGCATGTGAAAGTGATTGAGCTTTAAACTTCCTAGCTAAAGAGGCAAGGTCATAGACTAAGATACACCAAACATCCTAATCAAAGGGGCCATAACAAACACATTCTATGTTATATCATATGCCAAAATTTTCCATACTCTTATATACTTGCAAATACGAACTATGCCAAAAGTGTCTAAACTCTCATACTGTACTTTATACTATGATTGAAAAGCAAAATATTATTGCATGGCACTATACAAAAGTGCATAAGGCTATCATCTGCAACGTAAGTTGACTATACTTCAATGAAGTGATGGTTGGGAATAACTGTATGAGTTGTGAATTGATTGTTTCTAGAAACAGGCCATGTGGAGGCCTTTACTACACCAGCTGGCACCCAAAAAGCTTAATGCAAAACCCTAAGGGCTTAATGCATTTTCAAAAATAGTGGAAGCCAAGTGTGTGAAGCTATGTTTTTTTTGTTTTTTCTCTGTGACTCTGTTGGGTTTTTGTCTGTTCTTTTACGGTAGTTCGAAGGTGATTCCAAGGTGGAGGAGCCGAGGTGCTCGATAATCAACCATCGTCCTTCTCCTTTGCAACCTCTTGTTGTTTTGCATGGCTCTATTCAACGAAGTGTTAACTCTGAAGATAGGATTCTTTCTTTCGAGGCCGACCTTTTTAGATATTTCAAAAGGTAAGAGATTTCATTTTTAAGAAAATAATATTTCTTTTCTTCTGTCAATAATATATTTAACCCTTTATGGATTTAACCACCGTAATGTTTCTCATGCATGAGTCCCTTAGTGGAGAAGATTGTCTACTTATTTCGTATTGGAAACAAGGAGTTTGGTTCGGGTAAGACCTCAATCTTTCCTTTCCTTAGTTTTGAGACCGTGGCTTGTTCTGCGTTTTCTATGACATGGCTCCAACTCTACACTTTCCCTTTCCTGCGTGAAAGTGATAACCCTCTTTGGTAAGCTGTGAGGCAATTATAGTTGTCAATGTAAGGGATAATCCTTCATATGTGGAGTCGTAGTGACTTTGCCACATTTGTTTAGGGACAGGGTTTACTTTTGGTTTTTACCATGTACCTGGAATGGTTTCTACTACTTCCATTTTTAACATTGTAAAGTTTGTTTAACTTATACGAAACTCGTGAGGGATTGAGATTTATATGACACTATTTCATGCTTGGTTTAGTAGTACTATAGCTTTGTTTTTGTAATGCTCTGCCTAACGGGTAGAGCACTAAGTCATACTAGGCTCATTCCAAGTTAGTTTTTAATAAAAATCAAGACATTTAATCATATTACAGATATATCGAGATCTGTTCTATAAATTTTATAGACATATGTAAATATCAGTATGAACTGTAAACATATTCAAGTGAAAATTTCGAGCTATACATGTTGAGAACTTCATGAATTTTTCATAAATTAGACCATAATAGCATGCATGAGTTTAGTATATACATACCTGAAATTTAAATACCTGGAATTCGTGGTAGATCCAACAGTTGCTGTAAACCTGTAAACCTGGTTCCTTCTTCTTCCATCTTTCCATCCGAGCCTTAATCAACAAAATGATGTGCCTCCCTGCCGACCAGCTCTCATCATGTGCTGGCCCTAGGAAACCCACGGGTTTCCTAGCCCCCGAGCCCACAGACCAATAATACCGAGAGCAGCTTCCTCTCCATTCTTTATCTTCTTAGTCTCAGTCATTTACAGATACTCTCATCCTTGAGTTGTCCCCCTCCTCAAGTATTTTTCTTCTTCATTTTCCTCATGCAGAGTCCAATTTCCCCCCCAATCCCCTCATTCCAACCTCTCCATCCCCCTCCTTATACCTCCTTCCACCACCTCTTTCATTATTATTTTATTTTATCATGGGTAGTGCCGTTCCGATAGGTCTCACATATGTAATGTATTTATCTTGATTTGTACGTGTCAAAATGTCATACATTACCAATTTTAATGTTTTACGCAATTGTAAAGTCGGTAAAATAATTAGTTTTAA
>LPNX010790329.1:327752-376543 GCA_001517045.1 Pseudotsuga menziesii | reverse complement strand
CATTACCCCCCAAATCTCTCTCTCTCTCTCTCTATCCCTACATCCCCACTTTCAATCCCTATATCCCTACCCTATTTCATTCTATCTCTCCCCTACTTCTTCATCTACCCCTAACCACCATAAATTTATCTCTCCACCAACCCACTAATATCCACACTCTCTCCCTCTCTTTCTCTACGTCTAACTTCACTTTATCTCCTTATAACCCCCTCTATCACTATCTCTCATGCTCCTACAACTAACCTCTCTCTCTCTCTCTCTCTCTCTCTCTCTCCATACCCCCACTTCTCTTTAATTTCCTGCCTCCCCAAATCCATAGCCTTTGAAATCCCCATATCTGTCTCTCCCCAAATCCTCCTCATCTCTCTCCCTCTGTCTTTCTCTCAATCACCCACTCCTCCACTTATAAATAATCCCCACTACTCTAGATCTATCCCTACTCCTGAACACCCCCCTCTCTCTCTTACACACACACACACCCCTAATTCCACACCCACAACTATCTCCCCTTCTCCCTCCATCTCTCTCTTTATCCCCACCCTCCTATCAATTCAAAACACCCTCTCTCATTATTTATATTCCCCACCCTTTAACCTACCCCTGAACCATAACCCTTTTTATCTTCTTAAACACTTTGACGCCCATCTTCTCTGCCTCTCTCTCTCTCTCTCTTTGTCTCTCCCCCTATCCTCCCGAACCCCATCCTTCTATATCTCTCTTCCATACTCATATCGCTAACCACCTCTCTATTTATATTTGCTTGCTCCCTCTCTCTCTTAATATTCCTATAATTACTCCACACCCTGACACTCCTCAAATATACCTGTTAACCCAAAAAATCCCACAATGAGCTCTACATGACCTACACCACCTAAAGACATCCATGTACGACCTTCATTTGACCCCAGTTGACCCCCACATCCTCAAGAAGGCTTTAAAATATGAAAAAATGATTAAAAACCCCTACCATTTCTCTCTCTCTCTCTCTCTCTCTCTGACCCCTCCCTCCCTCTCCCTACTCCACACTGACCTAATCATCAAGTATAAACCCCCTATCTGTAACTTCCCTACTCTTCTTGAAACCCCTAACCATATTGATCTCTAACTCTTTCTCTCTCATAACCCCCCTCCTTACCCATACCAATAATAAATTCCCCCTTTTCTCTATCTCTCTCTCAATATCAACCCCTACTCCACATACCCATAACCCCCAACTCTCTCTCTCTCCCTCTCTTCTCCTACTCACTAATCACCCCGAATCTCTCTCTCACACATACACACATTACTCCCTCCCCAACCACCAACATCCCTCCTCCCTCTTTCTCTCTCTCCCCTCTCCACATAATCATTACTAAAACCCCTATCTCTCTCTCTCTCTCTCTCCCCACTACTCCTCCTCCTAACCCTAACATCCACCGCTATCTCTCTCCCCAAATCCCCTGACATGAACCATATCTACCTCTCTCTTTACCCCCATGCTCCCCTCGCTCTCTCCAGTAGCCATATTCCCACCCATCTCTCTATGTTTTTCCTAATGACCACCCCCTCCCCCTATCACTAAACACCCCTATGATCTCTCTCTCTCTCTCTCTCTTTATGTATCCACACAAACCTCCCATCTCTCCCCCTATACTCCCCCTCTTCTATTTAACTTCCTTTCTCTTTAAACCCATAATCTACACATTCTCTCTCTCTCTCTCTCTCTCTCTCTCTCTCTACACTTAACCCCCCAACCCCCCCATTCCTCATCCTCATATCTCTACTCCCTTCTCTCTCTCTCCTTAACCTTTCTCCCTCTACCCCTACTCCCAACTCCCTATCTCTCATAATTGCACTCCCCCATACCAGTTCTCTCTCTCTCTCTCTCTCTCTCTCTCATCCCAACCCCCCACTCTTTAACTATAACCCCCTACTACTCAAAAAAACCCTAAACATATTGATCTCTATATCTTTATCTCCTATGACCCACCTCATTCCCCCACTCCTAATCACCACACTCATCTCTATCGCCCCCTCTATCAACCACCAACTCCTTAAACCCATAATCCCCATAATATCTTTCTCTCTATACCTAACTCCCCAATCCACATCCCTATATCCCTATTCCCCTCTCTCTCTCTCTCCCTATCCCTTCTCCCTCTACTCCTACCCCTAACCCCCCTCTCTCTAGTAATCACCCTACCCTATACAAATTCTATCTCTCTCTCTAATCCCAACACCACCACTTCTTAATGATACCCCCATTCTCTCTAATTTCTCTATTACTTGGAAATACCCTAAATCTCTCAATCTCTATCTCTTTATCTCCCAAACCCTACCCCATCCCCCCTACCTGTAATCACCACCCTCATCTTTCTCCCTCTGTCTCTCTCTCAACCACCCACTCCTCCACTTACAAATAAGCCCCACTACTCTAGATATATCCCTACTCCTGAACACCCCCCTCTCTCTCTTACACACACACAGACACCTAATCGCACACCTACAACTATCCCCCCTTCTCCCCCCCTCTCTCTCTTTATCCCCACCCTCCTATCAATTCAAAACACCCTCTCTCATTATCTATATTCCCCACCCTTCAACCTACCCCTGAACCCTAACCCTTTTTATCTTCTCAAACACTTTGACACCCATCCTCTCTGCCTCTCTCTCTCTCTCTCTCTCTCTCTCTCTCTCTCTCTCCTCTCGAACCCCATCCATCTATATCTCTCTTCCATACTCATATCGCTAACCACCTCTTTATTTATATCTGCTTGCCCCCCCTCTCTCTTAATATTCCTATAATTACTCCACACCCCCACACTCCGCAAATATACCTGTTAACCCAAAAAATCCCACAATGAGCTCTACATGACCTACACCACCTAAAGACATCCATGTACGACCCTCATTTGACCCAATTTGACCCCCACATTCTCAAGAAGGCTTTAAAATATGAAAAAGGGCTTAAAAACCCCTAAAAAGAGCCAAAATATCTCTCACAGGGGCTAAAGCCTCCAAAAAGGGGCTAAAGCCTCCAAAAAGGGGCTAAAATCCCTTAAAGGAGCTTAAAACCCCCAAAAGAGCTAAAGATTGAGCGAAAGGGGCTAAAGCCCCAACCAGGGGCTTAAAACCCTAAAAATCTAAAGTATATATAGAGGGGTGGGGGTCACTCTCAACTGAATCCTTCTCTCCCTATTGTTACGCTGCCCATGTGAGTGCCTTGAGACCAATTTCCTCTCATGCCATTCACCCTCCCTCTCCTCCATTTCTCCATTGAGCCAAAGCTCCCCATCCAATGAGAGGTGCTTCTCCAAGCTAGGCAATGGTGGCCCATTCCAACCAGAGAAGGTATACTTGTCTATTTTCTATTTTTGCTTTGTTTTCTAACATTATTTGTTTGCAGGTTTGTGGTTTAATATTAAGTTGCACGTATCCATTGATTGCTTGCATGTAGCTCTTTGTTTTCTTACAAGTTTGATGCAGGTTTGTGGAGCTTAGTCCTAACCTTATGTGCAGGGGTTTCTTTTTTATTTTCATTTTCTATTTCTTTCTATTGTTCCATTCTCACAATAACCCTACCCTTCCATCCTATAGATGGAAGGGAGCCATTCCTACTCTGTAGCTAGGGTGAAAGCTCTACTACAGATTTGGCGACCATACCGAGTCGATCCCACTGGATCTCTTGGTTTTGTTTTTTATATTTTGCTTACTTAGTTTGATATATCTTTTCTTATTTAGGTTGATAGATATGTTTATTTCATTTTTGTTATTTTTTTGGACATAGCACTAGTTACTGTTGGTCATTCTCTGATTTGCAAATCGCTCAACTGTGCAAAAACAACTGAACCGAATTTTTGAAAATTCACCTATGTTAGGGCTCACTGTTTGCCCAAACAGTTGATCCATTTGTGAATATTCCTATGATTAGAGGTAAAAGGGCCCATTTATGAAGTGGGTTTTCAACCATTTTAGGTAATTCCTCACGATTAGATCACAATCCACTTTGCAAAAATAGGTCCTCTATAGGTGTGCGACCCATTTTTGGCCTTAACTGTTTGCTTCTATTGGGATTGTCAGTGCGGCTCAGCCGCCTCTGTCCATCAATATATGTTTATTTCATTTCAGTCTCTATTTATTTCATTGCATCCTATGTAAATCACTCTTAAATCAAATGGTTAATTGGTTAATAAATCTGATTAAAGCTTAGATAGAGTTACTATAAGTTTCAATCCTTAAATTGAAATTAACATCTTGCCTAGCCCTTCCTCCTCTACCTAGTCATCACCCTTCTGGGTATTCTGGGATAAGACGGAGAGTGAAGCTTGTATATTAATAGGCACTTCACCTATGTTCGTAGGCAACACCCTTCGGAGGATTTTTTAACACAAATAATTTGAAGATTGATAATGTTCAAGCAATATTGATTTTTTTGTCTGGATAAGAAAACTCATCATTGATATCTTAGGAGTGCCCTAAGAATCTTTGATTCTTAAGGAAATCCTGATAGAAACTTACTTGACTAATCGATTCGGACTGGTTGACATTAGTAATAGCAAAAATTCAACTCTTATGATCTTAATTCTTCATTTCTGTTAATCATCAGAAGGATTATAATTACAGAAGATTAGTAGCTCCTATTTTTCCACTCATCACTCATGTTTGATTAAAATAAAATGAATGTATTAGTTATTAATTCAAACTATGTACTGCATGATGTGATAACTGTTATTTTTTATTCATGTGGAAAATTTGGTAAAGCTTCATCACTTCTGAATTATTTATTTTATCTTAGTTGTCAAAAGTTTTAAGGTGAATTTAATGTGAATCTTCATGAACCCTACTATACTATATGCTCATCAGTTATTTCAAATTCATATTTTTGAAATAGGTTGGTATTATAGTTTGTGATGAAGGTCTAAAGTCACTTTCTAGGTTTTCGACATTGGTTTGGTCACATTATCAAATTATTCTCTGATTAGTTTTGACATTTACCCTAAGATATTAATTATATGCTAAGGTGATTATATTTTTATGATTGAATTCGATAAATGAAGAATTAAGGTTTTGGAAATTATTGAGTCATGTGTTAAAAAATGATGAATTAACCTCCATTATTACCACGTTATGAAATCACAATGAATGATAGAGTAATGGTGGAACTAAGGTTTTGGTAGTCGTGTAATTTGACGGCTGCTATCTGTCAATCCCAAATCATGCAAACATCACTTGCAATAACTCACCTGTGTGACCCTCCTATGGCTCATTATGTTTTGGTAAGTTGTCTTTGAAACCTCTTGTCTCTGCCAATTCATGTTATGATGGACTTACAGGAAGGTTTTCAGGGTTTTAATAAAATAGGGTATTTCAGAGTATTGCTGGTAATGCCTATACTATTGATGAAACGATTGCATCTTGTAATCTGTGTTTCAAAAACCTTAGAAGTTTGTGTATCCGCTGCCATGGCTCCAGTGTCTAGGTTTGAACTTATTGGTGATGAATACCTGTATGCTGCTCCAGAGTGTCGAGAGATCATGTCAAGGTATGGATGGTTGGAGTTCCTTTAGAAATTTTTTGGTTTTAATATGGTAGTTTCTAAAGCATTCATAGAGTATTTTGATGGGATTCATGCACATGTGGGAGACGTTGAGATTAAGCTATCTGAGAAGTTCATTTCTCAAGCTATTTGCTTTCCACAAACTGGTGAGAAGTGGTATAAAGGAAAACATATTAAGAATGACCAGTGGAAAGGGTTTCTTACCCCTGCTCATCTACAAACTAAGTTCAAATCCAGCTTCCCATCCCGGTTATTAATGAAGAAGTGGAGGGCTCTTCTGGAGCTAATCATCAGTTATGTAACTTGTGAGGGTAGGCTGTCTCAGATGCAATTTTATCACCTTCGGATGTTGTTGATATTTAAGGGTTACCCTGTCAATATGCCCCTTTTCTTTTTAAATAGTTTGCATAAAATGGCATCCATTTACCAGTCTAATGTTGGAGACAAAAATAGGAGTTTATTCCACCATTGGTTAATTAAAATTCTTATGTCCAGTCGGTTGGAAGAACTAGGTTAGACCTGGGATTCTTTCCTTGTGAGAAATGTATTTGGGGTTAATGAGGAATGGCCCAAACAGAGGCCTAGGGTTCAACGTAGGTAGGTAAACAATGAAGAGGCTAAGGTTGAAGTTGAGGACTCTGGTTCTCAAGATGATTTGGGGGATGAAGGGTTTCAAGCTGATCAAACCCTAAGTCTGGATGATGTAAAAATTGAGGTGGAAACTAGTGTTGAAACTCCTGCAAATAATTTTCATGGTTGAGGAAGGAAACCCTAAACTCCTATAACCTGTCAAGACAAGAGTTCTTCTCATACACAGGTTAATACGAAGCAAACAAAGGCTGAAAATTAGACTAGTAGTGCTATGAGAAAACTGGCTATACGAAGAACCACACATAGTATGATAGTCGCTCTACTTTCCAGGAGGAATTTGAGTGTTGGGGATGTCTCAGTTATTGATATGAGTGATTCTTCAGACGTTCGACTGAATCCAGCTCCCATAGGTCCATCTATGTTAGATCTTAAATATGTTTCTATCTCTGTAGATAAGGTGGTTGACAGTCAGCAAGTAAATCATGAGGGTAGCCAAGAAATTGACAGAAAGCCTCACTTAACTAAATAATCCCAAGTAAACTTGAAACGAGAGTCAAAATACCAAACTGATCCAAATCCTCATGCCCAATTGATTTCTTCCCTGCAAACAGATTCAAACAATCGCCCTGGAAGAAATTAAAGCTTTAAAAGCTGAATTGATCACCTAGGTTAAGAAATGGGATGTGTTAAGAAGAAAAAAGTTGAAATGCAAAGAAATGATGAAAAGGATTTTGTTAAAGAATCAAAGATTGAAAAGATAGAATAGGATTAACAGGACCATCGCTGTTAGGTTTAGGGCTAAATTGAATGAAGCTAGGAGAAGTGTACCGGTCTGATTCTCAGTTGAGTCGGCCTTAAAAACTTGATATTTTGTTTTTTGGTGACTTCTAAATTTTGTCTTTTGTATCTTACATTATTCCTACAGAGATTTTTGGATAGATTCTTACAGGTTAGTGATGTTTTGGGTTCATCAATTTCAGTTCAATTCATGGTCTAAATGATTAAATTGAGATATCTATAGAATTAAAATTCTATAGATATCTCACTCATGCTTAATTGATTATCATTAAATTTTGCTAAACAACTTTTTGTTAATATGTATAGGTGTCAAAGTAACCATTGGGATAAAACTAGATGTTGGTCTACCTTCCTGTCTTTTGATTGTACGTGGCTACTCAATGAAGAATGTTCGGGACTTACAACTGATTTGATGCTCAGTAATTACTTCGTTCCTATTTCTAAGCTTATGTTAGCATGGATTACCCAGTATGGTGTTACTATGATTGGGAGAGTATAACGCTGGAATTTCTCTAGTAAGTTAAAACTCTGGGCATATCTTTTTTTTTGGATGATTTTGTAACAACATGCCTATGAAGCTGGTCATGGTTACACTTTATTTGGATATGATTGGGATATTTCCTAAGGAATAGGATTTCTAGTTAGTCAGTTGTAGTCTTTTATTTTCCTTTATAAACAACTTCGGAAAGGAAGCAAAAGGTTGGAATCCTGAAACTTGTGATGAACAAATATAATATAGCACTTAATATTATTCTATTTTATTTGTGTTCCTTTAGAACTATTTCTGAGGATTACTATGTTTTACAGACATACTAAAGACATTATCTAGGTCTATCAGTTATTATCATGCTGTATTAATATTGTTTTCCTGTGTTGAATTTCCTTTTAATACATATATATCTTTATATTATATGTGAAAACACTTTTGTTAATAGATTCTAAAAAAAGTACTTAGTGTTGAAGTATGGATAATTAATTGTCATATAGAAAAGTAAATGAACTTCTTCATGTTTCTTTTCTTCAGTTGATAATGATATGATTTCATACAAAGTACTGACTGTGTAAGTTGAACTTATTCATTTCAGCGTTATTACTTGGGTGTAATTTCTTTTATGCTTCAATACTATGTTAACATTATTTCGATTTTTGTTTCATTTTCAAATTTATTTATGATAAAATATTATTTTATTGTAAGTTGATTTAGATCTGTATCTACTGAGAATAGGCTTTCCTAACATTGCAGGATCATAGATTAAATTTTCAAATAAAACTTGTTATCTGATCATTAATTCTAGCTCCCATTTTTGGGATAGTCATATTGCATCTTAGGTCATTATAGATCGATATTAGGAGCTACTATTATTTGCTATCTTAGTTTAATATATTTATTATAATTAGTTAGTTATTTTAATTAGATATTTAGTTGATTTGAGTGAAGATTTGATTAAATAGAACTTACCATATACATCCCAAGAGACTCTCTACCTTGAGAGCATATTTTACAGGCAGCAGGGCCTTTACCCTGTGAAAAACAGTTATACCAAACACATACAATATTGTAGTAAGTCGAGTGTGTGGGCTATTTTTTAGTAGTTGGCCACAATACCCTATAGGTCACATTTCCTGGCCAACAACCTGTCATTTTTCTAAACCACTAAAAATAGGTGACCTGGAAGGTAGAGAGGGTGGAGACCAATGGGGGTTTCATGGCATTCGTGTCATCCTTGTAGACTGACCTTACACTTGGAGGGTGACCTAAGGATCTACAGATGGGCTTAGTCCCATTTTCTTGAGAGCCCAACACCCTTTCCTGGTTGAAGAGAAATACAGGTTTAAGGCACTCACCTAGTCGCGGCTACCACAGTTTAGATTCAGGTATGGCATGTGTTTAGTTTTATATTTACAATGTACTGTTTTCATCAATAATTTACCCAAGTTATGAATTATAAAATAAACTAAACATTATTTATGAATTATTCATAAACCATGTAATAATCCACCAAAGGTAAACCATACAGACAAAACGTACCACATAAAAAAACCAAACTCAGTTCATGACGCTGAGCTAGCCATTAAAATTTATAATTTACACTAAATCAAACACTGGCAGTCCTTGAGGACATAAGTCCTTGACTACCTCAACCATGAGAAGTACTTGAGATCAGCCCAAAAACTCATTGTGAGGAGTACCATGGGAACCCCAAAGTAGCTGGCCGCTGAAAGGAATTGACAAGCGAAACGAGCAATGACCCCCACTGATTGACTAGCACTCCTATGAGGAAAAATTCAAGTGCTATCTCCTGGCAGTCTTGGTGGTTGAGTGACCACCTAAAATCCATTAATAAGCCATTGAAACCAGGGTCCAAAATTCATTACCATATTTCACCACTTGACATACAAATTAGACACAATTGATCCCCTATGTTCTTCCTCACACCTAAGAGGAGATCCACCACAGTTTGGGTCCTTGAACCGACACTGTCGATACCATTCTTGACGACCCAATACACCACTAGAAGGCCACATAACTTTTGATTCAAACTTATATTCATATCAATATGAGCCAGATCTACACACTACACCATCAAGCCCCATGGCTAGTGCAAATCCAAAACCATTTTCTGGACTAGTGATTGGTAGTCGACCCATGTCCACACCCCACACCAACACCAACACCCATTTTGGTGGCCCCAGAATAGTCATGAAAACCATCATAAGCTAGCTACCACCACCCATATTGACCAGTCAAGTTGTCCCACCTATCACAACTTGGGGCAGTATCCCATATACTTCTACCATCCCTTCTGTCATACATGGGGGAAGTATCCCTTCCACCCACACTATCCTTTTGGCATGCCTGCAGGTAGTGGCCCTTCCACCTACACTGCCACTCCTGTCACACATGGGGGCAATGGCCCTTCCACTCTCACTATACCACTCACCATACTTAGGGGCAGTGGCTCGTCCACAACGGTGCTATAGGTACCCCCAGTTATGCAGGTGCATCATGTCCATGGGAAACCCACCACCATTGCTGCCCCATCTCATATAAATATTGGGTCAAAACTTCCTTTCATGGCACGCCTCAACCTGCCTAGCTTGTCTCTATTAACAAATGACCCTATTTGCCATAAAACCTTTTGGACTCCCGTACCAACCAAACTTCCCTCATACATTCCCAAGTTTGATGGGAAGGCAGGAAAGTGCCCCCAAAACCACATCATGATGTTTCACCTATGGTGCTCATCAAATAGCATTGTAGATGATTTGATTAGGCTCAAACTGTTCCAACACACCCTCACAGGTGCTGCAACAAGGTGGTACATTGAACTACCACAAGCCAAATACCCAGATTTTAATTCCTTGGATTTCATGTTCTTGCAGTATTTCCAATTCCCCATTAAATACGATGAAGGGGTGGAGATCTTGCTATCTTGCCGCTAGAATACTGTAACTCACATAACCAGCCACATCCACGAGTGGTGGCTACGTCATATTTTGTGCAAGATTCAACTTGATGAAAAGATCTTCCTAGATTGGTTCTTAAAAAATATGCTACCACCTATAGAAAAGACTCATCGCATCCAAACGTCCCCAATCCAAAGAGGAGGCCATCTTGAAATCCCAGTAGTTTGATATGATCTACGCACAGTATGGATACCTTTACATTATCATTCCAAGCACTCCCATGCAGGAACCTCCTACTGGGATGCACTAAGGGCATCTCATGATGTAGATGGAATCATAGGTTCTATCTCCCACCAACCAGAGCACCGCCCAACACCACCTGCAATACCATGGAAACCAACCAACACCCCTAGTGTTGCCTATCTAAACCAAACTTCGAATTATGCAAGAATGATGTCCTAGTCTGAAACTACCACTTCTTATGCACAACCTGCACCACTGCAGTAGGCCCAGGCATTAGGTTGGCCAGTAAAACAATATGTCAGACAAATTCCTACATTTGTGGCACCTCCAGCCCCCAAGTATACTATGCACCACCTATGCAAGCCGATCAAGCCCCTGCCACCACTCTGCCACCACCTTTGGGAAAGGTATTTGCACAAAAAAATCGTCCCATCCAGCTAGTCCTCAATAGACAACAAGGTTAAGCCAGAAATAATTGGGCCCATAACTAAGGCAACAATCAACCATAGGGAGGTGGTCAACAACCAAACCATCCTAACAATGCCGGGGCAAATATCCTAGCCCAAAATCCTCAACAACCAAATGCACCTAGGTGCAACAATCTGCTATGCACAAATCATCCATACAAGTTGTGTGAGTTCTACAGGCACTATACACATGAGTGACCCTTCATGGGTCATGCTAAGTAGTCCATCCACAACGAGGTTCAACATACTACCAATACAACATCCCCAGCTCAACCCAACCAAGCACCACTAGGGCCTCCACCCATGGTGCTCCAAAACCCATTTACTGTCTAAGGAATGGTAGCAACTGCACCTGCTCCCTCACCCAATCCCAATGCCCCAGTGGCACCTCTGATGGCAGAAACAAGTGTTCACCACCTGCTAGCCATGACAACTGAAGAGGTCAATTTATAGACTAGAAGAAACCAATACAAAACCAACACCGAACCCACTGACCCATCAGCGACATCCATGTCAAAAACAACCAACACACCTCTTCATTTACCCCCCTTTCCTCCATGCCCCCCATATGCCGGGTTGCTAACAATGTCACAGCTAGAGTGGCTGTAAGCTATAGCATCATCGACGACTTGGCCCAAACACCTACACCCATGTTCACTCTTAAGGTACTTAAAACTTTCCCAACGCAATGAAAATCCTTACTAACTGCCCTCGGTGCTGTAGACCCCTATGACTCAAATTTTATCACATTCAACATGGAGAACGGAAAATCAAATATGCCATAAACCATTTCCTTCCAAATCCCAGTATCCATTCAAAATTTGGTCATACACTGGTGTATAGTGGACAAGGGGGCATCCATGTGTGTTATTTCTACCTTAGTTTCACAAAATCTTGGATCCCCAATTCTGCAACCATCCTCTACTAATATACAGGCTTATGATGGCCACCCCACTAGAGCCCAAGGAATACTCCCACATTTTTCAATCACATTAGCTGAGAAAATAGTACTGATTGAAATAGAGGTTGTCAATGGTCAATTGGACTATAACCTTCTCCTTAAAAGAAGTTATATGTGCAGCATGAGAGCCGTAGCATAAACTATTTTATGTCTCATGATTTTCCCTCATGAAGGGAAAATCATGACGGTTGACCAACTGACTTATCATGATTTGCAAGGGTTAACTGCACCATCCAATGTTATCTCAACGATTAACACCATCGATCTGCAAGGGATAAACGCATCTGCCAATGTCATCCCTGCGGTCAACACCGCGGTTGAAAACATACCAAACTCCCCATTGTTGAATGTGGGCCTTGGGTTGTTTGTCGATACCAAAATGACGGCTTCCTTTCCCTTAGTATTGCCACTACCAACACTGAATGAGACTGCAAATTTTTGCATGCTCTCATCCAGCACTTTAGCACCCAAACACCAACAGCAGTCACAGCCCCAACCGCAACCACAACACCATCTGCAGCTGCAGCACCATCAGTAGCCACAACATCATCAGCATCCACAACATCATTCATAGCCACAACATTATGTGCAGTCACCACCACAACCTCATCCCCACATGTAACCATCAAGGAGTTATCTGGGCTCCTCTCCAGTCCACATAATTTCCTTCCTCTTTCACTCACCTGGTTTCATGAGTAAGCTAGTAATGGCTACCTTAAACTTACCCAATTTCACATTGGGGATTCCCGTGTGGTACCTTGATCCACTTTCCCAACCACTAATTCCCCAAGTAGTCTTAACCCCCATGCAACCCATTGCGGTCAAATCTCATCCTCCACCTGGCCTCAAAAACCAACCACCGCACCTGCACCCACACCGCCCCACCCAAATAGGGCCAGGGGAAAAAATGTGAAAGCTAGTGTTGAACCTTGACAGATCCCACCTTGCGCCGTCTACGAAGAATAGGGCCACCCAACTCAAAACTTCCCTAATATTCCCATAATCCATGCGCATTTGGATTCCATGGATACAATAGAAAACCTCCTTGTGGTTGAACTCCTAAGTGAGCCAATAGTGAGAAACAAGTTGTTGATAAGAAACCATGCTTGTGCCCTTTGCAGATTGTATGGACACTATTCTCACCACTGCCAGGACTTGGGTGAGTTTCGGGTCACCCTTAGCCAACTTTGAAAACATTCCCTTGAATCCAAAGTCACTACCATTGAGGAGATCCACCCTCCTGTTTCTTCCTCAACCACCACAACCATTTACATGATCTCTACCTCTAGTAGTCCATCCATCTCCTTGCCCATGGAAGATCAAGCCGATCTATCTCGATGCCACTGTCAAAATGATGTAGAGATCTATAAAACCACCACAGGCTTTACCCCTTTCCCTTTCAACCATGGTGTGGAATCAGTTCTTCCCGTCGAAGGCCAGATTTTGTCACCCCTCCTTGCCAATGACCTTTGTCTCATCAAGGGGGCACATCTCTTTGCTTACTCAGATGGTAGGCTCTTGAAGAATCCCCGCAATGG
Source organism: Pseudotsuga menziesii (assembly GCA_001517045.1). Lineage (NCBI taxonomy): Eukaryota > Viridiplantae > Streptophyta > Pinopsida > Pinales > Pinaceae > Pseudotsuga > Pseudotsuga menziesii. The sequence continues at coordinate 363,001 of LPNX010790329.1, read as the reverse complement.
GCTCCACCTCAAGAGATCCCATGCTTGATACCACCACCATGAGTCACTTATAGCATAGATTTTGTTTTTTGTTTTACAATATTTTTACCACAAAAAAAACCCCGATTTAGGGGTAGCACCATTAGCTGTTGATTCAGAGTCACCTGGAGCCTGTTCGAGACACCCTTCACACCTCCGGGCTCAAATTTCTATCTTCTAACGAGACCATCATCTCATGTTTAACAAGTAATTTTTAGGACCACTTCCCAGAAGTTACCTTGGTTTACGAGCCACATAATTGTGATGTAAGTGTCTCTGGACCTGTACTTGCATTACACTTTCCTACCACCACTCATGCAGGTTCCTGGGCCACTGCCCGAAAGGCACACCATTTTATTTCAGCATATAGCTATCTAATCCGACCACTGCACCTTACGCAGGTTTCCAGGACACCTCCTGGAGGACGGATCATTTCTTTTGCATGCATTTGGCATATAACTACCATTGGACTTACACTCATATCACATGTAGTCATGTCCATCCACCACAACTCACACACAGGTCTCCTGACCTCTATTCGAGAGCCACCTCGGTTTGCATGCCTCTACCGCACTGACTCATGTGCCTCTACCATGATCTATCCCATGCATGTATTGGTATGTTTAAGAGCCACCTTCTCCATCCATACTGTATGGATTACCTTCTAACCATTGTCCATTATCCTGACATGGGGCACCAACTGTGCCATTGCAATCAGTAGACCATACTAGAGTTTATTTTAAGCTATTTTCTGACTCCTAAAGGAATGAAAAGATTGCGGAGCACAACTGCTTCCTTTCTGCTTGTTAAAGTATAGGGAATGGTGTCTACATTGTCTCGTTTATCTCCTTTTGTGGACTATGTAGACCATCAAATGAAAAGGACCACCTTGGCACATTCAAGCCAAGACCATTCCCCTATGCATCCTTTTATGCTTTCTTAGGCGAAGGGGTGGAACTCTATGAAAAATCTCACCATGGGTTGTTGTTAAGCTCTTTTCCAGCCTTCTCATCAAGAAAATATTGCTGAGCAAACTTGGTTTCGTTCATGCTTGTAAAAGCATCTGAATGATCATCCAGTTAGTATAGGTTTAACCTTTTCTGGCCTGGTTGGACTACCAATGGTAAAGAAGTCTCTCATCCCCTAAAGGATGGGTGAGCTCTCCTATGTATACTTTTATCCTTTTTTGGTCACAAGAGACTACCAACGAAAAAGAGCTCCCACTGGATTCTTCTTCATGCTTTCAGAATCTCTAAAATTGAAAGCACCATCGAGCATTTACTTTTTTGGGCTCGCCAAAAATCCACAAGATCGTATCACAACAGTGTCTTTAGACACCATCCCACATAAAATAGTTTGGCAACATTCCCACTTTGGGTCACCTTTGTTCAGAGTACTCTGTGATGTGTCTTCCTTGGATTCCCATCAATATAAAAAATGTCTACCTCCCCCAAGTATTTCTCATCTGCAGTTACATTCTCGGTATTACAGCTATGATCCCTTTCTTTTGAGTCAGTTTCATTTGCTGCCTATTCTTCCCTACCATCATACTCTGAGCAAAGGAAGTTTTAGTCCACCATGATTCCCTACCTCTATTCAACCCCTCCCCCTCCCCTCCCCCACCCCATTCAGTGGGCCAGTCCTCAGATTGTCTCACATTCTTTGGTTTTCTCCCTCGTGCTTCTAGTCAAGGAAACACCATTGCCTTGGCTAGTTGCAGGTCTCCCTCTATCGACAACAACACATCTATTCCAGAGGATACACCCAGAGGTCCCTATATCCTTATTTCATTAACCTCATTGATGAGTTCCTTGGACCAATTGAGAGGAGTCCTTAGTCCCTCTCGGGCTGGTTGTGTCTCACATGCTCGACTTTAACTACATCATCACACCGTTGAGATTCGTACAAGGTATTGTTCCATGCAGTATTTGGTCAAAGATCCCAGTTGTCACATGACTCTAGCACTTTGGTGAGTCTATTATGGGACCCATATAGGTTCATGTCCCTTGTGATTTTTGGGTTGCATTGGAGACAGTGTTCATAAGCCCCAGCAGTGTTTCTATATAGATTCATGGTTGATGCAGCATAGTGTACCACAAAGACTCTGAAACTTCGTCAGTAAGTCCCCACAGTTATGTACCATCCCAGATGCAGCAGGTCATTAGTTATGAAGATATGGTATTCCATGAGAATGCCATGGGTCCAATGTATCAGTTCTTCAGATCAGTATTGTACTCAACCTCTAATCAAGGAAACCATTATGTAGCACCAGTTGTATATGATCAGCTCTTGTATTTTAGAGCTTTGATCACATGATTATTTTTTATATTGTTACAAGCATGGGGATTCCTGACTCATCCATATACATGTCACACATTATTTGTATCTCACCATGGATGGGAACCACATTAATACAAAAACCAAAATCCACCATGCCCTAGCCCAGGAAGTAACACCTCTCCCTAGAAAATCCTATGATTTTCATCGGCCATATGATAATCTCCTGCCATCACACATCAAGGGGCAATATGTTAACCCAAAAAATCCCACAATGAGCTCTACATGACCTACACCACCTAAAGACATCCATGTACGACCCTCATTTGACCCCATTTGACCCCCACACCCTCAAAATGGCTTAAAAATATAAAAAAGGGATTAAAAACACCTAAAAAGAGAAAAAATAGCTCTCATAGGGGCTAAAGCCTCCAAAAAGGTGCTAAAATCCCCAAAAGAGCTAAATATTGAGCGAAAGGGGCTAAAAGCACAAAACAGGGGCTAAAGCCCCAACCAGGGGCTTAAAACCCTAAAAATATTAAGAAAAAGTATAAATAGAGGGGTGGGGGTCACTCTCAACTGAATCCTTCTCTCCCTATTATTATGCTACTCATGTGAGTGCCTTGAGACCATTTTCCTCTCAATTCATTCACCCTCCCTCTCATCCACTTTTCCATTGAGCCAAAGCTCCCCATCCATTGAGACGTGCTTCTCCAAGCTAGGGCATGGTGGCCCATTCCAACCAAAGAAGGTATACTTATCTATTTTCTATTTTTTCTTTGTTTTCTAACGTTATTTGTTTGCAAGTTTGTGGTTTAACATTAATTTGTAGGTATCCATTGATTGCTTGCAGGTAGCTCTTTGTTTTCCAACAAGTTTGATGCAAGGTTGTGGAGATTAGTCCTAACCTTGTGTGTAGGGGTTTCATTTCTATTTTAATTTTCTATTTCTTTCTCTTCTTCCATTCTCATAGGAACCCTACCCTTCCATCCTATAGACGAAATGGAGCCGTTCCTGCTCTGTAGCTAGGGTGAAAGCCCTACTACAAATTTGGCGCCCATACCAGGTCGATCCCACTGGATCTCTAGGTTTTGTGTTTTATATTTTTTTCTTACTTAGTTTGATATTTATTTTCTTATTTAGGTTTATAGATATGTTTATTTCATTTTTGTTATTGTTTCGGCGACAATACTAGTTACTGTTGGTCGTTCTGTGATTTGCAAATCACTCAACTGTGCAAAAATGGCCAAACCGAATTTCTGAAAATTCACCTGTGTTCAGGCTCATTTTCTTCCCAAATAGTTGATCCAAGTTTGTGAATCTACCTACTCTTATGGGTACAATGGCCCATTTACAAAGTGGGTTTTCAACCATTTGAGGTAATTCCTCACAGTTTGATCACAATCCACTTCGCAAAAATAGGTCCTCTACGGGTACGTGACCCATTTTTGGGCTTGACTGTTTGCTTCTATTGGGACTGTTAGTGCGGCTCAGCCACCTCTGTCCATCAATCTATGTTTATTTCATTTTAGTCTCTATTTATTTCATTGCAGCCTATGTAAATCACTCTTTAATCAAATGGTTAATTGGTTAACAAATCTGATTAAAGCTTTAGATAGAGTTACTATAAGTTTCAATCCTTAAATTGAAATTAACATCTTGCCTAGCCCTTCCTCCTCTACCCAACCATCACCCTTTGGGATATTATGGGATAATACGAAGTGTGAAGCTTGTATAGTAATAGGCACTTCACCTGTCATTTTTCTAAACCACTAAAAATGGGTGACCTGGAAGGTAGAGGGGGTGGAGACCGATGGGGGTTTCACGGTGTTCGCATCCTCCTTGTTGACTGACCTTGCACTCAGATGGTAACCTAAGGATATATAGCTGGGCTTAGTCCCATTGTGTTGAGATCCTAGCACCCTTTCCTAGTTGAAGATAAATATAGGTTTAAGGCAGTCACCTAGTCAGGCTACCACGGTTCAGAATCAGGTATGGATTGTGTTTAGTTTTCTATTTACAATGTACTGCTTTCATCAATAATTTACCCAAGTTATGAATTCTGCAATAAACCAAACATTATTTGCAAAGTATTCATAAACCATGTATGTATCCACCAAAGGTAACAGAAATACAAAAACCATGCACAAAAAATGTACCACATAAAACAACCAAACTCAATTCATGACGTTGAGCTAGCGATTAAAATTTATAATTTACACTAAGTCAAACACTAGCAGTCCTTAAGGACATAAGTCCCTGACTTCCTCAGCTATGGGAAGTACTTGGGATCAACCCAAAAACTCATTGTGAGGAGTACCACAAGAACCCCAAAGTAGCTGGCCGCTAAGAGGAATTTCCAAGCGAAACGGGCAACGACCCCCACCGATTGACTAGCACTCCTGTGAGGAAAAATCCAAGCGATGTCTCCTGGTAGTCTTGGTGGCTGAGTGATCACCTAAAATCCATTAGGAATCCATTGAAACAGGGGTCCAAAATTCATTACCATATTTCGCCACTTGACATACAAATCAGACACAATTGATCCCCCACGTTCTTCCTCGCGCTTGAGAGGCAATCCACCACAGTTTAGTTCCTTGAACCGACACCATTGAGACCATTCTCAACAACCCACTACACCATTGAAAGGCCACACAGCTTCTGATTTAGACTCAGATTCATATCAATTTGAGCCATATCTTCACACTGCACCATCAAGCCCCATGGTTGGTGCAAATCCAGAACCATTTTCTGGACTAGTGATTGGTAGTGGATCCATGTCCACACCCCACACCACCACCAACACCCCTGTTGGTGGCCCCAGCACTGTCATGCAAACCATCATAAGCCAACTACCACCACCCATATTGACTAGTCAACCTGTCCCACCTGTCACAACAGGGGGCAGTATCCCATCTACTTCTACCATCCCTCCCGTCATACATGGGGGCAGTATCCCTTCCACCCACACTATCCCATATGGCATGCCTGCAGGCAGTGGCCCTTCCACCTACATTGCCCCTCCTATCACACATGGGGGAAATGGCTCTTCCACTCTCACTATGCCACTCACCATACTTGGGGGCAGTCGCCCCTCCAAAACGGTGCCACAGGTACCCCCAATTATGTAGGCCCATCATGTCCCTGCGAACCCCACTAGCATTGCTACCCCATCTCATATAAACCTTGGGTCAAACCTTCCTTTCATGTCCTCAACCTTCCTGACTTGGCTCGATTAACAAATGACCCTATCTTCCATCAAACCTTTTGGCCTCCCATGCCAACCAAACTTCCCTCAGACATTCCCAAGTTTGAAGGGAAGGTAGGGGAGTTCCCCCAAAACCACATCATGAAGTTTCACCTATGGTGCTCATCAAATAGCATCATAGATGATTTGATCAAGCTCAAACTGTTCCAACGCACCCTCACAGGTTCCAACACACCCTCACAGGTGCTGCAGCAAAGTGGTACATTGAGCTACCACAAGCCAAATACCCAAATTTTAATTCCTTGGCTTTCATGTTCCTGCAGTATTTCCAACTCCCCGTTGGATACGACAAATGGGTGGAGATCTTGCTATCTTGCTGATAGAATACTGTGACCCACATAACTGACCACATCCACGAGTGGCAGTGATGTCGTATTTTGTGCAAGATTCAATTTAATGACAGTATATTCCTGGATTGGTTCTTAAAAACTCCGCTACCACCTCTAGTAAAGGACGTCGCATCTGAACGTCCCCAGTCTGAAGAGGAGGCCATCTTGAAAGCCCATCAGTTTGATCTGATCTACACACAATCTGGATATCTTTACACTATCATTCCAGATTCTCCCCATGTAAGCACCTCCTACTAAGGTGCACCGGGGGCATCTCATGCCACAGATGGCATCATAGGTTTTGTCTCCCACCAACCACAGACTTCCTGACACCACCTGCAAAACCACTACAAACAAGCAACACCCCGAGTGTTTCCTATCCAAACCAAACTTTGAATTATGCAAGAATGATGTCCCAATTTGAAACTACCACTTTTTATGCACAACCTATGCCACCGCAATAGGCCCAGGAGTTAGCTTGGCTAAAACAACAATATGTGGGACAAATTCCCACATTTGTGGCACCTCCACCCCCCCAAGTCTACTATGCACCACCTTTGCAAGATGCTTAAGCCCCCACCCCCATTCTGCCACCACCTTTGGGACAGGTGTTTGCACAGCAAAATCATCCCAACCAGCTATCCCTCAATAACCAATAAGGGCAAGCCAGAAATAACCAGGCTTGGAACCAAGGAAACAATCAATTGCAAAGAGGTGGTCAACAACTAAACCCTCCCAACAATGCCAGGGCAAACCACCCGACCCAAAATCCTCAACAACCAAATGCACCTAGGTACAATGCTCCACTGTGCATAAATCAGCCATGCAAGTTGTGTGAGGTCTACATGCACTATACACATGAGTGCCCCTTCATGGGTCATACCAAGCAAGCCATCCATATTGAGGTTCATCATGTTACAAATACGGAAGCCCCAGCTTAACCCAACTAAGCACCACCAGGGCCTCCACCCATGGTGCTCCAAACCTTGTTGCCCGTCCAAGGACTGGTAGCAACTGCACTCGCTCCCCAACCCAATCCTAATGCCTCGAGGGCACCTCCGATGGCAGAAATAGGTGTTCACCACCTTCTAGCCATGACAACTGAAGAGGTGAATTTATAGACTAGATGAAACTAGTATGAAACCAACACCGAACCTGCTAACCCATCAACGGCATACACATCCAAAACAACCAACACACCTCTTCATTTACCCCTCTTTCCTCTGCGTCCCCCCATACGCTGGGTTGCCAACAATGTCATGGATAGAATGGATATAAGCTACAACATCACCGATGACTTGGCCCAAACACCTACAACCATGTCCTCTCTTGAGGTACTTAAAACTTACCCAATGCAATGAAAAGCCTTACTAGCCACCCTCGGTGTTGTAGACCCCTCCAACTCAAAGTTGATCACATTCGATACGGAGAAAGAAGAACCGTGGATGCCATCAACCATTTCCTTCCAAATCCTGGTATCCATTTGGAATTTGGTCGTACACTGGTGCATAGTGGATGAGGGGGAATCCATGTGCATTATGTCTACCTTAGTCTGACCGAAGCTTAGATCCTCAATTTTGCAACAATCCTCTACTACTCTACGATCTTATGATGGCCATCCCACTAAGTCCTAAGGAATCCTCACACATGCTCCCATCACATTAGCTGGGAAAACAATATTGATTGCCATAGAGGTTGTCAATGCTCAATTGGACTATAACCTTCTCCTCGAAAGAAGTTATATGTATGCAATGAGAACTGTAGCATCAACTATTTTCTATCTCATGATGTTCCCTCATGAAGGGAAAATCATGACGGTTGACCAAATGACTTATCACGATCTACAAGGTTTAACTGCACTCGCCAGTGTTATCTCGACGATCAACACCATTGATCCACAAGGGCTAACTGCATCTACCAATTTCATCCCTGCAGTCAACACCATGGTTGAAAACATACCAGCCTCCCCATTGTTGAATGTGGGCCCTGGGTTCTTTTCCCATACCACAATGACGGCTTCCTTTCCCTTAGTATCGCCATCGCCAACATCGAATGAGACTACGGATTTGTGCATGCTCTCATCTAGCACTTTTGCACCCAAACATCAACCATATCCGCATCCCCAACCGCAACCACAACACCATCTGTAGCTGCAACACCATCAACAGCCGTAGCATCATCAATAGCTGTAGCATCGTCAACAGCCACAACATCATTTGTAGCCGCAGCATTATGCACAGCCGCCACCACAACCTCATCCCCACATGCAACCATTAAGGAGTTATCTAGGATCCTCTACAGTCCACACAATTCCCTTCCTCTTTCCCCCGCCTGGTGTCATGAGTAAGCTAGTAATGGCTACCTTAAACTTAGCCAATTTCACATTAGGGATTCATGTGGGGTACCTTAATCCACCTGCCCAACCACCAATGCCCCAAGTAGTCTTAACACTCATGCAACCCATTGTGGTTGAATCTCATTCTCCACCTGACCCGCAAAAACCGACCACCGCACCCATATCTACACCGCCCCACCCAAAAAGGGCTAAGGGAAAAAATGTGAAAGCTAGTGTTGAACCTCAATAGATCCTTCCTTGCGCTATCTGCGAAGAACAGGGCCACCCAACTCAAAATTTCCCTGAGATTCTCATAATATGCACGCATTTGGATGCCATGGATACAACAGAAAACCTCCCCATGGTTGAACTCCCAAGCGGGCCAATAGTGAGAAACAAGTCATTGAGAACAAACCATGCTTGTGCCCTTTGCGGATTGTATGGACACTATTCTCACCACTACCAATACTTGGCCAAGTTTTCGGCCGCCCTTAGACAACTTCAAAAAAATTCCCTTGAATCTAAAGTCATTTCCATTGAGGAGATCCACCCTCCGGTTTCTTCCTCGACCACCACAACCATTTACATGATCTCTAGCTCTAGTAGTCTGTGTAGTGAGAATTTCTCCTCACTACAGGAGTAGGAATGGCTCCCTTGTGACTATAGGGCATAAGGGTAGGTTCCAACTCTTAGAAAACAGGAAAAAATGGAATGAAATATGACATAAACAGAGAATCAAATTAAAATAAGATAATCTAAACAAGAATAAGAAATTGGAAGCTACTATAAACTAGATCTAAGAGCTAATAACAGAAAATAAAGAGGGAGATGAAGCCCTCGTGAACCCCTCTGTAAAAAACGGGTTAGGGTTCCGCCTCCTTGAAACCTACAAACAACCTAAGCTACTACAATGGAAAACCTGCAAACAATGTCAATGAGAAACCTACAAATGAAAATATCAGTTAGAAAGCAAAACAAGTAAATAAACATGAAAAGAAATTATACCTCACTTAGGTGGAAATGGGCCACCGTGCCCTAGCTCATGGGAGCACCTCTCTCTTGGTTGGGAAGCAATGGCTTGATGATATGGAGATGGAGGAGAGGGAGAGTGGTTGGTTTGAGAGGCAAAGGTCTCAAAGCATCCACGGGTAGCATAACAATAGGCAAGTGAGGAGTGTTTTGAGAGTGACCCCCCACCCTCCTTTTATAGTTTTTCCAAGGGATTTTAGGGTTTTAAGCCCTTGGTCAGGGATTTAGCCCCTTTTTTGGGCCTTTAGCCCCTTCCACCCTAACTTTATCCTCTTTTAGGGTTTTAGCCCCTTTTTGAGGGCTTTAGCTCCTAGGGGGCTATTTTGGGATCTTTTTTTGGGTTTTTATCCCTTTTCTTCATCCTTGGGCTCTTTTGGAGGTTTGGGGGTCTTATGGAGTGAAATGAGTGTTGTGAGATGGTGTCCTTGGGTGGTGTAGGCCATTGAGAGCTATGTGGGGGATTTTTGGGTTAACATATTTCCCCCTGATGTGTGAGGGCAGGAGCTCAACGTATGACCGATGGACATCATAGGATTTGCTGTGTAGAGGTGGTGCTTCCGGGGCTGGGGCATGGTGGATTTTGGTATTAATTTGGTTCCCATCAATGGGTGAGATACAATAAATGTGTGACATGTATATGGATGAGGTGGGAATTCCCATGCTCGTGACAATGTCAAAAGAATAATTTGATCTATGCTCTAAAATACAAGATCCGATCATATACAACTGATGTTACAATGATGGTTTCCTCTCATGTGAGGCTAAATACAATACTGATCTGGTACATTGGACCCATGGCATTCTCTTGGAATGCTACATCTTCATGACTGATGGTTTGATGGATCTGGAATGGTACATAGCTGTATGGACTCCCTAATTGAGAGTCAGAGTCTCTATGGTACAAGTATGTTGCATCAATCATAAAGGTATACCAAAGCACTGCTAGGGATTCAGATTACTGTCTCCAACGCAACCCAAAAATCACAAGGGACATAACCTGTTTAGGTCCCTCGAGTGGACTCAATAATGTGCTAGATTTGGGTGACATCGGAGGTCTTCAACCAAGTACTGTGTGGAACAAACCCTGTACGAATCTCAATGGTGCGATGATGGAGTTGAAGTCGAGCACGTGAGAAACAACCACCCCGAGAGGCACTAAGGAATCCTCTCAAGTGGTCCAAGGAACTCATAAATGATGCAAATGAAACCAAGGTACAGGGACATTTGGGTCTATCCTTTGGAATATGTGTGTTGGCGTCGATAGAGGGAGACCTACCCCTAGTCAAGGCAATGATGTTTCCTTGACCAGGAGAACGAGGGATAATCGAAAGGTGTGAAGCAATCTGCGGACTAACTCACTGAATTGGGGGGGAGGGGAGGGAAGGGAAAAACTGAACAGGGGCAGGGGGGGAGTGGGAGACTCAAACTTCCTTTGTTCAGAGTATGATGGAAGGGCAGACCAAGTAGAAAATGAAACTTAACTCATGGGAATGGGATCATAGCTGTAATACCAGGAATGTCGCTACAGATGGGAAATACTTGGAGGCGGAGGACGCTTTTGATACTAATGGGGTCCAAGAAAGACACATTGCAGAGTACTCTGAACAAAGGCAACCCAATGTGGGGATGCTTCCAAACTATTTGCTATGGGGGAGGGGGTGTCTAGGGACACCATTGTGGTATGATGTCATGGAGTTTTGGTGAGCTTGAGAAAATAAATTCTTGATTGTGCTTTCAATTTTAGAAAGTTTGAAAGCAAGAAGAAGACTCCAGTGGGGGCTCTTTTTCGTTGGTAGTCTCCTGTGCCTGAAAAAAGGATAAAAGTATACATAGGAGAGCTCACCCATCCTGGAGGGGATGAGAGACTTCTTTACCATTGGTAGTCCAATCAGGTCGGAAAAGGTTAAACCTACACTAACTAAACAGTCATTCAAATAATTTTATGAGCATGAATGAAACCAAGTTTTCTCGGTGATATTTTCTTGTTGAGATAGCTGGAAAAGATCTTAACAACAATTGGTGATGATATTTTTCATAAAGTGCAGCCCCTCTGCCCGTGAAAGCACAAAAGTATGCAGAGGGGAACGGTCTTGGCTTGAGTGTGCCAAGGAGGTCATTTTCATGATGCGCTCTACATGGTCCATAGAAAGAGGTAAACGAGACGATGTATATGCCCTTTCCTATACTTTAGCGAGCAGGAAAGGAAGCAGCTATGCTCTGCAAGCTTTTCATTGTTTTAAGGAGTCAGAAAAGAGCTTAAACGAAACTCCAATGTGGTCAACTGACTGCGGTGGCATAAGCGGTGCCCTCATGTCGGGATAGTGGACAGAGGTCCACAGGTCATCCATGTAGTATGGACGAAGCGGAAGGCTATCAAACATCCAATACATGTGTGGGATATATCACGGCAGAGGCTCCTGAGATGGTGTGGCAGAGGCATGCAAACCGAGGTGGCTCTCGGACATAGGTCAGGAGAGCGTTTGTGTGTGTTGCGATGGACGAACTTGACTACATGCGATGTGAGTACAAGTCTAGGGGCATTTATATGCCAAATACATGCAAGAAAAGAAATCGTTTTGTGGAAAGTGGTATAGAGGTCCGCGTAAAGTGCGGTAAAAATAAAAGACAATCTATGTGTTAAAAAAATAAAATAAAAGATAAAATTTCATTCCTTAATGGGCGGTGGCCCGAGGACACTTCTATGTCAAATATATGGAAGAAAAACAAAGGGTTTTGTGGATGATGGTCTAGATTTCTGCATAAGGTGCAGTGAAAAAGACAATTGTAAATACAAAATGTAAAATTATAGTACAATCCTTAATGGGAGGTGGCCTGATTGCTCACATGAGTTGCGATTGGGAAGTGTGATACAAGTACAAGTTCATGGACACTCACATCGTCATGTCATGGCTCATAAATTGAGGTGACTTGTGGGAAATTGTCCCAAAATTAACTTATTAAACATGAGACGATGGTCTCATAAAGGGATATACATTTAAGCCCGAAGGTGTGAGAGGTGTCTCGAAATGGTTCCGGGTGACTTTGAATTAGCAATTGATGGTGCTGCCCTTAGTGCGTTGGTGCACTTAGGATTTTTTGTGTCGCTATCTATATCTTGTTGAGAAAGCTTTGTGGCTTCTCATTTTTGTATTGGACATGTTGTGGAAACGCGACTTATGGATTTATATCTATATATATTTTTGACGCATGTTAATGCGCTTTTGTGGTTTCATTATGTGAGTCTTTTTATTATGCTGTGGGATGCAAATGTATATGTGATGTATTATTACACTATGTGTATTTTTAGACATGATTATGCATTGTGTTATGGTTGTATGTTTCCTATATACTATTATGGATGTGCCAATTTAGAATATTATTAGCCATTTGATCTGCAACACTATTGAGGTTCCTGGGAACATGTGTGAATTTGATGGATTCAAATGTTCTGACCATGTGTTTAGTACATAGGTACTTTCTAAAGAGGCAGGGATCACGAACTCGGTAGTGGTTGTTGAGTTGAGAAACAAGCAGCTGGGAGTCTAAGAAGACATCGAGATGATGAATTCCTAATTGTAAAGAAGCAGCCAAGAGGCCATTGAAACCATCATACTCTGCCTGGTTGTTGGTTGCGGTGCGCACGCATATTCTGTCGATGTGGATCAACTCATGCAATGGAGAGTAGATTACCCATGCAACCGAGGCGAGGTTCATGTACCATCTGCTTACTCCATCTGTGAATCCCATATACTGATCTGAGGTGTGCTCCATCTGAAGCAATGAGAGGAAACGATAGATAAGACTCAATTGGGAAAAATGTGTAAAACAAAAAATGGAAAGACTATAATACAATTTAGAACATTGTCACTCAAAGGGGTGACGTTAGGGGGAAAGTCGTTTGGAATTTCCTAGGATCAACGATCATTCCTTTGTGTGACACGATGAATCCTTGGAGATGGGCCATGGGGACACAGAAAACACACTTGGATGGGTTCAAGTAGATCCTGTACTGGTGACATTGCATTAGGATTTGTCGCAATTTGTTTATGTATTGTGTGGTTTTGCGACCACGCAATGAGGTTGTCGAAACAAACCAACATGATGTGAATGAGATCATGGAAGCAGTGCATCATGGCGTACTGGAAGGTGGCTCCAGCATTTTTGAGGCCAAAGCGCATGACTCGGTAGGTGAATGTTGTGAATGCCATTTTGTAATGGTCTTATTTCCAAATTTGGATTTGGTTGTATCCAGAAAAACCATCCATGAAGGAAAAGGATTCATGTCCGGTGCATGCATCGATGATCTGGTCGATGAACGGTGTGGGGAAGATGTCTTTGGGACATGCCTCATTAAGATCGTGAAAGTATGTGCAAATGTGAATGGTAGCTTGTTTTTTATTCATGGGAACATGATTAGAAACCTAATTTGTGTATGCAATGGGATAAATGAAGCTGGTTGTGCGCAGCTTCTCTATCTCCACTTTCACCGCAGCCACTTTGGATGGATGGATGGGCCGTTGCTTCTGGTAGACAGCTACCACATCAGGCCATGTGGCGATGTGGTGTTCCACGAAGGATGGATCTAAGCCAGGCATTTTAGTGTATGACCAGGTGAATATGTCACGGAATTCTTAGAAGAGAGCGGTGTAGGAATTGACCTCTTTCGGGGAGAAATATGCCCCCAGCATGATTTCCTCAAAAATCTCAGAGTTTGTTGAGATGTTGATTTTAATGGTTGGCCAAATGTTCACCATGTTCCCTTCTTCAAAGGCATCAGGTGCTGGGATTGGGTTCTTGAACCAGTCAAACTTCCCATGGATGAAATATTTGGTCTCCATGGAAAACTGGTCGGACTGTGACACAATATCTTTCGAGAGGAAGAACGAGCGATGGTGAATGTCGTCCCATGGGTATTTCGGGGTGGTCAGAGCTTCAGGTATCTCCTCATCATTGTTGAAGCAATGAAGTGATAGGTCTGATGGACTGTCGTTGGAGATGGGAATGAGCTGGTCGGGGGAACTAGACATCATGTAAATGGACATGGTGTTGAACGAAGGAGGTGGTGGGTGAACTTCTTCGATCAAGGTGATCTCAGACTCAAGGGAATGGTGATAGAGGTTAGCAAGAGCCATTCAAAATTTGGGTAGGTCTTGGAAATGGTGGGAGTAATGTCCATACAGGTCACAAAGGGTGCAAGCATGGTTTTTCCTCAATGCCTTGTTCTTGACTACTGGCGCGGTTGGGATTTCAACCACGGGGATGTTTTTGTTTGTATCTATGGCATCTAGATGCTCATGGATCATCAAGATTTTAGGGAAATTCTGAGTTGGATGGCCCTGTTGTTTGCAGATAGCACAAGGTGGGACTTGTCTTGGTTTTGTGGTGGCTTTGGTGTTCTTTCCCCTAGCCATTTTGGGTTGGGGCGGTGCAGGTGCAGGTGTGTAGGTTGGCTTATGCAGACCAAGTGGGGGTTGAGACTCAACTGCAATAGGTTGCACCAGATTTAACACAACCTGGGGCATTGCTGGTTGAGCTGGTGGATTAAGATACCACACTGGGATATCCAACGTAAAGTTGGGTAGGATTAAAGTGGCCGTGACTGGCTTGCTCATGATACCAGGTGGGGGAAAGAGGAAGGGAATTGTACTGGAGATGAGCCCACATAACTCCCAGCTGGTTGCATGTGGGGGTGAGGTTATGGTTGTGGCTGAGCATAATGCTACTATTGCAGGTCATGTTGTAGATTTTGTTGGTGTTTAGGCTGTGGATGATGTTGTGGTTGTGGTTGGGGCTGCATCTGTGGTTGTTGTTTGGGTGCAGCGGTTCTTGATGAGACCATGCACAATT
Source organism: Pseudotsuga menziesii (assembly GCA_001517045.1). Lineage (NCBI taxonomy): Eukaryota > Viridiplantae > Streptophyta > Pinopsida > Pinales > Pinaceae > Pseudotsuga > Pseudotsuga menziesii. The sequence continues at coordinate 347,898 of LPNX010790329.1, read as the reverse complement.
CTACAGTTTACTTTTGTTTCGATGGTGGTGACACCAACGGGAAAGGAGCCATCATGGTGGGATCGGTAAACAACCTAGGGCCCACATTCAATGGTGGGGAGGCTGTTGTGTTTTCAACCATAGTGTTGATTGCCAGGATGGCGTTAGCGTGTGCGGTCGCCCCTTGCAGCTCAATGGTGGTGATGGTAGGGATAACATTGGTATGAACTGTTAACCCTTGTAGATCATGGTAGGTGAGTTGGTAAACCATCAAAATATTCCCTTCATGGGGGAACATCATGAGGCGGAAGATAGTTGACGCGACCGCTTGCATGGCATACATGTAACTCCTCCCATGGAGGAGGTTGTAGTCTAGTTGAGAGTTGATGACTTTGATGTTAATCAAGACTATCTTCCTGGCTAACGTGATGGGGACATGGGGGAGGATTCCTTGGGATTTATTGGGGTGTCCATCATAATCCCACAGAGTCATGGAGGATGGTTGCAGAATTGGTGATCCAAGATTCTGCCAAACCAAGGTAGACATGACACACATGGATTCCCCCTCATCCACTATGCATCGATGCATAACCAATTTTTGGATGGACACCAGGATTTGGAAGGCAATAGTGGAGGGCATGTGTGGCTCTCCATTCTCTATGTCAAACGTGATTAGATTAGATTCGGAGGGGTCTACTACCCCTAGAGTGGCTAGTAAGGATTTTCGCTGCGTTGGGCACGTTTTAAGTACCTCAAGAGTAGACATGGTGGTTGGAGTTTGGGCCAAATCATCCACAATGCTATAGCTGACTGCAACTCTAATTGTGGCATTATTGGAAATTCTGTGTATGGGGTGGGGCAGGAATGGGGGTAACTGGAGAGGTAGGTTGGTTGTCTTAGATGTGGATGTTGTTGATGAGTCAGCAGGTTCAGTGGTGGTACTATACTGATTTTGTCTAGTCTGTAAGTTAACCTCTTCAGTGGTCATGACTAGCAGGTGGTGAACACCTATTTCGGCCATGGGCGGTGCCCCCAGAGCATTGGGATTGGATTGGGGAGGGGGATCGGTTGCCACCAATCCTTAGACTGGTAGTGGGTTTTGAAGCACCATGGGAGGAGGTCCTTATGGTGCCTGTTTGGGTTGGGCTTGAGTGGGGGCATTGGCGACCTGTTGGGCCTCATTTTGAATGGCTTGATTAGCATGAGCCATGAGGGGACACTAAAACATGTAATTCCCATAGACATCACAGACTATACATGGTTGGCTTGTGTGCAATGGTGCGTTGCGTCTTGGTGGATTTTGTCGTGGGGGGTTTTGGGCTGGCCGGTTAGCCGCAACATTATTGGGAGGGTTCGGTTACTAACCGCCTCCCTGCAGTTGGTTATTGCCTTAGTTATGGTGCCTGTTGTTTCTAGCTTTCCCTTTTTGATTATTGGGGGTAGGCTGGTTGGGACGGTTTTGTTGTGTGAACACTTGTCCCAATGGAGTGGGTGGAGTGGGGGCGGGGGCTTGAACTTGTTGCACTGGTGGTGCATAGTATGTTTGTGGGGGTGGTGGTGCCACAAATGTGGGAATTTGCCCCACATATTGTTTTGTTGGCCAAGCCATGGCCTGAGCCTACTGTGGTGGCATAGGTTGTGCATAAGAGGTGGTTGCTCCGGACTGAGACATCATTCTAGCATAGCCCGGAGCTTGGTTTTGGTAAGCAACATTAGCAGTAATGCTTGGTTGCAATGCAACAACAAATGGTGTCAGTCGAGGCTGTGGTTGTTGGGAGACTAACCCTATGATTCCTTTCACTACGTGGGATGCCCTCGGTGCATCGCGGTAAGAGGTACTTGGACAGGGAGCGTCTGGAATGATAGTGTACAAGTATCTAGACTAGGCATAAATGAGATCAAATTGTTGGGCCTTCAATATGGCCTCTTCTTCATATTGGGGATGTTTAGATGTGACGCCCTTTGTGATGGGTGGGAGCAAAGTCTTAAGGAACCAATCCAAGAAGATCCTATTGTCTAGTTGGATTTTCCATAAGCTACGGCGTCGCTGCCACTCATGGATGTGGTCCGTTATGTGAGTGGCAGTGCTTTGGTAAGAGGATAGCAGGATATCCACCCCCTTGTCATATATGATAGGGAGTTGGAAATACTATAGGAACATGAAGGCTAGGGAGTTGAAGTCGGGGTACTTGGCTTGTGGCAACTCAATGTACCATTTGGCCGCGACACCTGTAAGGGTGTGTTGGAACAACCTCAGCCTGATGGAGTCATCTACGATGCTATTGGATGAGTACCATAGATGGAATGTCATTATATGATTTTGGGGACATTCCCCGGCTTTGCCTTCAAACTTTAGGATTTCTAATGGTAGCTTAGTTGGCATTGGTGGTGAGAAAGCTTGGTGGTAGATTGGGTCATTCATTAATCTATCCAAGTCAGGCAAGTTTAGATGAACCATGAATGGCATATTTGACCCCAAGTTGATGTGGGATGGGGCTACAATGGGGGTGGGGTTTGCAGGTGCATAGTTTATCTGCATAGCTGGGGTGCTTGCGGTGGCACCTTGGTGAATGGGCCAATGCCCCCAAGTGTTGTGGGTGGGATGGTATGGGTAGCAAGGGAATTTCCCCCATGTATGACAATAGGGGCAATGTAGGTGGACGGTGCACTGCCCCACTATGTGGCCGGAGGGGTAGTGTGTGTGGAGGGGCCACTACCCCCATGTGTTACCACTAGGCTAGCTTGGCTGGTCACTATGGGTGGTGGAAATTGGATAATGACAGTATGCATGATAGTGCTTGGACCACTTGCTAAGTTGTGGGTGACAGGTTGTGATGTGGACATGGGTCCACTTGCTAAGGTTATGCCGAAAATGGATCCGGGTTTGCACTAGCCATGGGGCTTGATGGTGAGGTGTGGAGATCTAGTTCAGACTGATATGGGTCTGAATCAGAATTAGAGGCTATGTGTCCCTTTGATAGTGTGGGAAGTCACTAAGAGCAGCTTCAACAGTGTTGATTAAGTGTTCCAAATGGTGGTGGGTCACCTCTTAGGCATGAGGAGGATCGTGGAGGATCAATTATGTTCGCTTTTGTGTATGAAACTAGTGGGTATGAGATTTGGACCCCAGTTTCAATGGCTTCCTATTGGCCAAAGGTGGTCTCTGAGCCACCAAGACTGCCAGAATATAGCGCTTGGCTTGTTCCTCATGGGTGCTTCTACTCAATCGGAAGGGGTCATTGCCCGTTTCGCTTGGCAATTCCTCTCAGTGACCAGCTACTTTTGGGTTCCTGTGGTACTCCTCACAATGAGTTTTTGAGAAATTCCCAAGTACTTCCCATAGTTGAAGCAGTTAGGGACTTATTTCCTCAAATATTGTAGAATTGATTGAACTTAGTGTAAATTTGGTAAATTTTAAGGCTTACTTAGCGTCATGAACTGAATTGGGTTAATTATTTGGTATGGTGTGTTGGTTTGCTTGTTTGTTCTGGTATTTGGTTGTTGAAATATGGTTTATGAATTCATGGTAGATTTCATATCATGGTTTTGTATGCAAACATAAAGAGAAATTTGTAAGCAAGTACAGTGAGTAACCCTGGATTGCTGGCCTAACTAAATGTCTACCTCTTAGTGATATTCTTCTTCAACCAAGAGAAGGTGTTGGGCTCTCAACACAACGGGACTAATCCCATCCGTATATCCTTACGTCACCTCCTGGATGATAGGTTGGTTAACAGGGAGGACACTTAGCACCATGAGAAGCCCTCCTTCTCTACCCCCTCTACCTTCTAGGTCACCCGGTTTTAGTGGTTTGGGAAAAATACCATGGAGTGCCTAGATCTATACGAGCTTACGGTTCGTCGTATCCCATAATACCCCAGAGGGTGATGACTACGTAGAGAAGGAAGGGGGCAACAATATGGTTATTTTTAAGTTACTTTTAGTTAGACTAGTTCATTTTATTAAGCCTTAATTATTGATTTAATATTTACACATTGTTCATGGATTGATTTGCAGAAAATAAAAACTAGAACTGGAAAAGACCTGCAATGGTGGACAGAGGCAGCTGGGCCACACTAACAGTCCTTTGAAACTAAAAATTACTGTTAATTAAACTTAAATACAACTTCTGTGTGATAAGCCGCACATTTCTGACCAAATCCAGTGAGGGGGCCGCGATATTTTTCCAGAAATGAGCAAGGGGGTCACACAGAATGTGAAAACAACCGTAACCTAAGCTTCTGGGCTGAATTCATGCCTATCTAAGGATTAAGTGCACCCTGGGCACACCTGTTGGCCAATTAAGAGCACACCAGTCTCACCTTTTCCCCCGATAAGAGCGACCTGCTCTGGAAAGGGATTTTTTGGTGATGCAGGGTCAGATTTGGTCGACAGTAACTGGTACTGGGGTCATTCTAAATCTATTCAGCCTAGTAGAGGCTTTGGTACTGACTAAAATAGGAAATAAAGCATATTTAAGTAGATCTAACCTAAGATTTCTGAAAACTAGGGTAAAATTGAAAAAACTTGAAAACTTGAAATTTTTGGCCCAGGGATCCTGTGGGATAGAACCAGTGGAGTCTCCAAAGCTATAGTGAGAATTTATCCTCACTACAGGAGTAGGAATGGCTCCCTTGTGCCTATAGGGCACAAGGGTAGGTTACAACTCTTAGAAAATAGGAAAAAATGGAATGAAATATGACATAAACAGAGCAGCGAAATAAAATAAGCTAATCTAAACAAGAATAAGCAAATGGCAGCTACTGTAAACTAGATCTAAGAGCTAATAACAGAAAATAAAGAGGGACATGAAGCCCTTGTGAACCCCTTTGCAGAAAACAGGTTAGGGTTCCACCTCCTTAAAACCTGCAAACAACCACTAGTACAAAACGAGGAATTAGCTACTAGGTGACTAAAAATTCTAGTCACCACAGGTTTTTCAAGTGATTTACTACTAAATATGAGCAATTTTTATTGACCCAACTATAAACGACTAAAATTAACGACTAATTTAGTCCCCATTTAACAAATATGACTAGATAATAAGTGACAAAGTTAAAAAGGACTAACATAAACGACTAATTTAGTCACGGCATATAAAATGACTAGCTAGAAGAATATGAATTAGTCATTTTTAATTGTGTCATGGAAAATTACAAATTTGACAATGAAGTGTAAAATTTGTAAATTTTCTACCTTCTATTAGTAATATTGGCACCATGCACCTCGATCTTCAGAGATCCAACAAAGCAATTGCACAAATTTTCTCTTGACCATATTTATCCCTGCTGCACCATTGAAGCAAACCCGGTTAAGCGCGTTCCAAAGGAAAATTGGGTTCCTACATCAATTAGGAATTAGGTAATAGAACTAGTACCATATCGATACCTAGCTAGAAGCATCATAGCCTTACATGCCCTCGAGAACCGACCATTTGAATGTGCCTCATCCATGTAGACTCAACAAATGCATCCAATGCATGGCCAAAAAAACACGTCAACTTCGAATCTGTGATTTGAAGGTATCATTCGACCTCAGCTAGTAATCCCCTATTTTTGCACTCGATACACTATTTTTTAGATGATAGGTTGGTTCAATATCTCACAGTGACCAGTCGAATCACTTCAAATGTATGGTTCTTGCCACTCAGATCATGTTCATCACTCCAATCAATAACTGGTTGTTATGGATTTTTACAAGTCTCAATGCTTCCGGAGTTACTGCTTCCACTTTACATTTGCAATTATAACCATCTCTAGCCTATGCACTCATAACCATATGCATTTTGATATTTCATCCTAGGAAAAGCATGAGCACCCTCCTACAATGCCACTATTTGCAAAGGTCACTAATTTTTGCACATCGACATTCCTCACATGCTCCAAAGGAAAAATGAAGTAGACATTAGAAGAAGTGACTAAACTTTGCAAGGAGGTTTACTTGTTGCAGATGTCATTATAGAGCAGGTGTCAAACAATACCTTCAACCCACAGATCCGAAGTTGACATGTTTTTATTTCCATGCATTGGATGCATTTGGTAAGTCTACGTGCATGAGGCGCATTCAAATGGTCGGTTCTTGAGGGGATGTAGGGCCCTCATCTGTGGCTATTGTTGGTCGTCGTCCCAAATAATATCAATCAGAGTCAATGATTTGGCTGAAAAGTGGCGACGACGATCGAATTCCAACCCAAATCGTCGAATCCATAGGCTACCCCATTTATAAAACTAAACAACTTATATGATAATTATTAAAAAAATATAATATATAACCAATTAACATAATTTATATAATAAAATAATAAAAATAAAACAAAATTATATAATAATAGAAAAACAAAAAAGTCTATATAACTTATATAATAAAATAATAAAAATAAAAAATAAAAAACAAAAAAAATCTATATAATTTATATAAAAAAATAATAAAAATAAAACAAAAAATAATATAAAAAAACAAAAAAAATCTATTTACATTTGCAGCAAGAATCAACTCTGAACCCAACATCTCTCTACCCACCTCAATTACTTTCCCTTTCACGCTCCCCTCAAGGAAAAGGAAAAAGGTAATGAGAGATTTTAATGTTGCCATACCTATGTTTGATCGGTAGCTTGTTCTATACGCCTCTTCTCCTATTTTTTTTTGTTGGTGCCGCTTACTCACCCTCCTTATGGTAGTCTTCCAATCCTTCCTCATTCTAAAAAAAATTATAATCAAATAAAATTTGACGTTATTATTGGCAGGTGTTGGTTGGTTCTAATTTTGGCTTGTTCTGTGATATCCCACTTTCAATCAGCCATCACCAACACACCTCGTTTCCGAATAACCAAACCCACTAGATAGTGTGTTTTAGAACAATTATTGAAGTATTCATGCCTATGTTTGCTTGTCATTTCACCTTTAGGGGTAACTAATCACTGCACGGTGTTGTTGTTGCTCATTGTAGTCCTCAAAGGATGTGGGGATAACATGTTTGTTGTTCATGTTATTAAGGATGCAAGGAAAGTGTTTGACAATATACCTGAATGGAATGTGGTTTTGTGGAGCAATATGATTGCAGGGTATGCTCTGAATGGGAAAGATGATGAGGCTCTCAACATTTGAATCGAGTTCCTGATACTTCTCCGACTCTGTCCATGTGCATTTTACAGGAATTCGACGGTTTATAATGGATAATTAAAGAAGATTGGTTAGGAATATTTTCCATTCGCTTGAATGCAAAGTTTGAAGGGGTTGTATATCCAGAGCTCAATTCATAGGGAATATTGCGGTCGAACTATTTGCTGGGATCGAATGACTCTAAGAAGGAATTTGTAGTTAGTCTAAGTCTGGATTCCAAAACCCGGGTGACTTAGGCAATTTAGGAAGATCAAATTGATGGAGATTCTAAAGTGTTGGTGTTGGTTTTTAAGAAAAGAATCTACTACCTTCATCAGAGAATGTGGCTGGGTGGCTTGGGTGAGTGAAACTCGAGGTGGGTGAGACTTAACTATATGTCTTGGGTTAGTCAAACTATATCCCTCTGTGTTCTCTGACTTTGTCCATGTGCATTTTGTAGGAATTCGATGGTTTATATTGGATATTTAAAGAAGAGAAACTTTGCAAACCTTGATTTTATTTATTGAATCCTTGGCACTCGTCTTGTAAGGATTCGCCATTGGAATCGCAATAAATTATGAATATCAGGTATGCAAACCTTGGTTATGTTTAAATTATTTTATATTTTACCTAGAATTCCCTGGCTATGTCTTTGATTATCTCCAATCATAATATTGTCTTCTTGAATGATGCAATTTCCAGTTTGTTGAATTTTTAATAAATGAGAGGATGTGGACACATACTCAATGGAGTGTGGTATGTGGACACATGACCTTCAAAAGAGTTCAAGAATGAGAGTATGACCTTCAAGAATGAGAGAATGAGAGGAGTTAGGCAATGCTGCCACTTATCAAGTTATTGGAGTGGGATCTATCTCATTCGACATGCACAATCAAGTGGTGATGTTCTTGAGCTAGATGATGTATTTTAGGTTCTTGGTTTAACAATGAATATTTTTTTAGTTTTAGCCATGACAAAACTTATATGTGTGGCTGATTTTGATGATCAACAAGTTGTAGTCAAAGATAATAGCCATGATCTTGGCCAAGTATTTGCCAAATTTGTGCAATAGGGTGGCTTGTACAAATTACTTTCTAAAACAATCAAACATAGAGATTTAGTGTGTGATACTGACAACTTGTGCAGGCTTTGACACAAGAGATTTGGTCACCTATATTATGGAGCATTACCTCTTTTGAAGGACATGGTGTAGGGATATTTGAACTTCAAGATGAAGAAGACATGACTGTGCAAGGGCTATGCACTTGGGAAGTATTCCAAAACTACTTGTCCAAGTAGTGAGCATAGATTGATAGTTATTTTTGAATACATGATGTGTTTGATATGATTAATGAAAAGGCTCTCTCCGCCATTTATATATATGATAGATGAGGGTGGTGAACAATTGGAAAGTTGAAAGATTGTCTTGAGTGCGTTGCAATCACATTGGTAAGGAGTGATAAGAAGATTAAAACAATTCAACATGTCAAATGTTAGTTGATTGTGTTAATTAAAGGCTTATATGGTAAATTTAATATAAGACTTGCTTATACTTGTCTCTTACTCCTTGAGCCTTGACACATTTAATATTTTATGGTTATCTCTATGCCTTGACCCAGTTTGTATTATAAGGTGAGGATGTACATGCATAATAATCCTTAGTTATGACTATGAGATGAGGCTTTAAAGGGAAGAGGATGTAAAAACAAGTAATTTTTATATGTATTTTGGTGGCGCTGAGGAAAAATTTGTGAGAAACCACAATATTTGGAAGGATGGAGGGATATTACATTACGATCATGCCACCCATCAAATTGAAGACTATTATTGAGCCAACAATTGTTTTTTTAATTTTATTAATAACCATTGTTTCTCCATATCATGTGCCAAATGACACTTCTCTATAGTAATGCATAAATCGACCTCTGCATGGTTTGTGATCCTAGATACATGTTATTATTTGTATTTACATGACATTGAGTGTTGTTTATAGTTGTTGTGAGTCCATGATATTCATGAAATAAATGAAGTATTATAGAGGAGGACTCATCAAACTGACCTTTTGAATTTCATTTTGATGAAAAAATAGTGGACATTGGTATCGAGGTTCACATACGTAGTAGGCACAAAGTTTTGAGCTCGTTTCAGGCCTAGCAATAGACTAGTAGTTCTTTTTTGTTATAGTCATAGTTGTTGACACATTGTCACACTTTAGATTGCAACCCCAAGTGACTCTAGAGTCAGAACATATTGATGGCTAGTGTCTCGCAGTCATAATTGATTACTTGTCATCTTGCACAACTAAGCAGTAAGTGCATGGCATGAGCCAGTGAGTGATTATAATTTATCATATTTCCAATATTTTGAATGACGAGTTGAACTTTATAGCATAAAATTTTTAACATCTTGAAAAATTTCTATAGATGGGTAATTTCAAATGTTTCCCTTCTTTTAAAATGTTGATATAAATTATGCCCTTCTTAATTGAAACTTAATTGGAAGGGTAAAATTCAGATTTTAATTTATTTTTAAAGGGAAATTTCAAGGGAAGGGCTAGAACCCTTTGGAAGGGCTGGGAAGGGTTCAATTTTCGGCTATTATGGCATCAATGTTGGCAAGCGCTCCATCCTTACAGACACGACGGTCCATAGCCAGTGGAGCGTTTCAATTCCATGACAACTAGTTGGTGGAATCTTGTTCTCTCTGCATCTTCAAACTTGGATCTTCTTCGTGAGCAAACCCTAGTGAGTGATTGATCCAGCAGAGAGGACATGGTTGTGCAGTGTGTTGGTTATTCTTTCATGACATTAATTTATAGTTGGTCATATGCCTATTTTCATTACAATGAATTTGTAACCGTACGCAGTGCCTTTTTTGTGTGTTTGTTTCCGTTCAATTTGAATCAGAAATGCTCGTCTTGTTTTGTTCACAAAACGTTCTATATGAGCTAGAATCCTACCTATTTTCTTGTGGTAATTCAAAGTTTCTGTTGGCAGATGACCTTCTACAGATTTTTCATTTGAACTAGAGCCAGGCATTATTGTATTTGAACGAAATTTTGACATAGGAGAGCTTGGCATTTCTGCTATTGTTTATGTGCCAGAAGCATTCCTCTTTAGAAAAAAATTACACTAGTTTTTTTGGCTGGGAATCCTAGAAACTTGTTAATTGTGGTTTGGAGTGTGGAATATGCATTTGGTTGTTTGAAAGAGCGGATAGCAACATGACAGTCTGCGGTAGTTGGGGAAGGAAGCCCTAGCTTCTTTAGTATTAACAGCTAAATTTTTTAAAGGTTTTTGGAAGGGACTGAGTCATGATGAAGGCTGGACTACCCAACACTTGAAGCCGTACTGAGGCTTGCCAGGAATCTGTAAGTAGAAATCATGTTTCCTTTCTCTGTAAATTTTCTGTTTCCCTAATAATGACTTAACTACTTTCCCAGAAAACTGGACATGTGTTATTTACCTTGAGAAAAACATCTTTAATTCGATAGGAATTTCCCAAATAAGGGAAGACAAAACTTGCATTCTCAAGAAAAATAACACATTAGCTTGGTATCAAAACCTAATATCTTTTTCCCCCTTTTATATGCTTGTGTCAAATGGTAAACTAGTTCGATTTCTTGTGATTCGGAACTGGGTTTTTAGTTTTGAAAGAGAGTTATGGATTCTATGGGTTTTACTGGTGTTGACAATACATGTAGCATCGATCACAACTATAGTGATGATTTGGAAGAATCAAACTCTATGAATCGTGGCCGCATGGAAATCAGGCACTTTAAAATGATGGTAGGCACTGGAGTTTCTAATTATCTTGATATTGCTAAGAAACAATCCCGTTGCTTGCTTGACAGTGGCAACGAAGAGGATGATGATGAGCTACAAAACATGGATTCAAGAGAATTTATAATAGGAGGAAGAGGTGTAGTAGCTGTAGATTCTAGATGCAAAGGTAATTCATTCTCTTTCTCAATTTGTTTTTAATCCCACCTTATTTTCTAGAATCTGTGTCAATCTATGGTAGATACAATTAGAACAAGCATGAGATTTTGATGCTTAATAGGGTAGAATGGAACAAATGATGGATTACATCAGAAAACTCCTAGTTTGTGGCCGGAAATTTCTTCAAAAGGAGGCTGGATATATTCTTCAGAAAGAGTAGCTCACGAGTTAGATAGAATAGCAGGGAAAAAAACAAGAGGAAATTGGTAAGTCTGATTTCGCTTTTCATCTTGTGATTGTTTTACAATTTTCTTTGTTTGGAAGATTTGCTGAAAATATTGTTCATACCTTATTAAATTTTCTTATATAGTACATATATGCTAGTAGAAGAGGAAATGCTATGCATAGAATGATAGAATTAATATTTCTAAATTTCTCTGGTGTAGAAAACAGCATACAACAAACAACAAACAACATAAATTTCTCTTTTTTCCCTGTTAACTGTCCACTCAAGGAAGCAAATAGCATCCATTGGCCCATACCACTACATATTTCAAATCAGTGAGACATAAATTTCGTCTTGAAACACCTCCCCTGATGGATCTACTACCTTCCACAAATATTCTAAGGAGCCCTACGAGATTCCAGATCCAGACTCTCTCTATGCAAAAAAATTCTCCAAGTTTGATCAAGCGCACAATCTTCTATTCAGAATTTTTTCTGATCCACCTTGGATGTTAGGTCCCCACTCTGACCCAGGTATCTATACTGGATGTACTTTCAAGTATGGTTGACCTAATTATCTTGGTCATTCATTTGAGATTAATAAAATTGTCATCTCATCTTATATTCCCACCAATTTCATTCAATACAGATCCCACGAAAGGAAGTCAGGCACACAAAAGTTATATTGACAAAAAATTATTATCCAAAATTATGTCTAACATTGTCTAAGCTTGCAAACTATTTATTGTGGAAGACATTGGGGCCTGGATATCCTACACAAAGATGGGGTAGGCACCCAAATTCTCTAGTGATCACTGTAGAATAAATGAGGAAATTATGAATATTTGTGACAATGTTGGGTGGAGGCTAGAGGAACTTGAGCACAATTCTGGTGATAACAAAAATACAGTTGAAAATGGGCTAAAGGTAGTTACATATAAGCTATAATTGAAGTTACATAGGTAGTTACAGATCAGATACTAATTGTGCTTTGAAATGATGATCGAAAGTAGGATCAGTTAGGAACATGAGAAAGAGAGAACACTGAGCTTTGAATTGGCATATTGCCCTCGTGGAAGTCAGCTTTTGGAGTAAAGCTCAAAATTCCAAGAACTTGCTCGAAAAAAATGTTTATCCATCAAATAGTCAATGGTTCAAATATTAGAAAACTTCAAAGTGACCTCTTTAATACAAACACAAGAGTATTAATCCCAAGCATATATACTAGATTCTCACAAACTCATTTATCAATACCCTCAAAAACCAAAAATAACCAATTAGATATGGAATCCCCAAAGGGAGTATGGATAAAGCTGAACATTAATGGAGATAAAAAATAAACCAAGGAGCACGAGTCTTTATAGACAAAGATGTTTCAAACACTCCAGGAGAAGTGGTACAAAATTAGCCTTGATAATGGATTTAGTGATCTAGAAAAAGAAGGTGATTCAAAACTGCTAACTGATTTCCTGAATATAAATCTAAAAAAAAATTATAATGTCTTGTTCCTGTGTCAAAAGAGCATCACACCAGACTATTTATTGTTTGGCCAAAAATAGGGCATTTAATACACCAGCATAGATCCATATTAGACCTGGATCTATCAAGCACTAAGAGAGATCCAATTTCTAGGTTTAAGATGAATCTATGCTGGTTTTATTTTTTAATTTTTTTATGAGCCGACATGGATTTTTTAATTACTTTTCATTTGGTTTTAATTTTTTATGTTATGATCCAACAATAATTTTTATAATTTTGGTAACATAAATCTATTCTACGTGACAACATCTTCCCCATACTGGACTGTACAGTGCCTCCCTCCTCTCGGTGCAACAACATCTCCCCCACACTAAGCTGTAGAGCACCTTGCTCCTCTTCGTGAAAAAATTGAATCTCGATATCTAATATCTAAGCAATTCAATCTATGAACAAAAAACCAGGAATCCCTATTAGGGGGTATGCAATAAAAAATATTTGAATCCTAAATCCCATGGGGAACACCTTAGACACAACAACCCCTTTATTCAATATTTGTAAAATGGGGCATTCCATGGAATATTGAGGTGCAATCATAGTTGCATTTATGAAAGAATATGTCACCCCTCAGAGCCTGGAACAATATGTATTCAAATCCATTCTCTTATGATCCCTTTCCTCCTTCCCCCTTCCCCCTTCGAGTACTCTTTGGACACTTTAGGTCACCTCTTACCATTCAAGCAGGACCTAACCCAGGTGATTTTAGATTTACACTTAAATCACACCTCCTAAACATCTTAGACCCAATATAGCTTATCAAACTGTGCACTTCATGCAGCTGAGAGATGGCAGTATTGTCAGTCCTGCACATATGTACAAAAACTGGGTGCACAACCTCGAGATCCTCCTTGAACAGTTGAGGGTAGAATCTTGTCAACTTTAGGTTGAGACTAATCACCAATTCACCCATCAATTCTATTAGAAAACACAAACTATGCCACTTACAAGAGAACAAGTAAGAGGAACATCTCAATTTCAGATGTCCTATCTTAGTATCCATTATTTCATCAAAGGGAGATTTTACTGCCTTCAGAGAGACTCGGGAGGCTCCCTCTCCACATTTTTTCATTGTCTAGAAAAAATATGCCTACCCATTTTCATGAGGGAGATTTGCATAGATCACAACCCTTGCATGGACCTCCCCAGCCAGATCCCATCAGGAGGATCGCCTCTTTTTTCCCTATTCACTGTCCACTCAAGGAAGCAAATAGCATACATTAGCCCATACCACTACAGATTTCAAATCAGTGAGACATAAATTTACTCTTGAAACCCCTCCCTTGATGGATCTACTACCTTCCACAACTCTTCTAAGGAGCCCTAAGAGATTCCAGATCCAGACTCTCTCTATGCAAAAAAATTCTCCAAGTTTGATCAAGCACACAATCTTCCATTCAAATTTTTTTTTGATCGACCTTGGATGTTAGGTCCCCACTTTGACCCAGGTATCTATACTAGATGTAATTTCAAGTATGGTTGACCTACTTATCTTGGTCATTCATTTTACATTAATAAAATTTTCATCTCATCTTATCTTCCCACCAATTACATTCAATACAGATCCCACGAAAGGAATTCAGGCACATAGAAGTTTTATTGACAAAGGATTATTATCCAAAATTATGTCTAACATTGTCTGAGCTTGCAAACTATTTACTGTGGAAGACATTGGGGCCTGTATATCCTACACAGAGATGGGGTAGGCACCCAAATGCTCTAGTGATCACTATAGAATAAATGAGGAAATTAGGAATATTTGTGACAATTTTGGGTGGAGGCTAGAGGAACTTGAGCACAATTATGGTGATAACAAAAATACAGTTGAAAATGCGATGAAGGTAGTTACATATAAGCTCTTATTGAATTTACAGAGGTAGTTACGGATCAGATACTAATTGTGCTTTGAAACGATGATCGGAAGCAGGATCAGTTAGGAAGATGAGCAAGAGAGAACACTAAGATCTGAATCGGCATATTGCCCTCGTGGAAGTCACATTTTGGAGTAAATCTCAAAATACCAAGAACTTGTTTGGAAAAAATGTTTATCCATCAAACAATCAATGGTTCAAATATTAGAAAACTTCAAAGTGACCTCTTTAATACAAACACAAGAGTATTAATCCCAAGCATATATACTAGATTGGGAAAATTTTGGATACAACTAAATTGAGGAAGGGAAAAGTTTGTATAGACTGTGCTTATCTTGTTGAACTTAGATCCCAGAATAGATACTATGCTTGCCATAGTAGCACTCTGTATGTATTCCAATAATCAATGCAAACTAAAAACTTTGATAGTTTCTAGTAGTGGAAAAAGTATATCAATAATATTTAGACTGATCAAGAACTAGTTGTATGAAAAAGTGAAAGGGTGAAAGTGCTTGCAAGTGCACATTCACATAGTAATACTCCAAGGAATCTAAGGACAAATTAAATTGAGAAAATAGTATCCATAAATATACAACAATGAATATATTAAATGTTACTTAGCAAATCTAAATTGTTGCAAAGTATGTTTACTACTATGAAAACAATGTGTGGAAAATATACAATACCAATTGATATATGATAGAAATGTAACCCCAATCCTTAAATGATTACCAATATGTGACAAATTAATCAAGAAGAAATTGTTATCAATTTCTAAACACTTACAATCCACTATGACAGAGATGTGACACTTTTAATGAGAAATGCAATCTCCAGTAGTAACCACAGTATGTCAATAAACAACTATTATTTGTATCTTAAATAAAAATTGTGATAAACAAGTGAAAGTATGAATAAGAGTGTTAAGTGTGGACTTATTTATTTGTGGACTATGAGTAACTTGTAGGACATTGATAATATGTGTTGCTAGATGATTCTTGAAATATGAGACAAGAGTATCCCAATGTTAGGATTTATGACAAGAATGCACCTAACCTTCAAGGCCTCCTAATTACATGTTATAATAGCTATGACCGAGGTGCATCATGGTCATCTTGAATATGAGTTTATGTAGGGTCCCATCAGGAATATGTTGCTTGTTAAACTCAAACTAAAGGGTATGGGACTGTTTTAAATAGTTACAAGAATAATGGGGGTCTGAGATTTAGTTTGTACAGAATTAGGAGGGGGTTTAGGAAGCATTTTTATGACTATCCTAAACAGACAACACCCAAAAAATGGAGGATTGTTGGGTGTTTTTAGAGGAGGGCCAAGAAATTAAGGATGAGGTCTGGATAAAGGTCCAAGTCTAGATAGCGAAAGTGGAAGGCCTCAAGTCTGAATGAGACTTTTATTTCTTTGATCTGGACTATTAGCGATCCTTTCTCATAGGTTGAGGTATGGAAAAGGACAAAGAAAAGGGTCCAGGGGATTTTAGTTTATGAATTAGTAACTAGGGCTTAGTATCTAGGTTATTCAGGGCTGTTAGGAAATAAATGTTTCCTTGACATGCCTAAGGGTAGGACAGAGGATAGGGTTTAGTTTTGGGAACTAGGGTTGTGTAAGGGTCTATCCTAAGGTTTGTAGCTAGGCTGTAGGTTAAGCAGTCACTTAGGGTAGGCTAGGGAGTAGCATAGGGAAGAGGGTCAAGACTATTGGGTGAATTAGGTTATAGTTTAATTTTGTATCAAGACTCTACGGGATATATAATATACCCAAGAAATAGGTCACAAGAAACAACAAAAGTCCTTAGGAAAAGTGTATGTATACCTTGATTGTATAGTGTATCCCTATCTGGCGACTCCATATTAATAGATATTATGATCAATCAAATTAAATCACCTTTTGTGCCCTTGAAAGGAAATTTACCCGTCATAAGGAATTTCTTGGAAAGATCAATTGTATTGCCAGCTAGTGCACATCTCCATAAAGTGTATCCGACAATGTGTTTAATTTCAGAAGTTATGGACTTTCTAAAAATAAAAAGTTACCCACAAAGACAAGTCTTAGGAAAACTGAAAGTATCCTTTTGAAGCTCTCATCCTACCATGCATGCATCAAATATTGCATGTCATATGCAAGCATATTAAACTTGCTGAACTAAAAAAAACCTGTCTGGTCTTTACTGTTATGAGCATGAACTGATATTTAAGAAAAAATGATCAGAAGACCACAAGCAAGAATCTTGTTCATTATTTAATGTTGAGAATGAAGATCTGTGACTATGTGCTAAATTTGGCTAAAGCACTCATGGATAGTAGATGCTAAATCATCTGCTAATTTTTCCACAAACTGTCAATGCTGAATGTTGAATTTTGATTAGAAGTTCATCCAATAATATATCCATGAACCATCAACATTGAATCAATGGAGATGAACTTTTTAAGAAGCTCATCCTGAGTGGTAACAGGGCCAAAGGACCAAAACAAATAATATTTCACGTAAATAATCCACTCCATGACCCCATGACATGACCTATTCTCACAGCTAACTACTAACATCCTTACATTTTGATTTTGATCTTATTAAACTTTCAACCAAGCACTATGTACTTATAGATTGCAAGTGAACTGAGCTAACTTGTTATGTTTGTTGATTACAAGACAAATACATTGTTATCCTCCTAGCTCTAATATGTCTGCCCATTCTTTTGGATTTCATTTGACAAAACTACGATGAAATCAATAGATGGATTTTTCCAGTTTTCACTTGGGATGACAATTGGTTGGAGCAGACCTGAAAAATACAATTTGGTGCTTCTTTTGTGGTCATGCTTTTGATACATTGGCATACTGCTGAGATTCCTTTCTTGTTCCATTTCGATAGTTGATTACTTAGATCTTATTCCTTGTATAACATGTGTGCTTGGCTATGGGAAGTATAAGGCATTCCTGCATTTTCTTCTAGTAAACGCTGAGCTCAAAACTGAGAAAACTCAATGTTCATTCATAATTGGAGAGATATTTGATTGATACTGAATGCTGGTAATTATCTTGAAATTTCATTTGTAATTTTTTTACTCAACCTGCACATCAGCCCTAATTTTTTAGGCCCTACACAAAGTTGAACTTCTTCAAGGTAAGGTGTTGGCAACTATATTCTACTTGCCCTTCTTACACCAACTACAAAATTAGAAATATGAACCATGATCAAACATTGATGTTTATTCTTTTTTACTACAGAAAGTTTCACATTGATCGTCACTTTCATATTTTCATTGATGTATTTCTTCCTAGGTTGTACTCTTTTAATTTCCAATTTTATATACTGAACTAGCTATGTCTTGTTTGTGTATCTATTATAGATTGGAGAAATGAAGAAGTTAGTTGATGAAGGGAAAATAAAATGCATTAGACTTTCTGAGGGTTCCACGTCAACAATTCGAAGAGCTCATGTTATTCATCCTATAACAACAGTTCAATTAGAGTGGTCCTTATGGACTAGGGATGTAGAGGATGAGATTATTCCAACTTGCAGGTAGAGGTATTGGAGTTCATATTTACCATGTGGCCACTTTCCTAATAGTATGAATTTCAAATTTCAAATAGAAACTTTCATTACAGGGAGCTCGGTATTAGAATTGTACCATATAGCCCTTTAGGGAGGGGTTTCTTTTTTGATGGAGCAAAGTTGGTTGATAACTTGGCAGATCATGATTTCAGAAAGGTATTTGGGATCCATTTATTCTTACTCACAGATTTTAGATTTATGAATGGTTTTTTTATTTTGATAGATGTTTGATTATTTACACAAGCTATCTAAGTTTCTACTTTTTTTCATGTTATATGACAGAGATATTGTTTGAAATTAGTAATATTTAGATATTAATGGTTGTTGCAGGGGCTCCCATGCTGGACAGGAAAAATAATTTAGTATGAGGATCCCAGCTATTCAGGGCTCCTCTAATCCTAAAACAAGTTCATCTCATTCACTTTCAGTGTCTCCAACATTAAATATCCCTGCCTTGGTGGTGGAAGTTGCGGCATCAAGGTTGAGTTCTAATCATGGAAAGCTGTTGGTCAATAAGGGTGGGTAGTCATCAATGTTTATATTTAAAAAACATATTGATGCCAAACCTAATGCAATGAGTGGAACATATATAAAATTAAATTCATGTGTAAATATCATTGGGGAAGCTTTCCATGGAAAGAATGCCAGTTTAGTTGATCCTACTATGAAATGTAGGAGTCATGAAGGTTTTAAAAGTCTATTGAAGAATTCATCCTCTGAAACACACAAGGGTTCATCTAAGCTGGGCAATGGGCACATCGAAATAGAAAGAAGTGAAAGAACAGATGCAGCTTTAATGTCATCTGGTATTGTTTGTGTTGGACTTTCTAAAGACAACTTTCCAATCTCTGTCCCTCAAAGCAATAACTATGTAGTTTGTAGATTGATATCTATCATAAATTTGTTTTACTATCATCATTGTCAAGCAATAACAACTTCTTAAAGGGTGCTAGATCAATGGTAAAGCGCCTGCCTATAATTAGGCAAGAGGTTGGTGGTTCAATTCCTCCGTGCCCTATCATAAATCCGTGTCTACAAAAATGACTAAATTGACATATATACGACTATTAGTAGCTAATTTCCCATATCTTAGTTGTATTTAGCTTAGTCATTAATATGTTAAAATCTAGTAGTTTATTTAGTCGTATATTTGGTCATTAATGGTTGCAATCAATGACTAAATTAGTGACTAAATCAACGACTAAATCAATGACTAAATCAATGACTAAATCCATGACTAAATCAATGACTAAATCATTTACTATCAATGACTAAATCAATGACTACTAAGTCAAGCTATTAATGACTAGTGAAATACGACTAACTATAAGATAGTGGAAATTTGCTACTATTAGTCACCAACTCAAAAATAGTCGTTTATAGCATGATTTCAGTCATTTTTTTAGTCATTAATTTCTCATTTTCTACCAGTGAACCTAAGCTACTGCAATGGAAAACCTGCAAATGAAAATATCAGTTAGAAAGCAAAACAAGTAAATAAACATGAAAAGAAATTATACCTCACTTAGGTGGAAATGGGCCACCATGCCCTAGCTCATGGGAGCACTTCTCTCTTGGTTGGGAAGTAATGGCTTGATGAGATGGAGATGGAGGAGAGGGAGAGTGGGTGTTTTGAGAGGCAAAGGTCTCAAAGCATCCATGGTTAGCATAACAATAGGCAAGTGAGGAGTGTTTTGAGACTAACCCCCCACCCTCCTTTTGTAGTTTTTCCAAGGGATTTTAGGGTTTTAATCCCTTGGTCAAGGATTTAGCCCCTTTTTTGGGCCTTTAGCCCCTTTCACCCTAACTTTAGCCCCTTTCAGGGTTTTAGCCCCTTTTTGAGGGATTTAGCTCCTACGGGGCTATTTTGGGCTCTTTTTGAGGTTTTTAGACCTTTTCTTCATCATTGGGATATTTTGTAGGTGTGAG